>CM032229.1:120497500-121097500 GCA_019009955.1 Riptortus pedestris | reverse complement strand
ATGGAAGACACCAATAGCTCAGTGGTAGATCACTCGATTACGAATAGTTGAAGTAAGGTAATTTATATCAATGGGTAACCGCGAGAGATTAAGTTCTTCGGTTCATTTCCAGACCGCGCTAGTGGAGCAACCGGGAGTCTAGTGAGTTAACTTAAGGTCTTCGACTTTCTCTAATCCAGTCAAAAGGGCAAACTGGCCGGTGGTAGTTCCCTACCCAGGATAATATAAAGCCCACCACTATACTGCAGATAACTCATTCCAGGTCCGTCATGGTTAAATCTGATCGAGTGGTTAATTCTGGGGGAGAGGGGGCCAAAGATTTCAGAAAAAAATATCTAATGTTGTTTATAACAACAACGGCAATTTTCACAATATATTATTCTGCATGCCGCCATCTAATTCTAAACAAATTTTGGCTAAATATTTATATGAATAATTTTTATTTACAATGGAAGCTTGAAGGAAAAAAAACAACCCAAAAGAAGGGTCCTTCGAAAAAAAAAATACACATTCAAATTTTGTTACACATAATAATTACACAAATAGATTTTCGGCATGTTTATCACTTAAGGAACAAAACATCTTTTGTGCGACCTTTTTTAATAGAGAATCTACGCCCCATGAGTAAAAAAACAACCCCAAGAATAAATATGTTAGACAGTGATGTGACTGAAGCGAGTGTTAAGGTAATAGCAGTGCTACATAAATATTACTTCAAGGAATTCTTAGGAGTTGCCAAGCCCGTCTCGGGCTTCTTTGGTTGTATTCTCTGATTTGAGATTAGTCATTATACTGCAATAGCCTATACTATACTTATTTATTTGTCTCCATAGTGACTGTCTATCTTCTAAGGCAATCGGAAAGTATAATACATGATATGACTTATATTTCTCATTTATAGATGAAGAGCACATAATTTTTAGCCAAGTCCCAACAGGATAAACACTTTTTCCATGGGTTGTATGGAAGGACATAGATCCGGAGTCATTTTGATTAATTTATCTGATGGAACCACCTTCCTTTCCAATTTTTTGTGATATTGGACAAGAAAAAATAAAGGACATTATTTAAAGACTAACATTCCCGATGTAGGAGAATATTTCAACATGAAGGACACATCTACTGACTTTTATACAATACAATTATTAAGAGGAAATGGCTCAATTAAAGCGCACCTCCATAGCCCATTTAAATTGACAAACTCCTGTTTGTGTCCATGATATTTTACTACTGAACAGTCATGAAAACATCCTCATCTCAAACATGAAATACGAAGGCATCGTTGAAAAGAGGAAGTAATGAAAATAACAAACAGATGGCCTGTGGAGATAAAACTTTATTATATAAATAAACTTTTGCCCTTAAGCACTTAAGTAGAACTTGGGAAATTCACACAAGCCTTGTATCATCTCTTAACCAGAACAGAAGCGTTAACAACACCTCAAGTGTGTGTTTGTGTTTTCTCGTGTTCCCAGTAACGCAATAATATTCGACACAGAATGGTCTTTTGATCTTTATTTTTAGATCAAAGTTTGTAACGAGCGAAATCGATTGATGGGGGAAGCAAATGATGTCCTAAACAAAGGAACAGGGATAGTTACGATTTTGTTTTGGCCATCCCTTAAAATTTCCACTTACAAAATTTTCAGAAATCTGCATACACTATAATATTCTTCTAAAATGTTAAAATACCATTTTTTTCAATTACATAATTGTAAAATTTCAGGTAGTTAGCGGATTTCCAACAGAATAATAAAATATTTTATAGAGATAATTGCAATAGATTTGCTTAAAATATTCTTAAGCGCCCAGTGCATTCAAAACTCTTGTTTCTAACTTTTGAGTCAGGTCCAAATCGCATTTTCTTTACAGCTTTGTAACGAAAGGAAAGTCACAAGGAAGGTTTCTCAGATTGATTGCCTTTAGGAACTGTAAATATGGATGCAAAATCATTGAATCCCTGAAATTTATCTTGGCAAAATAGGTAGTGATCAAATGGTGAATTTAATGATCATTTCACAGACTTCAGTTATTATAATTTTGGGTCAAAGGTCCTCATACATATCCTACAAATCATTTTTAGCAACTGATTATTGCAAAGCAATACAGGAGCTATTAGAATAAAGAATTTTTAAGAACTGCTTAAGTAATTAAATATTATCCGCAACTCATCATGAAATATTGTGAACCGCCTCAACATGGCTTCGTTAAGTTAAGCCATCCAATTGTATCAAAAGTGTCACAAAATTAATTTCTCTCAAAGAATGTTTGATTTTGTCTGTTATAAGCAATTTGATACAATGTTTTAATCACCAGATTTATTTACACATGTATTCATTATTACAATAGGAAATAGGGGAAAACAGGGAATAGTTTTCAGATAAAAATTATTGTCCTTTAACATGATGTAATAAGTTAATATATTAGCTGAGCTTACTCCTTTATATGTAATAATAAATGGATATTTCCCACACAAATTAAAGTTAACAAGAAACGCCTACAAATTGCTAGAACGAAGATTTATAGTGGAGAGGATTAAGTAGAATTATAGCATTTCACATATATTTAGTACCAAACAATCAAGCACATCACATTAACGAACACATTTCACGTGTAATTAAAAACATTTTTAAGACTTTTAGCGTAAAATTAATGTAGAAGCATGCTCTCGACTTCGCAATGGTATTTTTTATATTAAAAGAACAATGTTTTTTAAAGAACATTTGGAATATTTATGCATCTAAATCAAAGAAATCTTACTAAGATATTATGTCGACATCTATTAAGAGTGCTATTTGTTCTGTTTGTTTCTCTTTTATAACGTGATATTTTTCTAAGACTTCCGTTGGGTATCTGTCCCATTTGTGTGGTTCGATTGCTGCAGTGTTGGTTATAATCTACGACATTTTTCATGTCGAGGGAGAATCGAATAAGTTGAAGTGGAGGTCTACTGGCACAGAACGCGACAAAAATGCAAATTCCTCGGTTAATTTTCCAGATGGGCAAAAAAATATATAGAACACCATTTATAGGGAATTATATTGCAACAAGATTGGTTGTATCCAATTTTTCTATCAATCTCATAATATCCTAGATATTCCGAATTTTCGAAATCCCCCTCCCTCCCTCCTAAACCACCACTTTCCCATTCCGATTTCAGTCATTAACAAAATCAAACATTTAAATGTCCAGTGTGGTTTCTATCAAACAAGAACTACAACCGCTAGACCGATAACAGACAAGTATGCATGCATACATGTACGTACACATAAATGTACACACACACGCACACACACACACACGTTTCCAGAATCCATTTTTAAAATTTTATTTATCCAATCTGAAATTAAATTAAATTAAAGATTTTGTTCCCAATTTTCTACTATATTGGCTAAATTCGGGATATTTAATATTGAAGATATGCACTGTGAGTAATGGTCCTTTCAGGGTCTCTGTTTACGTGACGTAAGCGATAAGAATCATCATTCAAGGGTATTTCGTTTGTATAATAAAAATATTTAATGCTATTTGCCAAAGCCTAAATTAAGATTTTTAGGTCAGAATTTATTTATTTGGAATGACTCATTATTCGAGAATGTATTAAGAAAATGACTAAGTGTATATTTTAATTTGAGAAACGACTATTTGCAAAAAGAATATAACATACCATTTTCAGTTCCAGGTGAACTATATCTAAGAAATGATATATTTCACTGCATTACAAATATACTCAATGAAATGAATATAAAGTGCAGTATAAAGGGAGCTTTTATTATTCCATTAAACTAGAACAAAATTATTTATAAATTAATTTGCATGGTAAAAGAAAAAGAATCGGTTTGATGAAAAGATGTAAGATTAAAATGCAAGGGCCTAACACAGAACCCTCCGGCAGTGCACGACTCCACCTTTGAGGCCTGGGATTGCCTCTCGGCTCGAGTACTCTCCAGAAATTCAAGATTAAAGGAGGCTTCGCACTCTATTAAAAGGCAAGTAACAAAGACCCGCGCTTACGTGTCGATTTTATTATTAGCCGGAGAGAAAATTAAATTGCGGTGCGATGGAGGTCATTATGAGGAGATTTGAACTGTAATAGAAATTATTACAAGATCGTTTTGTCCAGGAAAGCCTTACGCATAGGAGAAGAAAAAGAATTGAGTTAAAAACAGGAATACTACTTAATGTTAGAAACCTGGAAATCTAATGTGCGTAAATTGTTGGGGCTCGCGAGGTCTCATTCAAAGATTCCCGCATTTTTCCAGCTATGCGACTACGGAACTTTGTCCAACAGTGTGTGAAATTGGTAACTTTATGAAGCTCACTTTATCTTTTTATCCAGTTACATCGAAAGAAGGAGCGTAAATTTACGTGGACTAATTTATAAGCAATGTATATTATATTCTCATGCATATTATATTTTACGTAGAGCTAGTTTTTACGGCTTATTTTCTTCATAATGCTGCATTACGTTTTATTTCAGTATGGAGAAGAAAGATAGTAAGCCTGAAGAAATACTTCAGCTATTGAAAGTCTATCATATGAAAGGAGTAGAAGGCGTAGAGGATATTTTCTAAAATAAAAGTGGCTTAAGTGTTCCACGATCATGTTGCAAACTATTTCTCCTGACCATATTCCAAATGAGGAGGAGTCAGAAGGAAAGCAATGCCCCAGGCCAAATTAAAGAATTTGAATCTCAGCCTATCCAAAGCAAAAAAAAAGTCAGCGACAGTTACTGAATGATACTACAGATTTAGTGATGGCGTTGAACCAAGAAGAAAATGTTGTAAAAAAACTGCTTCTAGTCCCATTTATATTATTAAATGAAAATCATATTACTTTCTTGGCTCCTAGGACATGAAGACATAGGACTCCATTCGGTAGCAGACAAATTAGCCAAATTAAGCTGTTCTATCTCGACTACTGCCATTCACCATCACATAACCAACTTAACCAAATATGTAATATAAAATGTTTGGAAAACTGACTGGAATAATACAACGGCCTGCTAGCTAAGGACAATTAAAACAATAATTTGTGTCAGTGCATACAGCTTTCGCTAAAGAAGCGAGTCGTTCTAACCAGACTTCAGATTGGAACTTCACCTTTTTTTTCTTTTTTTTTTCTTTTACGAAAAGTAATAAAAACCTGAAAAACCATAATTATGACTTAACATGTTTCACTTGTATGTCCACGATATGTTGCTATAACACTGTATATATATATATATATATATATCTATATATATATATATATATATACACATATAAACACACACACACACACACAAAATATACATTACGATTTAATGATGAGAATTCTCTATAGTTGCATGGTAGCGAAATAATAATTAAATTATAAATGTAAACCACTCTGTAGATTACAGGACACTAATATTTAAATTCGTAATGTTATATAAAGTGACAAATAAAAGCACACCACTGGAATTACTATTTTAAAGATTACCTTTAGTCAAATTTAAAATATTACATAACTTAGTTGTTATGAGACGCATTGAAAAATGTTGCATAAGAAATCTTATCAGGTTGTTTCCCGCAATTTTCATCTTGTAAATTGATATGCATTTTTTTTTCTGGCTGTAAGTGTATCCGTGTTTCTAATTATGGGATTTGGAATGAGCTAACAAAATTAGGATATATGTTATATCCTTGAAGTATGAATAGCACTATTGTTTGCATTGAACCGAAACGGAAGTAAAACAGAATTGAATTTGCCAAGAAGGCAATTTTGTCTCAACTCACTGGCGTTAGAACTTCCAAATATATTACAAATTATGGATGTATAAATAGTATAAATAAAGTTTTATTTGTCCGGGGCTTAGGTATTAACACGAGACAGTATTTCCTAAAGCATTATTCATTCACTAACATACATTAAGAATTACAACGGAACCTTTAGTTTACGAAGCTCTGACATTACGGGTTTTTTAAAGATAGAATCGTCTGGTAGATTGTTTTCTTTAAGGAGTTAAATGAGCAAAGAACGTAATATTTAGTTGGAACATTAGAGACTGACTAAATTGAGACAGGAAGAAGAGCAAAATTTAAAATAAGCATTAATAATAAGACATCATTATGTTGGACAAATTGTGGTGGGTTTCCATGATAAATTCAGTTTTTTTTCTTTTCTTCTTTAATTAGAGAGACGTGTAAAAAGTTTAGTTAACACTGAATAATGATGTTGAGTTTAAAAGAAGCGAAAAATATGAAAGACCGCGCCACGATATCGAATAGGTCGTTTATAGCCTTAATGAGCCATAGTAGTCTAGCAATGGTAACATCTGTTTAATTAACATTCTGATGACAGCTGACTGATTGCTCAATTCGGGCTAAAATTGTTGGCTATCTTTTTATATTGTCTTGGCTGTGTCCTTTGACTAGTATTAATACTTTTATTTTATTTCATTTTGGGATATATCAGGCGCATGTTAGGGTTTTATAATTAACTACTAAATATTTAAAACTGGCCCAGAAATATATAACGAATTTTCTCTTTAAGTGTTGGAGTTAATATTCTTAATTCTCTAATTATGTTATATATCATTCATATATGAATATTGCGGCACCAAAATGCCTCATGAAAATGCCTTCGTTGGTTTTTCAAACTTCCTAGCTGTATAAAGCTCGGTCTGCTGGCTTCGTCCGTACTTATAGAAGTCTGTCAGATTTAGTGTAAACTAAGCTTATATTGCTAGTGCAGGATTGAGATACAGATTTATCAATATCACATTCTATTCATAATTACCTCTTAGTTAGAAACCCTTGTAAACACCACATGAAATTTAAGCTGAACATGTGACAGTTATTGATATGATAAGCCATTAATGAAAGTCGCGAGAGTAGGAGTGGGGGCTGGCTGAAGGCGGAAAACGCTAAATAATCGCTTCACGCTTCTACTAACTCTAAATATTCGAGTTAAAGAAAATGTATAGAAAAACAAATTAAATTTTTCGATCTGTCTATAATAATGAGATATTTCGGAAGTACGTTGAACCACTTATCTACCCCCCCCCTACTTTTCCTGGTATTATATTTACCATTAACGAACTTGAACTTAAGTTTTACATAAAACGTTTTAATACCAAAAGAACAAAATCGTCCGGTATGTAATTTCCGTTCCTTACTGATGGAGATATTCTAATTTCTAATTTAATTAATAAAAGACAACATTTTAGTAATATACGGAAGTACAAATAACTTCGAAAACTGAGATTAGTAATTTACTAACGCATTTTCGTCGTCTTCTGGAGATAAACGAGGGATGGATAAAAACTTCAATAAATGTTTCAAAAAATCCCATGGCCAGTACAACCTTAATTGTTGAGCTACGCTCAGGGAAATGTGCTAAGAAAAAGCATCAGGGTAGCCATGTGAGTTACACCCTTAAAGTACTTAGGTGACTAGGAGTCGTTGATTTGAGGCAATGATAATTTGTTTTTTATTCAGTGACGGTGTAACTAAATCAATTCTCTAGGAGCGGATGGAGTCTCCGTAGAGCTGGTACAAGAAGCAATGCCGGTAGCAGGAAGGCATCTAACAAGGAAAATGTAATAGGCAATGTTCAATTTAAAATTGAAGTTGTGATTCACGACAATTCAAACCGCCACGAAACCCCATCTATTGCCTTTCAGGATTCCCTCTGGAGCGTGCTAGCCTCTATGGGGGGGGGGGGGCTGATTTCCTGAGAGGGTGCTTGGGACCATAGTTCCAACAGGCAGACTCAAGATATACCATTCTACCTTAGAGAGCAATGTATATATGCCGTTTTCTCTCTACGTTTATATTAAACTTGAGTGAGTAAAGTCCAGGAGCATCCAAGCGGAAGACTGAGATGAGGGGGAGCGAGGGGAGAAAGCCAGAGATGTCCAAGAACAATATTTCACATCATAGCTAGATGTCAACCCATGTCTAACAACAACATTTTCAACAGGTAACCCTCCTCATTTTTAGATTTTAATACACTCTGAAATTCATGCCCTGACATAACGAAGTCCATCCCTGTACCCATATAATCCTTCAGTGTTTGTACTAAATTAACCCACTTGATATTCATTCAAAGGTACTCCGAAATAAATTGCTATCAACACAATCAATTCTTGAAACAGCGCCCCAAAATAAATTACAATGGAACTTAGCGAGTAAGGCCGAAGTGCTTGGAAAACAGGGTATACTTGGAACGTTTGCATAGCACGGCCATGGTTGAGTTTTTAAAAAAGGGCCACTTGACTTAAGCAGGGAGCTGCAGGTCAATATGCTTGGTACCGGTTCTCGGAAAGGGGCTGGAGATGCAAATGAGGAAAAGGGTAGAGCCTAAAATAGTAGGCAGTATTAGCAAAAGGAAGGATTCCATGGAAGATCCACTGAAAATTCATGTCGTAATCTGCTAGAAGGCAGCAATGATAGAGAGCCAAAATATCCAATTTTTAAGGATACAGCAGATTCGTGGTCTTCTAGCATTATGGAAGCAGTCGAAGAGATAGAGTTGTCTAGTAACCCATGCGCAATTATTAGCAGCTTCCTCCTAGGCCAGACTGTATACCTTAGGGTTGCTGGAATAACAAGTGGCAGAGGAAGAAGAAGGAGCAAGAAATGACTTTAGGGGATTATAATAATAGATGATCCACGGAGAAGGCAGTTGAATATATTAACGATATCACAATAATAATAAGAGGAAAATGGAGAACAGCTTCGATGATACACACCTTCATCGATTAAGAATAGGCTGCTGCATGTTGAAATTCCCAGAAGTAGTGGCCTATTCTGGAGTCAGGGTTGGTCAACATTGAAAACTTGCAATCTACATCGATATTCTGAATATGAAATCAAATAGGTGCGAACCTAACCCGTCTAAATTACCAATAGTTATAAAAAGTGGAGATTAGTTAGATAGAAATTAACTGAAATATCTAATATCATTTTTTTTGTGTGTGTTTATAGCTGGCATATCGTTTACGCCTTATCTCAAGAACAGGCTGAACGCACTGTGGGTACCGTTTCTCACCAACAGACTGAGTAGGACCTGGTAACTTGGCGCTTTTGCGAGGAGCAATCTAAAGTTAAAAATTTCAACCCACACCGATCGATGCCCACTGGCCAGATATTTAGGAGCGAATCTCAGAAGTGCTTACTGCTTGCAAATAGCATCTCAGGAAAACAATCCAATCCACTAAGGTGGAATTGTCATGTGCTTCACCACTATACACTACCTGCTTGAAAATGGTGGCTGTTCCCAGATAGACTGAATTACTCTTGGGAACAGACACCTTCTTTTATATATTGTATGTTCTGTTTCCATTTCAACAAAAAAGTAAAATAAAAAATGTTTTCACTCTATTTAAGCTATGCAAATGGAAAAAAGAGCCTCTGAAAGAAATCGCTACGGTAATAAGATGTGATGATTGGATTAGATGTGATCCCTAAAATCGAAATTGTCTAAGCTATTTTTTTTTGTCTAACATCCTGGAGAATCCTGGTTTAAAAAGACTGTTATACTCTATGTGGAGTTCTAAGGGGGATGTTGTTGGTCTAAGGGGAGCGGCGGTTCGCCAGAGGATAGACTTGGGCACGTGGGAAGCAGGTGGATGATTGAGGAGATAATTTACAGTCACGGTGAGACACCCAGGGGGTTCGGCGAGACAAAGGGAGTGCTGTCCTCTAGCGGCCGCTAAAGGCAATTCGCTGCCAAACCCGAACCCAAATAGTCCCAGGTCCCCCCACCACCTCCCCATCCTGCTCTCCCATTGGCTGGCTCTAGTCAATGCTCCTACCACAACCATTAATACACCTCTACTGTCTGCCAGGCTCTCTCTCTCCTTCCTACTGTCTGAATCATTAATCTCTCCTTTCTTCGTAATAGGTTAACAATCCGCGTCAGCTCTTTTTTCATAATTCACGCAGCAGAGATAACTAGGACTCTTTTATTCAATGACTTATATTTTTTTGTGTTTGTGGCCCCGAGAATTAAAGCTGCTGCCAAAAACTCTGGAAAAAATAGCCTATCTAATTTTTATTTTATTTTAATATTCTAAACGGTACATTCTTGTTCCTATTTTTCATTATGAAATATCGTTTCATATTTTTATATTTCTATACCGGAGGTGATGTTGATAATAAGGTCGGCAAACAAAAAACCTAACATAATATAATTTTAGTATGCCTAAAAAATAAAATTAAATTGTAACATTTCAATTATTCGATTCCAAAAGATTGATGGAGACGATTCTGAAAAGTCGCGTACAAGTAGAAAAATTCTATCCAACTTTACAGGAGGAGCAAACTGAAACTACAAAGATAGCTCCTCAGACGCACTTCGAATACCCTGAGTATGAGCAGAACCCTGCAGAACTTAGAACCACCCTCCTGAGCAGAATTTCCGACCTTCAAAATGACTGATAAACCCTCCTGGCAGACCTTAGAACCTCCCTCCCGAGCGCACCATTCGCTCCTGAGCAGAATTTTTAATATCCAGAATGAGAGCAAACCCCTCCTGATAGAACTTAGAACCTACCTCCTGAGTAGACCTTAGAACCACCCTCCTGACAGGCCTTAGAACCTCCCTCCTGAGCGCACCATTCGCTCCTGAGCAGAATTTTTAATAACCAGAATGAGAGCAAAACCCTCCTGGCAGAACTTAGAACCTACCTCCTGAGTAGACCTTAGAACCACCCTCCTGGCAGACCTTAGAACCTCCCTCCCGAGCGCACCATTCGCTCCTGAGCAGAATTTTTAATATCCTGAATGAGAGCAAACCCCTCCTGATAGAACTTAGAACCTACCTCCTGAGTAGACCTTAGAACCACCCTCCTGACAGACCTTAGAACCTCCCTCCCGAGCGCACCATTCGCTCCTGAAGAGAACTCCCGTGATACCGAATGAGAGATCCACTTCCTCCTGAGCAGAATTTCAAAGCTCCTTAATGAATTATATATATTTTATTTTGGTTGACATTATAGACCTTACCGATCTTTGGCCACCCCCGAGCTAGACTCGAGGAGGTCTTGATAAGAGTTTTACGTAGTGAGTGATCAACTGGAGGTACACTCCCGTTAAACAAGGAGGTCCTGGAATGAGTTGTCTCCATTATACTGGCGGGCCTCATTATACCGGGGGTCTATAATCAGTTCACTCTGTGTCACGTACATACTTGTTAGACTTCCGCTGATTCACGAGCGCTGCGACAGTAGAGTGCTCTGGTAGTGAACTTGGAGCTAATATTCCATGAGCCTGCGTCTTTGTTTGCCTTCAGCTTACTGAGGGTAGTGGTAGATGACAGCGCGCCTTAACCCGCTACCCCTATATTTTAAAGCAGCTGCAGGTACATACATTTTAAAGGACCTAACTTTGTTATTTCCTAACATATTTTTCAAAATTATTTTGGACAATTAACAAAATTGTTCTATGAGTGTAACTTCAATAAAAAAAAAAAATGCCTGGGAGTTTTCAATTAATCGCCACCTTTTCTAACTTTATAGACAACACACTTCTTGGGTTATACAGACCTTGTAAAGAGAAATAAGTAGAGTTCGGGTGTTTGATATATATCGAAAATAAAATAGGAGAAAGGATTTATACAAATAAAATGATTGAAAGCACAAGCTTGTAGATTGCTTCCGAAGAAAGGGTTGTATTGACCAATGTTGAATAGTAGGTAGATTAGGGCCCCTGGGAATCGATTCCATTGGGAAGGTGTTGGCTCGAGAACTGAGTCATTTCACATCATTTGGAAAACTTCCAAGGAACCGGCCGTTTCAGTCGGCTGCAATTTTTCAAGTCTAGCAGCCGATAAATGGACTCCCGTCAACCATGCATATCCTCCATTTGTAGTTAAAGACATATGTCGGAATCCCCTTACCTGTCTGGGGATCATACATCTCCAGCAGTTGTACATTAAGGTGACGTGGACATCAGGCAGGATTATGGGACATAAACACGAAAGAGGTTTAGACATTGTGTTCTACGTCAGAAATGAGAAATGAGATGCAGGACATTATTTGGCTAATTGTTTATGTGATAACTAGCACAGGAGCTGATGTATACGCAGTGGAATCCATAGCATAACCCTTGCGATGTACCCAAAAACGATTATTCGTTACCTCTTTAACATGGAGAGGCATTTAGAACGCGTTTAAGAGTAAGGAACAGTGGAGAGCTAGCAATATGACTCCACCAAAAGCCATTGAGGCATACTCCAGCCTTAAATTTGCCAGGATTAAATAAATACACGCGTGTGTGTGTGTGTGTGTCTGCATGTCCAAGAAATTCGGGATATAATTTTTTCTTTGTAATTCTTAGATCTATGTTTATTAGCTATGCCTGTTAAAAACCATTAAAATATATTTTTTTTTTTAAGTATTAAAGAAAATTGACATATTGTGATCTTGATTGGTGAGACGAAAACAAAAAAAATATAAATTTCTCAGTTCTGTCAATAAGGTTCGTCGTCCCAGTATATTTAATTTAAAGAGTCATAGAAAAAAAATTTCTGGGTCCTTAAACATTTAGATCCCTAAGTAAAGAATAAGATGAACTTCCAAAACGCACTTCATGGGTTAGCTGGAACAGAAATACATTGAATTGAATAGACAACTTCCTAACAGAACGTTGTAAAGTAGAAGTAGAAATGTCTGAACAGATTAAACATGAAAAACATAAAACTAACAAATTTCTGAATGCAATAAGTTGAATATTAAAGGAGTTGTTACCAGGAAAACATCATATCAGGAGAAAGTGTCTTCCAAAATAAAATAAATATTTGAACCTAAAAGCATACAAGTACGATAAATATATAGAAGCTTTACTTATTTGTACGGATGTAATTTTAGCCGTCAGAGAAATTTGGTCTGTTAATATTACAGGAATTAATCCTTGATTTTGAATGGCCAGAGCTAATTGGAAGAAATAAAACAAAGAAGTTCTAAATGTGGTAATTCAATTTGAAAGTCAATCAAAAAGGTCGATAGAAAAAATGAAGGAAGGTGTACCATATTGTGCATTGGGATTGATATATGACAAATGTGTTAATTAGAAGGTATGATTTTAAGGGAAATGGCACGAGAGAGGCCTAAAATGCAATACATCGAATGGATTCTCATGGTCTAAAATATAGGCTTTAGATCTTTATAGAGTTCTTGTCACTCCAGAGAATTTATTTACATGAGATTGTCCATTTTTTCCGTAAATTTGGAAATAAAAAAAAGAACGAAGAATCAATCTAAGAGAGCCATCGGGCATTAGCGTGCGATCATTGGTTCTAATGGCAGAGACTCGTGAAAGCATCGTTCAAAGAGAATGAAGACAGGGGATGAATGGAGGACTCATTGAAGAATCGATAAATCAATGTCAGTAAGATGGAGCTCTGTTTCGGGCGAAAACATTCTTATCTTCTCACTCTCGAAGATTAGATTTAATCTTCAATCCATTAGGTTGACTTCCATTGGGGTCGATTATTTACTAATTTACATCAGCCTAATAGAATGAGTTGGAAGGAAGTAAATATACGATGAAGGGTGGTAAACAATGCCCATCTGTCAAACCAAATTGACATTTTAAGGTGAAATGAACGCCTTGGATTAATTTGTAATGATACAGTGCAGAAATTAAGAATTACAAGGGCACAGGATGTGTACGAACATATAGTTTTAATATTTAAAAGTTGACTAAGAAATTGTTAATATTCTTAGATTTTTTAAACAAATTTGTTAAGATCTAATAAATATGTACTATTTTTAAAAGTTTATAATGTTTTTTAATCAATATACCTGATGACATATTAGTCCTAGAACGACAAGAATACCAACAGCTCAGTTTGACTTTAACCGACATCCTCAGAATAATTTAATGACCAAAGAAGTACAAAAAATTATTAATTCAGAAGAATAGTTAAGAAGTTTTAATCATGCTTATGCGTATAAAAACATCATAAATTGCTCTGTTTCATTTATTTCTGCTAAAGCTCAATCATTTTTGGTGGGGAACTTTCAACGACATAAGAACTACAATTCATAAGATACAGGCAACCAATTATTAAAGTAAAGTGTTTAAATTATAACAGTTAAGATGTTTTAAGTGAATTTCAATGTACTTATGCTTTCTATTTTCACAGATCTAATTATTCTTAAAAATGAATATTCACTTATATAACTTTTTTGGGAGAATGTTTATAAAACCCAATAATAATAATCATTTTTTTGTTTCAACTTTACTTGCTTGTCTGTTTTGGGCTCTGAGAATGTGATTTGTTATCCGGTAGTTTGAAGATTCCGTTGCTCTAAGCCCAGGATCATGTTACGTGTATCCAAGTTCCTGACTATTTGTAGACCGGTAACTCACTCACTCTCCTTCTGCATCTCCTATCTAGTAAACGGAGGAATTGATACAGTAGTTTCTATTGTATAGTAAAAGAAAATTATGTATATATGTGTATGTGTGTATGAAAATATATATATATATATACACAAACACACACACACATGCCACACACAAGAACATGAAGATTTACTATGAAACCCCAAACTAGGAATAAAAAAAAACCCTCATGGTCTGTTAAATCTAATAAACTACTAGAGTTCGACATTTAAAACATCAAAGCAACTCTTTTTCCAGTTATTGCCATCAAATTAAATCATAACAGGGGCCCTCAGGTTAGCAATGTGAAATATGGCACTTAATAAACCTAGAGTGGTGGGTTCCCGCCTGAGGAATAGGAATTTTTTAGTGACATATTCATCAAATAAATTAGTCCCACTATGGCTAGAAAATAGTGGTAACGTGTAGATAAGCCGTCCCAATGCGCCAGTAGCATAAAGTGGACGTTAATTAATAAAACAAATGATAAGACAGAATAGTTCAATGTATACGTCTTGTTCCTGTTTTCACGTGAACGTTTGTTTCGCCATATTTACGAAGCATAACATTGAAGATTAGGCTAGGCAGACATACTTCGGCAAGCCACTCCATTGAATGGAAAATATTCTCACCTACTCGAGAATAAAATAATTCGAACACATAGATAATGCATGTGTGCAAACTGCAACGAAATGCAACTCCAGTTGACAAAGAACATACTCTTCATGAAAGAACTGTTCTACATTTTATCCGTTATTCGTCATCAATTTTCAGTTGATTTCCAGTATAGTCGGGCGACTAAGGAATAATTAGAATAGAGTTTTACAACAGCAGACTAATTCCTGGTTGATTACTGAACTTAGAATTACTCCTGACAACATTGCAGAACTACCTACGTGAACATACATAACGACTTGAACAGCACGGTCTCGTCCAGGATAACAGTGTTCACATCAAGAGATATAACAGATCTATAGCAGACTTATTCTGTCGCAGAGCTTTCCACCTGTAAGTACAAAACGCTACTCCAACCCCTCCCATTCCACTCCTTAACTCATGCTCTTTTGAAAGTTTAATGCCTGGCGTTAATGACCAAAATGGTTGACACGCCACAAAAACAACAAAACAAAAAAATGTTTGATGGCTGTAAAAACTGAATTTCTCATATTTCTATCCTAATAGATGGCCAATAAGGAAGAAACTGACAGACACCCACTACCCGATCACATCCAAACGACTTACTAATAAGCATTAGTTAAAACCACACAGCGGAAGGGTCCCTAATGTTAATTTGTAGCCTGAAGAGGCGCATTATCTTCAGTAGATAGGGGTGGGTTTGGAAGCTAAATCCCTTCTTTACATTATGAACGATCCATCAATCTTATTCATCCACCCCTTCCATCTTCCAAAGGAGCTCATCTCTAGGAGAAGAGGATTTTATCAAGCACTTCCTTTAAATTAAAATTTCTATAAGGCCACCAAAAATATTATATTCAGTACACAGTTTCACTTGTATAACACAAGAATAGAGTAATGATCCCGTTAAATTGCTTTCACAAATGGAGCAACCCTCAAATTCCTTAAAATAATAAATGATTTTCATGTGAAAAACTACTAGTTTTCACATGAGAGTCATTTTCCGCGCCTACTGGAACACGAAGTCTGGATCCCCAAGCTGCCGAGGACAGCACTACACCAACTAAGAAATGGGGTTAAGGAGTAACTTGTACATATGACAAACTCTTCCATCCAATCCAACATCTTAAACCTTGAAAACCTGGGTAAAATGCATAAAAGGAAACAATTTATGGCCTAATAGTTTTACTAAGTGTAAACACCATATTTTATTTACGTCATGGAAGGAAGCTGATAATTTAATTAATTTATAGCAGTGAGGTATCCAGTGATATGTTACTGAATATTAAGGTAATTGGTATGTACAGTGAGGTATCCAGTGATATGTCACTGAATATTAAGGTAATTGGTATGTACAGTGAGGTATCCAGTGATATGTCACTGAATATTATGGTAATTGGTATGTACAGTGAGATAACCAGTGATATGTCACTGAATATTATGGTAATTGGTATGTACAGTGAGATAACCAGTGATATGTCACTGAATATTATGGTAATTGGTATGTACAGTGAGATAACCAGTGATATGTCACTGAATATTATGGTAATTGGTATGTACAGTGAGATAACCAGTGATATGTCACTGAATATTATGGTAATTGGTATGTACAGTGAGATAACCAGTGATATGTCACTGAATATTATGGTAATTGGTATGTACAGTGAGATAACCAGTGATATGTCACTGAATATTATGGTAATTGGTATGCACAGTGAGATAACCAGTGATATGTCACTGTATATTATGGTAATTGGTATGTACAGTGAGATAACCAGTGATATGTCACTGAATATTATGGTAATTAGTATGTACTTTCAGGTATCCAGTGATAATCTCACAAAAAAGTGGATTAATTGGTATGACCTGTTAGGCATCCAATACGTACTAGGCAATCCAGTACTATTGGAATATAGCTGCATCAGGGGCTATACAAATTTAAAGGATAATATTAAGACTCAAATATCAAAATTATTTTTCACAAAAAAAACAAAACAAAAACATAATTTTTAAGTCTGAAAACTATAAATGCAAAATTCATAATTACCATTATTTAGTAGAATATGATTTGTGTTTTTTTGCAAACATACCTGAAAGAAAAAAAAGTTCCTTAATTTTTTCAGAGACACACATAACGAGATATCCTTAAAATAAAATACTTATACTTAAAATGATTAAACATTATATATAACGTGAAGAGTTTTCTCATTCTACAAACAAATCATGTAATGTCATTTTATTAATATAAGTTAATTATGTATTCATTTGATCCAACGAAATAAAATTATGTCTGCCTTAATAATTACATATTTATTGTTTCATAATATCACATAAAGCTTAATAAACATGAATTACTAGCACCAGTGGAGACATACATATGTTTCTTAAGATAAATTGATTATTGGATTGTACTATCACCATATAAAACATATAGCGGTTTATAATTTCATGTGAACGATGCAGTTTAATTTATCTTTTTACCCATTGGGTTATTTTATTTCACTTTATACAACTAAGACAAATATCGCTGACGATCTTGAGGTGAGTATTATTTTAAAGCTCAGAAGAAGCCAAGGGCTCTACTTCCATAGAAAAAAATCGTATACCAGTCGATATCGAACCCTTCTGGACTACATTTTCACTTTAATAAAATAACATGTTCAGTTCATGTGAGTAGTATACTGTGAACAGCCCACTAAGAGGGAGGTGGGTGTAGCGTAGAATTCGAAGGTAGGATATGTCCCAGGGGGTTGTTACACGCCCTACTACCGCTCTCTACAGGACAATAGTAGTACTCCCTTGTCAAACTTCAGCCGACATGGTTTTAGAATTAGAATTGTCCATTTCGCTCCCACAAAACTACACGCAGAGGCTGCGTAATCTAAGTATATTTCTCTTACAGAGGAATGATAAACGACGATGCCACAACGTGGTGCCATACCAAGACAGATGAGGTAATTGTTATGCAGCCCTTCGGATTTATCCGCTAAGTAGAATAGAAATAAACTTGGGGTGCTAATTCAAGAATGTCATTGTGTTGATAAAAATTAATTTCGGAGGACCATTGAATGAATAACAAGTAGGTTAATTAATTTTGTACCTAATCTTTATATTGAAGAATTACATGGGCTTGAGGGGATGGTCTGTATCAGATCATGAATTTGTTCTTTTTAACCCTGTATATTTTGGTAAAATATACAGGGTTAATTGTTGAAAATGATGCAGCTACAGATGGGTTGAAATTTAGTTGTGATGTGAAATATGGTTTATGGACATCTCTAGCTTTCTCTCTTCGCTTCGGCATGCAATATATCCGGTTATATTCAAGTAAGTGATATATTTATATAACAGATATTGTAATGTGTCACATTACCCAGCCTAATGCAAGAATTTAACAGGTGTACATTTGAGTATTTGGTGCACTACAAACCTAGTTGAGTACAGAACTTAAGAGGCAATCTCCCTATATATATATATATATATATATATATATATATATATATATATATATATATATATATATATATTTATATACATACATTGAATCGAATGCAGATTTAAAAAACTCAGAAATCTTCAGGTTAATTTCCTCCAAAGACTAGAGAAGTCTTGAGGATATGAAGGACAGAAAGAAAAATATACATAGTAGAAGCAAAAGTAATAATTAAAACATCTCGTTGAGTGTAGGATGGTAGTGATTAGATAAGTGGGGATTCAGCTAAACAGGAATAAACGTTTAGGGAAAATACTTAGGTCCTCTTTCTTGAAGAGTCGTTTCATGAGAAAAAAAAATCTGTCTCCTGATAAAAGTATCATAGTATACGAAAGGGTTAGTTTCATAGTATACAAAAGGGTTATGTACTAACGAGAATGAAATCCAAGCTCGTCAGCTACAAAGATCCAGCTGTATAGAGAGACTTGGGGAAACACGCCATCTTGACTAACGGAGTAACAACCACACGAAATAAATTTGTACAGCGCATAACGCAAAATATATAAATATCTGAGTGTAATTATAATAATAAATAAAGTGATTGCTTACATAAACAATCAAACAATAGACGTGAAAAATTAATGGAACTCCCCTCCTTCTACAAAGGAAGAAGAATAGCTAACTAGGGAAATGTGACGATTCATAAATTGAGAACTTAAAGAGCCTTAAATTATAATTCAAGTTTACCCTCGTACACACAAATATATATATAAATATATATATATATATATATATATATATATATATATAATAAATGGCGCCAACTTTTGAGTCAATCATTTTCTAAATAAAGACTAGTTTTGTTTGAACAATATAATGGGGACGAAAATTGTAAAAGTTCTAGTTAATAGTCCTATAGTTTTAATTAGCTGTCAAATAGATCCTAAATCCTTCACATTGAGAAATTCGACAGTGAAAAATAGCCCAGATCTTCGGCATTCAGCCAGAAGCTAATTTAGTGGATGTCTGCATTGCATTATCGGGCAACTACCATCCATCAATTTACTATTTTAAATTATTATAATTATGGAGGAAAGTGTGAAGCTAACGGTTTTTTTGTTTGGACTGGGTTTCAACTGAGGATATGCCCAGCCAGAAAAAGGATAAACTCCATTGGTATTCTATAGAATAATCTTTGAATAAAATATTGTACTCTTAAAAAAAAACGAAGTGACTTATATAATAAAAAAATATTTTAATTAACTGATTATAAACTGTTCCTGTAAATTAAATATTTATCCCTGAGTGTCGTAGGGATCTTGAAAAAGCCGACATGTAGGGTTGACAAGCTAAGGAGATTTTTACAAAGATGGAATGACGAGGAGATGACGCCTGTGTAAATTGTAAAAACATCGTAGCTTTTAGTACTGACATTTCTATTCTAAACGTATTCAACGTGTTATTTTCTCCCCCGTCCACCCTAAATGAAAGAATTTATTACATAAATTGTGGCAAATATATTTCTTTTTAGTAAACTTTTTACTGAATAATTGGTTTCCCACGGTTATGTTGTACAATAGAATTGTGGAAATGCAAGTATGAAAGTTAATTAAAACCCTTAGAGCAGTTTTGATTGTGTAACAACCGGTCTGACACAGAGATTCATAGAAACACTAATTTTGTGGTGCCATTAGCGTTAACTTGAAACCCGAAGAAATAACTTTTAATTTAAAAACGATTTTAGACATACCACACATTTTAATTCATATAGACTAGTAGATTTGATTTGTTTATTGATTATGATAATTTAGGATTCGATATAGTTAGTTGAAAATACATGTTTCTACTAAAGCTCAGTATTAATTTATTATATAGGAGGATTTGTTGTTTTTATATAGCAACTAAAAAATTCATACTGCGTTAAGCTGTATTAGATCGTTGATTGTATGAAGAATATCACTTAGAAAAGAATAAGCTAAAAAGAGATTTCAAATTTGTTTTTAAACTTTTATTTAACTAGGATTTATCACTCCCTTAGTGCGGGATGTTTTTTTTTTAGGATAAAGTGTAACATTTTGGCAGAACTTAAGTAAGACAGAAAAACAGACTCAATACTGAAAAATCGAGTTATCTATGGCGTAGTTTTCTTATCAATGAACTCCTTCACGTTTAAAATAAACAACCACCTTGCAGATTCGAGAAACAACACTTATTTATTGGGGCAAGTCCTCCTTTCATGAATGAGAGCAAGCAAATCCCTCATGAGTAAGGGATAGTGGTGCAATGAGATATTTCTTGGCAGCTGGTCTGAGAATTTTATCCTCTGTGTATAGTAAGTAAATGGGAGCTCGTACGTCATCCTTTACCAGTTCTAACGACTCCAAATACCTAGAGGATGCCAACATTGTTAGACCCAACTGCTTATTGGGCCCAGTCTGGGATCACAACTACAAACCATGCAAACTATTTACGCTAATTGTATGTAGACTACCTTTTTAAAAATACGAAATTGGAGAGAAAAAGATCTGTCACATTTTTAATCTCTATTCAATCTCTCATTTCTAATCTTAATTTTACCATTTAATCTCCTACTCATAAATAACTGTGCACGACTGGTTATTTATTCAAGCAACTGTGGCTAATTGGGACGGACTATTATCAAATATTAATACCCTTTTCTAGCAAGCGTGGGACCAAAGATTTTATTTAATGCCACTAGGTAAATTCCTAGTCCCCAGGGGAGAATCGAACCCAGGACTGTAGGTTTAGCAAGATTATTAATGTTCATAAATAAGAAGTAAAACAGTTTAAAAATAATATTATTTGTAGATAAACTTTTCACATAAATTTTCTTTTCACTTATGTATTTGCCACCGTTTTTTAGTTCTAAGTTGTGATCGTGTTTCTTGTTCCTTACATTATTTTTTTTTCCCTTTTTTTGTTATTTTGTTTACTTGCCCCCTTTCCTAATCTTTAAGAAGAGCCAAATCGCCACATTTTCGGAGCTCTATATAATAAATAAATAACTGTTAATATAATGTTGATCGATCAATCTTGCAGGTTCCGGCAATAAAGGATAAGAATTAATACAGGAAGACTGCATCTTCTTACCTTAACTGTTAATTTTTACATACTTACACGGCGCTACAGTTTTGAAGAATTTGGTCAGGAGCCTCTGCCATTTTTGCCAATTTCTAACGGTTCCCCGCCTGACTTCTTCAATTACGTATACTTAGGCTCAGCAAGTCATCCTACAGCCACATTCCTCTGGGCCTACCTCTATTCCTAGTTTACCATACAGTATCTTCCTGTGCGATCTGATGGGCTCAATCCTTTCAAAACGTACCAGCCACCGCAGACAGCTGTTATTGATAGTACATTTCGTGGAAGGTTCACAATAGAATTTCAATCGGAGTTCCCTCTGCTGTACCTTAAGTGTAGTTCTCTGTGACAAATATTTTTTCACCTTTTTTCTTACCATGAACAGTAGCGCCTTCTTGTTTGCTTTTTTGAGAGTCACCATAGATAATGAGAGTCTCTTCACGAGAATGGTTTCTGAACTGGTGAGCTTGAATAAACTTGTCACTTAAATTTTGATTTAGGAACACAAGAAACACCGACTAGACACGACCGCTAATTTCCAAAATACTCTCTAGTTGAGATGACTCCAGCAATGCCGTGATAATGTTTAGAAGGAATTCTAATATATAAGGACTTGGTTGACCATAGAGAATCGTAAAGTTTCGTCGTAAAGAGATTAAAATTATTATAAATAGCTTGAATGCTATGCATGGGACTATATGTGTTATAAACATAATTTGCTGTCGTTGACTTGGACGTTGTACTCATAAAAATGATGATGAGAAGACAGATCAAATAATAATCTCATAATCGAGTAAATTCATCCTTAGCTCCATTGCAGATCCTTAAATCGCAGAGATTAATATAAATAAACATATTTTCATTGGTGGATGAATGTTATTTGACTTTGTTTTTCATCATCATAGAAAACTGTAAGGATCTTCGATGATTAACGACTAAAAGGAAAACTCTAATATACAAATTATTCATGAATTTATGAATAAGTTACTTCACAATATTATTTATACATAAAATAATAGTTTTTGTCACCTGGAGGAAAAAACGAAATCAGTTTCCTGGGGGGAAGTATTCACTAAAAAGAATGAAAAAGTTAAGTGTTTCCCACTAATTTCAGAAAGGAATTCTATTTTATTCATAAGAACTCCTATTATTATCTTGATAACACACTTTTTTTTATGATGATGAATTGCCGTTTCAAGAAGCATGGCCTGCACATCCTGCTCCTTATTATTGGGCAATCATCAAAGTTTGTAAGAGGAGCGTGGGACTCCACATTTAGGGAAACGTAATTCTCAGGATACTTTAGTTAAACGTAAAAACAGTGTCAGCCATGAAATGGAAATTAAGAACAACTTCAGCCGTAGTTATGTAAAAATTCGACAATTATATATATTGTAGAATATATACAGGTTTTCTCTCATCAGATTGAAGAACGGCTGGTAGGGGAATGCAACCAAAGCCGAAGAACAATAAATTAAGCAGAATGACATTATTCCAAATCATGTTTACAATTTTCAATGTTGAATAGAACATATTGGCAATTAAATTTATAGTAAGCTCTCGACTTAAATAAGAGAAGCTATTCAACTTAAATAAACGCTGCTCGGGACATATTCAGGTTGCTAATAGTGTTATACCCTTTTGAAAGTATTTTTTATGTAAGGAAAATTTAAGTAACCTTAATTATTTAGAAATTTATAATTGGCTATATATTTAAAGAATAGAAGGAGATGGGCAATTATTGATTTCTGGTCAGGAAAGATATAAGTTTAATCAGATAAGTATAATGAGTAGATAAGATTTCAAATCAAAAGGATTTGTTGGCCGTATTAAGTGTACAATCAGCCCTTATCACTATTCTATTGAATAAGGTAATCAACTATTAGTGGAGGGAGATTTAGCACATAGATAGAGTCAATCTCCTTCACAGTTTTTTATGTATTTATTTAATTACGGCCTGGGGGCTAAGTTAGCCATGTGTGTTAAGGTGTTAGCCTTAATCTTACTTACAAGAGGAGTGCACCACGGCCTTCCCCCCACCGATTTGGACGAAAAGTTTTTAGTGTTTAGTACCTGATGAAAAACCAATTCTGTTAAAGCGAGAGAACGCACTTCTCAAGCGTTCGTAATAAAAAAAATTGTTGAAGTATGTCTGAACGTCTTGAGTTGTTCCCAAGGTATCTATTTCAAGGAGTCCCAGGCTCAGGGGATAGCGCTTTCCTTTTCTAGCCGGAAATCTTGAGATCGAAACTCGCCGGAGCTATTTTTTTTTCAAGATTTTTTTTTTTTAATTTTTTTGCTTATAGGTTGTTTATTTAAAATATAAAAATATTCTTTAACAGTTATCTACGTTAGAGCTATATTTTCATTATGCTTGGCATTGGATCAATGACGTATATTTCTATCATAAATTTAAAATTTTTATCAAGTGTCTTCAAAACTGTCCTATTTGAACGAGCAGAATCGCAAAATATCATGTAGTATTAAAATACATTCTACTCTTCAATACCATTGTCATCCGTAATAAAATTGTTAGCTTGATGATAGAAATATACGTCAGTGATGGTGCTCAGGTCTAATTGTTTTATAATAAAGTACATCACGGTCTTGAAGAATACCTAAAACCCTTGAGTAAAAATGAATCATCTCATGGAAACTGTTTTGTTAAGCTCTGCTAGACAAACTTTTCTTGTACTGTAAATACTGAGATTCAGTAACTTTTTATTTTATAGGACATTCAATGAACTAATGCCTGAAGCAAAACGTGGACGTAAGTAAATAATAATTTATTATTTTGCGCTTTTCGGGTCTCCATCTTTAAAAACCACTCTACCGAAAGTGCTTGGACTTAAAATAAATACCTTTGAACAAGGTTTTATAACCTGGCACTAAATAACCAAGAGTACTAATCCCAGGGTGGTTCAAATTATGCAACAGGAACAGTGTATCCTAGTTTAGATTTCGGAGGTTTACTAGTCGAAGTAGGCCACAACTTGAATATGTGGGAACAGATGATCACAGTAGATAGAAGGCAGACTGTCTGGAAGGGATCTGCCATCGATTGGCAGTATCACAGGATAGGATCCTCTACCGGAGATAGGGATGAAGAGATATACCAACTTTATCACCGCTAAGCCCTTCTATTCAGCTCGTCAATCATAAAGCCTTTTCTTCTAAGTGTCACCACAAACCAATATGTGAACAGTTTCCTTCGAAATATAACAACTTTGTTGAGTAGAAGATGAAACTGTGTTTTTTTTTTTCATATGAGCGTGTACAATATCTTCGTTGGGTAGTAAACTGCTTCAAAAATGAACTTTTTGTCGCCATTAGATGAATAATAACGAAACTCTGTCTGAGTTTTTTTTTTTTTATCCTTGTGATTCTATCAATACTTTTATTATATCTCGCTCTTCTTGCGCTGCACGTACAACTCTTCAACAGACATTATTGACAATTTTTCTTATATTCGAAACATTGTCAGCATACATTCTACAACTGCATTATACGTGGTATCGCCAGGAGGTCTTTTTTTTTTTTTTTAGAGAAAATCTAATAAATGCTATGAGACTCATATTATAATGTAACACATCATCACGAATCACATATTATGAGTATTTGGAAGTTGTGAGCAAAAATTTGATCTGAAAGGTCATATGGAATTGGCACTATGCCTTTTCCGGCATATTATAACTTCTTGGTTTTCTTCTTCTTTTGTTGGAAGAGGTAGGGAATTTTAAAGTAGTAAATGATTATTTTGATTTTATTTTTTTGGAGCATTCACTACGTGGCGATATTGCTCATATAACAAGAAAAAAGAGAAAACAAAATAAACATGAACATCTATGACAAAAAAAATACGTTAACACCAAAAAGTGTTCAAATATGTTTAAAAAAAAACGAAAAAAACCCGAAAATTTCAAAGTAAAAAGAAAGTAAATGAGCAGCACTGATTGGGATTCAGAAGCAACTGATAATATAGCGCAATTTTTCGACAGACATCGGACAAACCCCGAACGACCAAAAGGGAAAGAGGTATTCGCGGTGTCCATTGAATATGCTGTCTCAGGACCAGAGCCCGCGGTACCATATGTGCAATGTGTGAAATGCACACGGGCGCCATCCTTTGGGGCGCTAAAACCAAGGCCCAAAAAGAAAAAAAATAGATTTTATTCTGTTTATTTCATTTTGATATTTTAGTCTACAAATAAATATGAATTTTAAAGTTCAGTTCTTTGCTTCATTTCAAGCACCTACCGACCATAAAAAAAAAAAAGAAAAGATAATTCAAAATGCCGTAAGTGGCGCCAAAATCCTATTTTGCACACAGTCGCCAGTAGCCCTTACTGGGGGCCCTGCTCAGGACCTTTGTTGCTGATTTCAGTGAATGCTCTAACATGGTGCAACAGGCGCTCTGAGTGTACAAGTGACAAATTCTTATAATTCTTTCAGTGCAAAATTTTGCACACAGCTTATAAATACCCAATATGAGTCTCATAATATTTATTAGTTTTTGAAGATGATAACTGGGAAATATTACTGCCTGTTTAATAATATCTACTTCTTTCCCTCTATTTATTACGTTTAAAATAGATGTACTTTTTAAATAATTTTAGAATACTAAAAAAGTCAGTAATTCCTTCCTCCGTTCATAATTCATTTATTTCAAGTCTCGTCAAGGCATCAACTCAAAGGGAGTTACGGTTCTTTAGCTTGATAAAAAGGAGGTTACAACGCCACTACGAGGGTTTTCAAACTTTGACACTAGCCCGAAGCCAAACAAAAGGGACAAATTTTGTGAGGTAGAAATCACCTGAAAAGATTAAAGTATCAAGGGGGGGGGGAGGGAGGCTTAATCTATGAAAGATGTGGTCCAGGTGAAATAAATGGAGTAAAAAAGGAGATGCGTTTTATTTTAATTGAACCTAAGCCGTACGTGACATCTAATAAAGAAATGATGGGCGTTTGAAGGAATTACGACCAGACGGACGAAAAGAAAACTGGGTGACGTATGTATAAGGGCGGGATAGGAAACAGCGAGATTCGAAAAGAGGTGGATAAGATATATAACGTGACGTAGGAGCGTGCCCTTGGGGGGGTCCTGCCCCTATGAATATCCGACTAAATTTACCCCGACACACCAGTAGCCCAATTATCCCCTTGCTAGGCGTATTCTCGGGTAGCTACCAACTGCGCCAGCTCTACGACCCGAATAGCCTACGTCTAGGAGGGTGGGGACGGCCGTCACACCCAACGCACGCAGTTCAGACACAGATCTCTCATTGGGATTTCGTCACTTGGGGCAAAAGGGCTGGTCCATGAAACTCATTGTACTAGTGCCGTAATACAATAATTGTCAATATACGAGTCAAGATTTCGAAGAAGAAATGGTTGAGAGGTCGTTCATAGAATTGAAACGTGAAGACTGATAGATATAAATAGTTTTGGTTCAGAAAAAAAAGAACATAGTCAGTTAGCATTGAGTTTTAGGAGACTTACCTTAAGCGAAATAAAATGTTCGTTAAATGTTCATTCATCCTACTCGCTATGACGAAAATGTCCACTCAAAATTAAACTATATTCTTTTTTTTTTTTGGAGATGAGGTTGACTATCCCCAGAAGAACACATCAAAAGGCTAGGAATTCAAGTAAAATCAACGAATACCTACGTACGTTAATATGTGTCTCTTATTGTATCCTAGCATTTCTCTAAAGCGTTTCAGCTCCTTTTCAAAGGGGTTTCAGCAGATTTACCTTAAGGGAAATCAGCTATTGAGGTTGTACTCATGATGGGTTTCTCGAAAATTTCTTCAAATGTCCATCGCTCTTACCCAGGAGATGACGAAAACGATACGTTCAAAATTACACACAAACACACACACACACACACACACACACACACGCGCGCGCGCGCACACACACACACACACACACATATATATAAATTTTTATATATATATATATATATCTGTAAATATCTAGCGGTCATAATTTTTGTTTGATTGATACCAAACTCAATATTTAAACGTTTTATTTAAAACTAAAGATCAATTTTGTTAACGGATGAATTTCTGTTATTATAAGTCGGATCGAAAAATTGTATAGAACCAATATTATTCCAAATGTTACGTTCTACATAAGGTTTATCTATCTATAATATTAACAGAGATATTGGCATTTTTAGCATATTTCCCTTAATGGAAATCAGCAATTGAGGTCGTACGCATGACGCGATTTTCGAAATGTTTCTTCAAATGTCCATGGATCCTTCCTACCAGATGACGAAAATGAGGTCCGTTCAAAACTATATATATATATATATATATATATATATATATATATATATATATATATATATATATATTTGTCTGTTACCCCTTTAGCGGTTGCAATTATTGTTTAACCGTTACCAAACTCGATATTTAGTCGTTTTATGTAAAAAGAAAGATCAAGATCGTTAACGGTTTAGAGGGGAGGATTTTCGAAAATTCGAAAAATCTCCGATATAATATGTCGGATCGAGAAATTGTATAGAAGCAATCTTATTGCAAATTAAATTAATTATAAATATTGTTATATCTTGAATATTAACCCAGATATTTGCATTTTTATTAATTGTAATGGTCGAGGTGAGATCGGCTAACTTCGAGTTTAGTCGTGAGTTTCCGTCAAGAGCTGGTGCGGCCGTTTCTCAAATGTTCGGCTCTCCTGAAATTTCGCTATTGCAAATCTTTACGTGGGAAATCTGCTTAGTTTACGCAGGCCCTGCGTGACGGACTTTCTATTTCAGCTCTCAGTAAACCCCTCCTCAGTAAACGACTCCTACTCATGTCATAATAACAACGAGCTGTTATATCATTTAGCCCTTTATTTGAAACTTAAATACCGTGTGGTGTTCTCATCGAAGTTTTACTCTTCGAGATAAATGCAAATACGTCCTAACTTTGATACATAGCATACTCAATATATAACTGTTTCAGTCAATAATAAAGATCATATTTGTTATTGGTTAAATTCGGAGCTTCAATAGTTGTGGTTTAGAGGGAGGGGGGGGATTCGAAAATTCAAAATACTGTCGTTATTATGAGTAGAATCCTAAAATGTTACATAACCAATCTTGTTAAACTATTGATTCTCTACAATTGTTGTTCTGAGCATTTTTCCGTAACTCAAGGATTGAGCGAGTTATTCGTAAGGTTTTGTTTTCAGCCTTCAGTAATCCCGCCCCCCCGGCCCACCGCTCCCTTGTAATCATCTGTTTTTTACACAGAATTAGGGAATATGTTGTCATATGAGATCAGAAGTGTTATAAGCACGTGGGAAATCAGCTTAGTTTATGCAGCCCCCGCGTAACGGCCTTTTTTTCAGTTATAATAGCATATTTATTTATTATGCATTGTTAGTTTGAGAGCGAATGGCAAGAACAAGTCACCAAACGATAAGGATGACGTTTTGAAACGTCTTCAGTTAAATCCGGTAGTCTCGGGTGGCTCCTTGGCATTCCCTCTACGCCGTACGTCAAATCAGTACAGCTGAAATATGAACAACTTCATACGTCTCACCTCAAAGGCTTTTGGCAACGAACTTATTTTTTCTTCTTCACGCAACCTATTCTTGGAGCGGAGAGACGCAGCAAGTGAGAGTTGACGCAGCACACGCCTGCGAGAGCTAGCAGGACGACGAGAGGATGTCGAAGCGTGTGGCGACTAGAATAGCATTGCCGGCCCCTACTAATGGATATGTCCTTGCAACTCTTGCTGTTTACACTTACACTCCAACAATAGGACAAATCCATTAGCTACGTCACATTCCAGTCAAGACGAGAACAATAATCGATTACGCCACTTCAATTCCGAGCAGCATTTCATGCAAGAAATGCTGGAATAATATCATGAAATTACTTCCGAGTTGTCACAAATGATTTATATCTACGAGGCAAAAGACCATTAAATAAAAGCTCACAAGTTCAAATGGGTTTTCGGAATAGATGGAAATGAAAAAGCAGATGCAGCATCCAGTGAAGCCCACCAACTCGACTCCATCACCCCAACAACAATTACATCTACAGAACTGTACCTACCACTCAAAGAAGATATTGATTATAACTGGCAACAAATGTGGAACGAAACCCAGAACAATAAACTAAAAACTATTAAAACCTCCAGGAAACATCAGATGGGATGAAATTTTAGGAAGACTCCGAATAGGCCTCACAAGATTTACGCATAGTTATCTTATGACAAAAGATCAGCCCATGTTACTTGGGAAATGTAACACAAATTTAACTATCTAACATCTATTACTATAATGACATTCGTTCACAAATATTCGAATGCTATATTTCCAATAATATAGCAGTGTCCCTTGGGGAGGACCCGAAAGAGCTAGGTAAATTATTTAATTTTATGAAAATAAAGAAACTTAAATTACAAATTTGTATAAAGAAATTTGTCGTACCCTCATTTATATCGTTAAATTTTAAATGAATGAATGAATATATATATATATATATATATATATATATATATATATATATTTATTTATATTTATAAGGCGATATAATAATATTTACAATTTCTTACCGAGCGATGATAACCTAGTAGTTTTTCGCAATAAAATCCTAAGATACAAACAAACTGTACAAAGGGTTTTTCGAGTTTATTTCCATTCGAAAGCTAAGATGTTCCTGTACTGACAAGCTAAATTTTATTTCTTCAGAAGTTCCGATCTTCACAGGTACGAAGAAGGGACGAGCTAGAACGACATTAAGTGGTTACAAGCTGCTCACTTGATACAATTTTGCAACAACGTATAACCAGAAAGAGCGAAGAGAATTCCAACCGAGACCAAAATATTTAGAGAGCCATTCATTAATCTGCAATAACTGACTGATTGGAATTAGGAAGTACACATCATGCAAACTACAACAATAATAACATAGCTCTTATCTGGGCCCATTAACATAACGCAGAGTGTATATTTTCATCTGCCTGCATTTTGTAATAGAACGAATGGCAGAAACAGAGGAGAATAACAGCTTCGAGGTAACAATGAAAAATACATTAATATAATATATATGCAGAAGCTTGGATAACTTGTCTGCGCCGAGTAGTTATCCCCATGAATAATAATAACCTGATTATCCAAGCTAGACTTCGTATTACTCACTACACGTGGTATCAATTTATGGTATTTATTTTCCTGGTTCACTATCGGAACGAAAAACCTGGGATTCTGTCATCATCATTTTTGACCATTCCCGCTGTCCCTCAGCTTGGCTCGTCCAAAAAATCAATTTAGTTTTTGAAAATGTAGATCCGAATTCTGTAATTTTTCCTTTCTCATCTTGTAAATATATTTTACTTCATACTGCGTGTGAAAGTGGTACTTTCTCATATGGTTAGGCTCGAAAGAGATCCATTACTGTACTAGTCACTGTAAAGAACCTTTACAGTGTCTAGACACCGTAAAGAAAAACATATGGTAATGAAACTATGTTAATGAAAATATTTGAGGTTAGAATTTGTTTGTTAATTTGGTATTTTATGACCGAAATGAGTGATGTTTGGTGTATTCCCCAAGATAATATTGATGAAGACTCAAAAAAAAGGAAGTTAGAGGTCTAATTATCGAGCTCGGCTTCGCCTCGCTCGTCAAACTCGACCTCGTACAGTAAAGAGCCACTTTCTAGACTAGTGAAGTAAATAACTATAGAAATACGCTCCTTACACGATCTTCACATTTTTCATATGAATATTCGTCTTCTAGTATTTCTATACCTGAAACATGTCACTGTCAGCGGGGAAATATGACACTGCTTAAACGTAAAACGTCCGTTTCAGAACTATGCAGTCCAAGAACCGTAAGTTCAGAATTTGTTTGAGATGCAACATTTAAAAATGTATAACAGTTAAATAATAAGTAGACCGGATAATTCCTTGACTACCAGTGTAAGAATTGAATCTTTTAAGGGCCTATTTGATTAGGTCCACAGACTAACAATTTTTTCATGAGGGGTAAAGAGCGCAGAGAATTAAAGTGATAAAATATTATATTAATATCAAATTCAAACCTCAATAACTATATTCCTTTGAGAAATATTTTAAACTTATACGAATTCGATAGTTTCTAGATGACCCCCACCCCCGTCTTTTGCTCTAAACTCTTTTGTGCCTTACGCCAAAAAGTAGTTGAATTTATCTGGTGTTTCGGAACAGAAATATAACCTGAAAGACATTTAAATTATTTTTGTCAGATATACTTTATATAAAGAATAATTAACTTGTTAATTTTTTTTTTGTTTGGTTGGTGTGACAAAACATGGTCATATTTCGTGACCATTTTCGTTCCGCGCTCCCAAACGATTCCACGAAAAGGCATTAAGTAATAATAACTAACCTACTTTCTCATAACTCATGATAATGGTAATCAAGAAGATTGGTATTCGGGCTGGTTCTCAGGGTAATTCATCATGAACACTTCCTTAGAGGAACTTCTTCCGGTAAGACGTATATTTCGTTTTTGCAGGATTGTTAGGTCTTTATCACTCACATTTATATCATGCTTACATACAATGTAGGGTGGCATTCCGCCTGTAGAAATCCTAGTCCACTATGTAATACGCCTCAACCTTTCAGCGGAGGAGTTTATTCTTCCACCCAGAACAGTTACAGAGAGATTCTGGTGGTAGCTTCTGTTGCCAAATAGGTAAGGAACCTGAAAAACGCTTGTTCTTTAATATAGCGTTACCCATAGTGGAGACATATCTATATACATGGAAACCGATTTTTCATCTCGAGTGACTTAACTGGACATAGACTAATGGGTAGGTAAGCCTAAAAGACAGAGTTAAATTAAGTTCATTTTTAATCAAGTAATCATATTAATACCAAAAGAAATTTGAATGGAAGCAACGCATTCAAGGAATAGCTGGGTAATCTTCTGATACATCCTTGACAATTCTTGTGATCTTTATCATAACTATTTGTTACTCCTAACTATGCATTTATTCTTTACTGTTATTATCTTTATCTTAATTATTATCTTGGGCTGATGTTAGTCATGTCAGTTAAAGGGTTGGCGTTAATTTCACATGGTAAACCTAGAGTGGTGAGTTCGAATCCCAGGGAATAGGAATTTATTTAGTGACGAACTCATTGAACAAAATCCTTAGTCCCAGCCTGGCTAGAATAGAATGGTGATCTAAAGATATACCGTCCCAAATAGCCATATTAGCAATACTTGGACGTTAATAAATAATAATAATAATAAATATATATTTAATCTTCTAATGGCTTCATATAGGAACAGAAGGACACAGGAATTCAATGACTTTAGGTTAAATATATTCAAAGGTTATTCACACTACTCCCTAATAAAATTAACTGCTATATCAGCCTAAATTGAGGAAATATTAATGAAATTATTTAGCGTAAAGTAATCAGGGCTATATAATTAGAAGTCTTTCCGTGCTTTGGTTCACTCTCCACAGAATATAAGCTTACAAATACACAATATGAGTCATTGTTTGAAACTGATAAGTGGGAAATATTACTGTATGTTTAAAAAAAATGTAATTCTGTTTTTTTTTTAACGTTGTAATTCCTTCCTTCGTTCATAATTTGTCACGTCTCGTCAAGGCATCAAATCGTGGAGAGACACGGGTATTAATGAAATTATTTAGTGTGAAGTAATCAGGACTACATAATTAGAAGTCCTTCCGTGCTTTGATTCACTCAACACTGAATATGACGCACGTATCAACTGGCTGTCAATTGTAGCCATAGGGTCACGGCGTCGAATTGTTACTCAAACATAATGAATATGCCGAATACCAAATTAATTAGTTAGGTATGTAAAAAATAAAATAAAATAATAATTTCTTTCCTTCTTAAATTCGTTTCCAGCCATCCGTTCCTGCCCCTATGTGGGTGCTGATTACCACTTAGGAGTAAAAGCTTCGTAATCATTTAGACATCCAGGGAAGCCCTCCACTGTGGAGTACTTAATTGTTAATAAATGTCATTCGGAAGACAAGGCGACCCACTTTCCTTGCGAATAATTGTAAAAATAAGGTTTTCGTTCTTTATGAAAAGAACTTCAGCCTTTATGATCCTCGAAACATAATGTTTTCAATTAAAAAACATAACTTACCGAACCTGATCTAGTGTAAAACGTCCGCCACGCAGGGGATGCATTATGTAAGCAGATTTCCCAATAGCGTTGCGTATTTGCATTTATCTCAAAACGTAAACGTTTAATGAGTACTTTGTCATTTGGGCTTAAATTGAAGTGCTTCATAATAAAACAGCTTTTTGTTAGAATGGCATGAGTAGCAGTGGTGGTTTATTGATGGCCGAAAAATGAAATATAGATATCTCCAAAAAAAAACAAAAAAAAAACACGTGTTCATCAACACTTACAAAACACCACATTTACAGCATGATTGATTCTATAAAATTTTTTGATCTGACCACAACTGAGATATTTTGAATTATCGAAATTCTCCCCTTCTAAAGCCCCCTTCCCACTAGTCTGATTTTAGCCGTTAACAAACTTTATCTTCATTTTTACATAAAACATTTAAATATCCAGTTTGATAACGATCAGACAAAAGTTGCGACCGCTAGAGCGTTAACAGACACACACATTGGAGAATTTTTTTCGAAAATCGCGTCACATGTACGACTTTAATTATAAATAATAAAAAGACATAAAGGATACAACCGTTTTTAATTGTCTCCAAATGAAGTGGTTCTATTGTGGCTGATCGAATAGTATTGTCTGTAGGCATGGTTTGGGCTGATTTACATCACTGAGGGACGCAATAAATCTCCATATGAGGCAATGAATCAGCCGAGATCCAGTCTATTAATGTAGAATTAGTTATTCTCTGTATGCAGCTGAATGTTCCTGTCTCAATTGCACCCCACTGCATCTCTCTGAATGAGGTCAAAACCATTTTGTACGTACTATTGAGTACTCAAGGGCTTAATAAAAATAGTGTCAACTGCCTACCTGAAGAATATTGAGGCTGAATATGCAATGAGAAATAGAAATATGAAGTACACGAAATGTGGCATTATTCTTTTGAAAAGTTTAGATTTTAATTTTATTGAGTTTTAAGGAAAACAAATAAATTACAGAAATCCTAAAATCATTATTTAACTAAAATATCAGCGACTAGTAATTTTTACAGGTTATAGTTACACATGTTTTAGAAATAAATAAATTACATTTATTGTGGGGCTCATGTTAGCCATGTGAGTTAATGCGTTGGCCTTAATCTCATTGTAAACCTAGAGTGGAATTTATTTAGTGACGGAATTCATTGAATAAAATCCTTAGTTCCACCTTGGCTAGAAAAGAGTGGTAACCTGTAGATAACCCGTCCCAATGAGCCTTAGTTGCAAAACGTGAACGTTAATAAATAATTTAATTTTGAAAATAACGCCAAGAGGGTTAAAAGATGGGTTTTATTATCTTTTAAGATTTTTTATGGAAGGGCACTTAACAAATTAAAAACAAGCATTAACAAATTAAATGAGTCTGATGGTCAATTAAGCAGATTAAGCATGAATTGATGGAGAAAGTTTACAACTTGCTTCAAGAACTTAATTTCAAATAATCGAATTAATTTGAAGTATATATTTAAGTCTTAATTAAACTTTAGACTGATATTTAAATGATTTATATCTACCAGGCTTCAGTGGTTTTCTTTTCTTTGAACGAGGCGTCTTATCTCTGATTTAAGACTTTCATAAAGTAAACAGAACACTCTGAAAAGCAAATGAAAAGGAATCTTTAATTTACCCGCCAACTCGTCATCTCCTTAGGCTAAATTCAACATCCAAAGAAGTATATTTCCATCTCCCGAGTCAAAAACTAAAACCCGTAGCACCCATTCAGCTATGAAACAGATGCCTATCAATTTATTTACTATTGCTAATATGTTCGAAATATTCGAATGATCATGCATCAAAGCCCTTTTTCACATCATCGGAAAAATGTTGTTTTATTTCTACCAAATTTGGCATTCGCATTCTCCAGGTAAGCATATTTTAGAAACCGTATCGACAGTTCTGCTGAGCTTAAATAACGAACTACATTTATTCAACAGCTTATAGGTTGCTGAAGTTCGAGTGAAGTGATATTAGAACTATATATTAAATTATTAAATTTTAATTAAAGCTATGCATTTCGCGCTGGTATTTACTACTTTATAATTTAATTAATTATTTATTGTTTTGTTAACTAAAATTGTTTTTATTTTCTCTATATGTTGCTTTTAACTGCCAAGCCACATTCTATGAAGAACAATGAATGGACAATTCTCTTCAAATTGAAAAAATATATATTATAAATGTAATACAATTACTACAAACCCAATAGACTTTTTTTTGTAATACGAACCTTTTTGTGTGGAGAATCCTAATTTTTGCTTGACTTGCTTTATTAAAATACAGTTTAATAACTATTTATGTTTTTAAGATTATAATTAACCCCTACTTGGATTAAGTTTGTGTCTTCATATTATAGTAGGACTAACAGATGTAGAGAGTGCATATTGGCCAGATAGTTTACTTTCATCATTATTTGACATTTGGAATTATAGTTAATTTCAGGTGAAATTCACTACATATTATCTAATACACTGCCCGCTTTTATCCATGCTTGGCATTACCGGGTGCATCACTAGAGTTTGCTTCATCACTCACTTTTCTATGACATTTTAAGAATGGCAGATGCTAGCTTAGACCTATTTTACACTCCTCTTTTTCCCTACATCGGCAATACTGCATAAGAATGCGTTATGTGGTTCAGCTAGAAGCAGAAGATACAGTCTATGAGACTACTAGGAGAAGATGGCTTCACCACCTGGAGGAGGACACGCGAGGAGTCGACAACCAAAACTGAAGATGGCTTGGAACCTTCAGAAGAATGGTCAACGACTGTAATTGCAGAGTCCTTTAAAGGATGAAGTGCTTAGAATCGTATGATATAAGCTGAGCAAAACATTAATCCATGCATCCAAACCAAATGTAAAGAGTTTTAACCTATGGCTTCAATGAGGTTCGGCCTTTACAAATCTATCATAGCGATATTTGTAGATGATGTAGTGGAGTTGTAAGGGCAGCGGAGGGCTTGACTCGGAGGTCGTATCGACCCTCTGGATTAGGGCCAATACGCAAAAGACAAAAGGTCAAAAGTGTAGAGATACCTTCTCCCACGCCTCTCTCCTATTCACACACACACTCCTACAAATATCTTTTCCCAAGGATGTCCTGTATTCCCCGGAATATTCCACAATTCTATAGACAATGGTTTTTTCAAGACTGAGATCCCTTTTCTGGTTTCGTACATATTTTATTGAGTCGGTATTCCAGCAACCTAAATTTTCGCAGCTTGCACCACATATCACAGACAAGAGAGTCTTCCGCAATTGGAAGATTGCTATCTTTCATCTTCTGTAATCAGATAATTGTTAAATATAATTTTAGGTGTTTCTAAGATTTGATAATCAAACATGAAAAGGAATCCTGCCATTAAAGACAGTACGATATATTATACTACTAACCGATCGCTATACCCAGATATTAATTCGTTTTCAGAACACCTAATATTTGGAAATCGTTTATAATATATTTGTGTCTCACCAAGTTTAACACTTTTCCTATAGTTATGTCAAGCTCCCTATTCGTAAATTCCTTTCAAGTGTCAAGTTGATGGAAGTCCATTGCAGCTTCCAATGAACCTATGAATCATAAGGAGTTAGCTGCACAAGATTTTTTATTCCCTTTAGTCAGTATCATTGGTATTTTTTAATCTATGTATTATTGCATACTGCTTTCGCTGGAGTTCGATATAATTCATTTGGATTCACATCATTTAAAAAAGAAGCCTAGTTTCATAGGTTGGATATGTACAATAACTACGGCTAAGAGCCCTAAAATCCTTTTAATTAATTCTAATTCTTTTCGAAATTGTGACAAAACTGAAAAGGATAAAGCAAAGCTTTGAAATTGTTGAATTTAGTAAACAGATTTAAGGGACGAAATGTACAAATCTACAAAATTTAATTATTGAATTGTTATTTGTAAATTACTGCTTTATTTTGACCCAATTAACCAAGAATTACATGAGCAAAATAAAATAAAGAACACGAAAAACGGAGAATGAGAGAGAAGAAGAGAAAGACAGAGAGAGTGGGAGAGAAAGAGAGCGAAGAATAATCGTGAGGGGACACTCGTGCAAGTCTATTTTCTTCAACTTGACCTTCCATTTTCCTGAGAGTTTCTATTTTAGCAAGTTCAAGGCCTCAGGCAGTCGAGGGATTTACTTAATCTCCGTTTATTACTTTTAACATGCTATGCCCAGGAACCTTTAATTAAGTTGCTACCTTTGTCCTAAAATAAAACCATATCTATTATCATTAATTTCTTGCACGGATCCATTCTTATTAATAAAATTAGAACTAAATACATACAGATAAGCCTCTTTATGCTATAAACATAATAGTCTCGGAATTTCACTACTTTGGAATTGTCTTGGATTCTGATTGTTTGGCTTTATTCATCGTTGCCTCGTTCAGAGTTGGTATCATTATATTTTTCACACTTATAAAAAATTATAACACTATCATATGGACACCACATGTCATCCATGTACTCTAATTAAATTAAGTAAACAAAATTTTTTACTGCTCTTCATTTGATAGTGATTAGTGATATCTCCCATTTAATCGATATGATCAAAACACTAGGTCGAAAAACAAAAAAAGATCCTGTACAAATATCCTGTCTCTCTAAGGGTACAAAGATATTTGCAATTTTTTATTTTTGGTCAATCCCCTTCTTCTTAATCGAATTTGGTCACAGGGGAATGGACACAATTAGATCTTACAGAAGTCCTAAATATGATATTACAACATTTTTGAGATGTGCGATGTACGTACATACACACGTGCGTAGAGGTATCACCGCAAAACTTGCCAATATGGGTTCTGGGAGGGTCAAATCGAATAATTTCAGAAATTTGAATACAAACATTTTTTGTGATTGCAATACCTTTGCAATAAATTATACGTGTAATCGAAAAAGTGCATATAACCAATCTCATTGTAAATTTAAGTTCCTAAAAATGTTGATATATACATATTTTCTCTGAATTCTATGAATATTAACGGAGATATTAGGATTTTTTTTGTTTTCAGCCTTCAGTAAACCTTCACGCCCACTGAAGTCAAGTTATTTTATGAAGCACTTTCTTTGATGTATAAATACCAAATATTATTCCCATTGAACTTTTACGTTTTGAGTTAAATGCAAATACGTGACACACGTGGGAAATCTGCTTAGTTAACGCAGCCCCTGCGCGATGGACTATTGAGCATTGTTTTGCTGTTCATCTATAACACTTGATTGATATTTATTTTCGAATGCAATCAAGTTTAAAGACCTGAGTCCAAACCATTCCAAACGTTGGATTGTTGGATACATTTGGAGTAGAGAACTCTCTTCTTTTAGAGATGGATCAATAAAATTGGGCAGTTATGGCAAGGAGATGGAGGAATAATGTCGACGGACTTACCCCTCGAGGGAGAAGAAATCATGGCTAAGTGATGTTAGCGGGGGCGGGTGAAGGGATTGGGGGTCTTTATTTAGGGGCTGAATGGTGAATTATGTATGGAATGGATGTTGCAAGGGAAATGGGCTTCTTTATGCCAAGTGATGTATGGAGAACAGCCGTTAGGCCAGGCCTGCTTTAAATTATTTTCAGCGACCGGCTGTCCGAAAATGATAACTTTAAATTGAAAAAGAAAATATTTTACACCCCACTAAAAACCTCTGTAGATTTGGCATTTAAAGTTTAATCTCAAAAGTCGATATCGCTGGATCCCACCCTTCAGGATAAGATAGACGCAGTCTTTCTTCAATCAATGTTTTATTGATCAGCAGCCGGTCTCACTACATTAGTGGCATTCTCTTCCCAATTCTTTTTTTTAAAAAAAGTCCGTCACGCAGGGGCTGCGTAAACTAAGCAGATTTCCCACCTGAAGCTTTACAATAGAGAAATTTCACGAGAGTCAAACAGTTAAGGAAACGGCCGAACTAGCTTTTGACAGGATAGTCACCCAGGCGTTTGCGGCCCAGATTTAATAAAAATGCAAATATCTCGGTTAAAATTCAAGATAGAGAATAAACGTATATAACATTATTTATAGTAAATTTAATTTGCAATAAGACTGATTCTTTACAATTCTTCAATCCGACGTATAGTAACGGATTTATTTAGAATTTTCGAAATTATCCCCTCTTAACCCCCCTCCCATTGGTCCGATTTCAGCCATTAACGTACTTGATCTTTCTTCTTACATAATTAATTAATAACATGATTAATTACCGAATTTGTTGACGATTAAACAATAATTGCGACCGCTAGAGTGTTAACAGACATATATATATATATATATATATATATATATATATATATATATATATATATATACAGTTTTGAACGGACCTCATTTTCGTCATCTACTAGGTAGGATCGATGGACATTGGAAGAAAAATTTCGAAAATTCCGTCATGAGTACAACCTCAATAGCTGATTTCCCTTAAGGGAAATCTGCTAAAATACTAAACCACACTCACTAGCGAATGTTTTAATAAGTAAAATGTCGCAGTCCCGTTTAAATTCTGTTAATCTGATTCTGAACATTTAGTTTCGTTTTAATTTTAAAATATATAGGATCGGTCTCAGATATGTAACAAAATATTATACAGGATGACTATTCCTGTGCCAACCTGAAATGTGCCATATAGTTGATGCGGTATTAGTAATGGAACAAGTATTTTGTCTGTCTGTCTCTCTCTCTCTCTCTCTCTCTCTCTCTCTCTCTATATATATATATATATATATATATATATATATATAATTATTTTATGTAAAAAGAAAGATCAAGTTCGTTATTGGCTGGGGGGTTTAGAGGGAGTGAATTTTGAAAAATTCTAAATATTTCCATTATTATGGGTCGGATCGGAAATTTGTATAGAACCAATGTCATGGCTAATTTAATTCTCTATAAATACCGTTATATACATGTTTTGCTTATCATGAATATTAACCCAGATATTTGGATTGTTTTAGTTTTCAGCCACCAATAAACTCCCAATCCTACTTATGTCATATTAACAATAAGCTGTTATTTCATGAGCAGCTTTATTCTAAGCTTAAATATCAAATACTACTATCAAGAGACCATTATTACGCGAGATACATGTATATTCGATGCGTGATGTCGTTATCAATCAATTTACCAGAAAATATTTCTTCTATCCATTCCCGATATACTCAATATTTGACTGTTTCATTCAACACTAAAGATCATATCTGTTATTGACTTGTGTCGGACCTGGAATAGTGAGGACTTTGGGAGGGAGAGGATTCGAAAATGTTCCGTTATTGTGAGTCGGATCGAAGAATCTCTTAGAAGAAGTCTTGGTAAACTGCTGATGCTCTACAATTGCAGTTCTATGCTTAATATCGTAACTCAAATATTAATGGAGGAATTCGTGCTTACTGGTTTTCAGTGTGAATATATGGTGAGATGAGATTATTAGTGTGTTATATCAGTAGGTGGGAAATCTGCTTAGTTTACGCAGCCCCGGTTTCTAAATCCCATCAAAGATACGGACTCGATTACACCAATTTGCCCTGATTTATTTAAATGGTAGTCCAGTCAAATTTTATAAACCCTCTCGAAGATGTCATATTTGTAAGTCTTAGTCCATGGGCGAATGATTCCTGAATAATGTATTTATATGATTAACCAATGACCCAAAAAGACTCCACTTGAGTTTTCCTATCAGTATAGACGAAGACGGTCTAGATAAAGGATGCCTCTCTACACCATCGGCAGACTCCATTGTAAGTAGTAAATATTGTACTCCTGATGAGGCTTTGAAATAAAGAACGCGAAACATGTAGTGTTTTAATGAAGTGAATGAAGGTGACGTAGTTTTTTTATAAATTGTGACCCTTTGCAGTGCATGTTATGATCATCTGAAGAAAATTTTCTAATGTTAAATACCACCCTGAGAATAAATCCCATTCTGACTTTCAAGACATTTTTGTAACAATATTTTTGAGGTTCCGCATCTATAAGTTGGATTATATTTACAACGGTCCCACTCAAGAAAGCATACACAGGGGAGGTCTGATGCCGATTGTAGGAGAACCCGAACCGCAGAGGTAAACAGAGGGAAGAAAGGGCTCTCCAGACAGAAATATTGTCAATCCGACGTTCTTTCCCTGAAATGGGGAGCGGTGAGCCCGAAATTGGTTGGGAGATCGCCAGAACATTTATGTCAGAGCGAGGCTGGCGAGAGGTAAGCTTTGGAACAGACTCAGAAGCCACGACCAAAAGAAAACAAACAGATCCAATACAGCACGATTAGGTCATTTTTCACCGAAAGAAGGAATTTTTGTTTCTAATTTCTTCACCCGTTAGTAATGCCATTACTAAATCCTAAATCTCCACTTCTCTTAGTAGAAGAATTTTCTCCAAGGTTTTGAGAACTAATGATGCCAATATGTATACTAAATAACTGGAATTAATTAAGCAGTGTTAAAAAAAATAAATGATCTATCGACTACGCTCATTAGGGACATATAAGAAAATCTGTTAGTAAAAAATAATAAGTAGAAAAAACTAATTATATGGGAAACTCATCACGCTTATGTTTCTCATTACATGAGTACATGGACATGGTTTAAAGAGTGTAGCAGATATACATTCTAAAATGATCAAGGGATCAGGGAGCCAAACTTGAAAGTTCACAATACGGTCAACGAACCTAATGCATTGTATGACAGTGAAGCGTGGGCTCCCACTGAGTTAAACAGGAAAATCCCGGTCTGGGATAGAAATACACTCAGAAAGATATTTAAAGCTGCAAAATAACAGGTTTAATTGAGTACTAGGTTCAATTATGAAAAGCAATCTTGGTACACTCCTCACTTCCAATGAATGGAATCTAACTGGGTGTCCCAAGGAAATGTTATATGTGAAGCTATTCTGTTATTCATCTATTTATAAAGACACGTTAAGTATATCTAGGCCAGTTCGTCCGGTAAAATGATGCATTGATATCAGACATCATGATACTATTAACAAATGAAATTATTATCAGACAAAGCGTTGAAAGAGGTATTCGGTTTGGAATGTTCTCGCTTACTATTGTATTATGGTATATTTTGTCAATCTTTTTAAAGGGGGACCGCATAATTACGTTATTTCTGAACACTATGTTGGTAAATTTCCAAAATTTCTCGGCCTATTTTTTAATTAGAAACATTGGTAGTTTAAAATTGGTTAACCGAAGTAGGTAGTAGCGTTATAAGGTAAATGTTAATAGACAATGACACGGTGGACTCTTGAATACCTCTTCAGGATTTTATGATTTCAAGAGAGCACAGAAACCAACTAACCATAAACATTCATTATTTACTCCGAGAAACTGAACAGTCATAAGATAAATACAGTAAAAGGGGTGATAGCCTTAACAAATATATCTGTGATGTATTGAACAGATCTAGGTTAGATTTGTTTCCAAATGCGCCGATAACGCAAGGGGAATGCCTAAATAGTTACAGTTTCTATACGAATACAAGAAAAAAAAGTATTTTGCTTTGTTAGTCGACTTCAGTAGTTGTAAACTAAATTTGTAATTCTTTTGTAACTTATTACTTAATTTTAGCTTTAGGCCTTAATCTCATATGATAAACCTAGAGTGACGAGTTCGATCTTCCAGTGGGCAATAGGAATTTATATAGTGATTAACTAAATAAATAAGATCCTCAGTCCTACCCTTGCTAGGCAACCAGTCCCAAGTAGACATAGTAGCAAAAGGGGATGTTAGTAAATAATAATAATAATTTTAGAGCTAACATGCCATATGCATTTCACTAATGATTGATGAAAACCATAAATATCCATGAATTAGCGATATTAGACTATTTAGTGCCTATGAATTACTACTACTTAAGAGTTGTGTGGATAAAACTAAAAATAAACAAGACAACTCATTCGGTCTGAAGCCAAGAATGCAGAAAACAATACATATTCCAAACATCCTAATTGTTTTTTTCCCCATTTTATTAAAAGGGTTAATTTAAAAATAAATATCCTTAAATACTAGCTTTAATAATATTAAATCAATTCAAAACTTACTGACTGAGTTCTTAATGATTTCATTAATGAAAACTCACCTGAAAAAAAAAAAAAAGAAATTATTAAAATACATGAGACTAAAAACTAAAGTGAGGGTTTAGAGAAAGCGTAAAATCGTGAATATTTTCATTTTTACCCATCGTATCGAGTACTGTTATAGAAACAGTATTTCTACGATTGCTATCCCAAGCCATTTTGATCCAACTAAAACATTAATGCAGTTATAGTAGTTGAAAAACATTCATAGTAGTTTTCTACTTTAAGCAGTTAATTGGTAATTATTGTTCCTCTTCAAAAGATTGCCGCAAAATGTCTTATTTAACATGCCAGTTAGTAGAGTAATGAACTAATACGTACTCAGAATTTGTGATAAGGACGCTCGAGTTTGGATTTTTTCATACCAAAAATAATTAATTAACAGATTATTTTGTGATCTTTCTTTTTTATAGTCTTCATTGAATCCACACTTTTACAAAAACGGTTTTCAAATAAATCTATAATATGAGGGAACATCTTCTCTTGTCCAAATTTAAATGTAGTTTAAATAAAGTGTGTACTAAAGAGGAAATAGAGAATATGCGATATGATTTTAACCTTCCGTTATTCCTGTATTTGGAAACTTTACTTCCCTTAAGGAAAATCAGATATTGAGGTCCTACTCATGAAGCAATTTTCAAAACATTTCTCGAAATGTCCAACAATCCCAGAAAAGGATGAAAATGAGGTCCTTTCAAAACTGTATATATGTTTATCTGTTAACGCTCTAGCGGTCAAAAGTTTTGTTTGATCGTTACCAAACTCGTTTCATTTATTTAATATTACACAAATGCACACACACACACACACACACACACACACACACACACACACAACCCATAGATATACATATTTACGCACACTGACATAGACTAATGGCGTGTAGACATTATAAGTGTGTATGGTTGCCAAATGGCCCAGAAACTCAGTGACCTCTAAGGCCCATTTAAAACTAGTCGACCGTTTCCGTCTTTTAGAACTAGTATACATTATTGCCTATTCGTCTAGGATGCCTAGAAGCTTCCGAAGAATTTAAAACTTTTAGGGTCCCTCCCTACAGTCCGTGTTTCACAGATTTATCCTTTGATGGTCATTACATCTAGTCAGTTCTGGAAAATTATTATTTTCTTGGGTAATTGATTTTGAGAGAGATTGTTGACGTTTTCCATAAAGTGGTGATTGGTAACTTCCATATTATTTTATTATTTTTTCAGTTATTATTAAGTACATATCCAAAGACCTGGAGAATGTAATTCATTTTAAAACAGACACAATGCATTTAAATATCTATAATTCCAAAGTGTTAAATAAATCTGGTGAATACAGGTAAAGGTGGTTTAGGGGTGATATATATTTATTATTATTAAGTTATGTGATTTTTGGCTGTGAACATTTTAAATACAATTAACCTTTACCTCTCATTTTTATTTATTAATAAAAATATAATCAAGGGTGTTTTATTACTTTTATATAAAAATGATTACAGTTAATTATGGCATAGCACTTATTAGGGTTACAGAAACTACCTTGTTAAAGATAAGATACCGTTGACAAATTACAATTGGGTTAAAAGCTGAGTTTTTCAATTCTCCAGTGGAAAATTAAAATTGTATTGACTTAGGGAAATAATTTTGAAGGTTGGTTAGTACTCTTAGTAGAAAATTATGGATTGCCTTAATGGATGAGAGACAAGCATTTACAAAGTTACCCTGTATGTTTTTAGCATCGTTAATGCCCAGGAGGGGGAAGTGTCTGCTATTGGAAAATAAAGATAACTGAATTGAGACCTTAAGATCCTTTTTTTATCTGAAATACTTTAATTGGTCTCAGTAAGGATTAGATGCAATTTAGTTATTATTTTCTTAAAACTGTATTTTAGCAGATTTCCCTTAGGGGAAGTCAGCTATTGAGGTTGTACTCATGACGCGATTTTCAAAATTTTTCTTCAAATGTCCATCGATCCTACTTAGGAGATGACGAAAATGAGGTCCGTTCAAAACTATATATATATATATATATATATATATATATATATATATATATATATATATAGATATTTGTCTGCTACCGCTCTAGCGGTCGCATTTATTGTTTAATCGTTACCAAACTCGATATTCGTCATGTTTCGTTAATGGCTAAAATCGGACACGGGGGGAGGGGGGTTTAGAGGGGAGGATTTATGAAAATTCGAAATATCTCTGTTACTATACGTCGGATCGAAAAATTGTATAGAACCCATCTTATTGCAAATGTGATGTTCTATAAATGTTGTTATGTACATTTGTTCACTATCGAGATTTTTTACTGAGATATTTGAATTATTAAGTTTTCGGTCTTCAGTAAAGGCCCACTCCTACTCATCTCATATTTTCAATATTCTATTTGTTATGAAGCACTTTATTTGAAACAAATACCAAATATTGTTCTCATTGAACTTTTAAGTTTTGAGATAAATGCAAATACGTGGCTCACGTGGGAAATCTGCTTAGTTTACTCCGCTGCTGCGTGACGGACTTTTTTGAAACCTCTCGTGTCTACGCCACGCCATATTTTGTCGAGATTTGGCTACTTTGTCCTATTATTATTGACCTTAAATAATACAAATTTAAAGAACACTAAAATAACTTATCGAATACATACATTGAAACCACTTGTTTCGCCTTGCAGTAAAAGGCACAAGGAGGAAATCAAATCATGTAGATATAATTGAAAGCAAATAGATATTGACATTGCATAATTCGACGAACTTTCTCTCCATTTGTGTCAGATCATTAAGGCGAGAGACTGTCAAATAAATCGATCAATCGCTCGATTTCGCCGGCCAATTATCATTAATAATGAAGACAATTTTCCTCTATTAATCTATGCGTTTTAACAGCTGAGTGACAGTATAAAATAGCAAGGCACATCCGTTATTTGATTTGAATTGGTTCCTAGATTAACGTTTCACCGTTGAGTCATTAACAACTTTAGTCGTTTTTTAGCAGATTTCCCCTAAGGAGTCCATACTCAGGATGCGATTTTCGGGAAATTTCTTCAAATGCCCAAAATGAGGTCCGTTCAAAATTATATATATATATATATATATATATATATATATATACGCTGTTAACGCTTTAGAGGTCGCAACTTTTGTTTGGTCGTTACTAAACTCCATGTTTAAGCATTTATGTAAATAGAAGGGTATTTAGAGGGGGCATTTTCGAAAATTCGAAATATCTCCATTACTATAAGTCGGATCGAAAAATTGTACAAAACAAATCTCATTGCAAATTTAATGTACTATACATATTGTTAAATACATTTATTCTCTATCTTGAATATTAACCGAGATATTTGCATTTTTAGTTATCAGCATAGCAAACCCCCACTCCTACTCATGTCATATTAATCATAAGCTGCTATTTCATGAACCACTTCATTCTAAGGTTAAATACCAAATATTGTTTTCATTGAACTTCTACTTTGCGAGATATATGCAAATACGTTTTGTTGATCCCCCTCCCCCTACTTTTGTTCTTGGAATACTAAAATTTGAGTGATTGTGATAAGAATTATTCTGATTCATTATAAATTACAGCACTAGATATAGTAAATAGTTTTCAATAAACGTAATATGTTATATTCAGATATATTTGAGTAAATTGTTTTTCTTTCCGGTGGCACTCTCCACTGGGAGGTTTCTAAAATTGACTGAAAGATTTCTCATTACCGTTTGTATTCATTCACTTAATATTCACGGTGGTGTTATGTCTTACCAGTTTGTAGATCTATCTATTGTAAAACTCGTGGAAAATCTGCTTATTTTACGCAGCCCCTACTTGACTGACTGACTTTATCTCTTACTTATTTGTAAATTTCCTGCATTTAAGGAACTCCCCTATTAAGGTTAGTTTGGCTGCGGAATAATTAGGCCTTACGAATTCCAAAAATTAAGTCAGATGAGATAAACAATACTGCAGTTTTGCTGAAAGTGCGTCACCTTACATGATTCACCAGGAAGTTTACGGACTAAGTTCGTAACACAATTGCCCTATGCTTTATTTAACGTAATTTTTTACTTTCAGTAAAGTATATTAACCCTTCACAGACAAGGAATATGAAAATTACATTGCAGGCAAGCTGGGTCACGGGTGACCCAGTCATATTTATAGCACATTTTTTTCATTTTAACAAAAATATTCCAGTTGTTGTTGTTTTTTTTATATAAAAAAAGAAAGTATAGTTTGAAAAATTTATTTTATTTAGCAATATACATAATATGATAAAAATACAAAAACTTACATTAGTAGGAACTATACTTAAATTAGTAGGAACGTAGAGTTCCAGACCTTTGGTACCGTTGGTATCCGTATAGGATAAAAGACAAAAATTAAACGAGTAAACTCCTAGAAGGGAAAAAATAAGAAATTTCCAGCTATAAAAGACAAGAAAATTTAATAAAACCTTAGTGATTAAATAATTTTCAGTAAGTTATCACTCTTCCATTTCATCCGGCAGTCCAGCAATAATTTTTCCTACTCTGAACAGTCAAAAACTTTCCAGATCAAAATAAATAGTTTAAACTCTTACAGAAAAAATATATATAAAAAAATACTCCACGGAAAAAAGAATAAGAAAATATGAGGGATAAAAAATCAAAAAAAGGGAATAAACTCTTAGTAATGAAAGTTCACTAATACTTCAAACTCAGAACAATCTAACAATCTTCTATTTCTTCATCTTCTTCAGGTGAGACTCTGGTAATGCATCGAGAACAAATACTTCGCCTACGATCAGCACATAGGCTGCGATTACAATGAGCGCAGTTTGATGTACCCTTACGATCTCCTGATTTTTCACAAAAAGCACACCGACGTCTTGTAGTGCTGGGTCCAGGCTGATTCTCAATTTCTTTTTCATCAACTCTCGGAAGGAGGGGAGTGGTACCGTGCACTCCCCCTCCCCTCCTTCCCTTACTTTACTCAGAATATTATTTTTACCAGCCTCTGGGTCACCGGCGACCCAGCCTTGCTTGTGAAGGGTTAAACTTAGCTAATACATTAACTACCTTAATGAATGAAAAAGATTGATCATCCGTAATTGGAGCCAACAATGGCGCAGGTCCTTCAAGTTAATATAAATCATTATGAAACATTCTCAAATAAGGCTGAAGAAGAATGACCACATGAAATTGCCATTGTCATTCAGTAGAGGGCTGACGTCATCATAGCCGAACCATCTCAAACCGAATAGGACTGGTTATCCATTGTCCAGCCCCTAATCATATCTGTACGCCAATTGCAGTGCCCTCCGCCGACGCACAGTTCCACCAATGCCTGGACAACTCAAAAATAGGAAAGATCGATGGACATTTGAAGGAGTTTTGGAAAAACGCTTCATGACGACAACATATAATTTACTTGAATTTATCTCAAAAAGTAAAACATCAAGGGGAACAACATTTCGTATTTAGGCTTCAAGTAATGTGCTTCATAATACAACAGCTTATTGTTAATATGACATTAGTAGGAGTGGGGGTTTACTGAAGGCCGAAAATTAAAAAAATGCAAATATCTCTGATAATAATCAAGATAGTGAAAAAAAAACATTTATAGAATATTTAATTCTCAATAAAATTTATTCTGTAAACGTTTTCGATCTTACTTAAAATAACGAAGAAATTTTGAATTTTCGAAATCCCTCCTCTCTAAACCCCCCTCCGTTAACGTTAACGAGTTTATCTTTATTTTTACTTAAAACATCTATATATCCAGTTTGGTAACGATCAAACAAAAATTACCGCTAAGCGCGTATATATATATATATACATATGATCTCATCGGATCGGCCCACATTTGGGGAGATGTTTCGAAAATCGCGTCATAAGTACGACCTCAATAGTTGATTTCCCTTAAGGGAACCTGCTAAAAATGAGATACATTGAATTTACACACATATGACAAAGTCTCTGGTTCAATAATGTATTTTAAACATTATTACGACAGTTTCTGCAAATCGTAGTAAGTTGTAGCTGGGACAAATTACCCGAGAACACTATTTGCGATTCACCGAAGATTATTCAGAGCGAGATAATTACTTATTATTATTATTTCTAGTAAATTAACTGAACTCATTAATTGTATAAACATAGTAAACTGGAGTGATAAATAGTGAGATTACTTCTACGATCCTTTAATTTGTGAACAACTGGATGATCATTATTTTAGCAAGAGGTCAAAGTTGCAAACAAATAGGAAAAAGACTCCCAAACAATATGAAGACCAATGTAAATAATGAGATTAAAACAGAAATCCAGGCAATCACGTTACAATATCCACCGGATAATAAAGACTAATTAAAGCTTTAACGTTAATGAGATTTAAATCAAAATGTATTCGTTGGAGCGGTCGTGAGAGAGGAATTTGTGCAGTAGAATAAATTGGAGATGCTAATTGCCATACAAATCACACCTGAATAATTACCCACACGTATATATTATCAGTCCTTATCAATAACTGATACCAATCCATGACGCCTGTTATTGGAGTAAAACAAACAATTTATGTATTCATGACGTTAAAGTTTAATTCAATTCTTCAGGATCACGAGAGAGATGACTTCGTTGTACAAGGTTGACGTGAGGCCAAATGGAAAAATATCACGCAAACGCCTAAACGGGAAATAAAACTCTAATTGATGCTTGTAAATCCCTTCAGCCTAAATAGAGGTGTTAGTTATTTTAGATAATATCTCAGAGAAAATCCTTTTATTTTATGATTCAATCTTGCCAATGGAAATTGCTTATTTTTCAGTTAACTGTTATTCAACGACGAATCGACAAATTAGATGCAGCCCAGAACATATCAATACAATATGTGGAACGGTCACTTCACACTACTAAAGCTAATTGGGACGGGTTATCTGTAGGTCATCACCCTTTTCTAGCCAGGGCACGTATTAGTTCCATGTCAAATCGTATTTACAACAGATAATAACGTATATCTGTCATGTATCTTCGTCGCCGGGCTGGGGGAAACATTTTGGAAGAAAACATGCTCCTTGCTGAGAAATCTGATGAAAATGGGATAGGGGCAGGATAAAACATACACTCTATATGTTATGAGTGTGTATGTCTATATGAAAATAATATATTTATTAAATTAAGTTAACTATTTAGTTCGGGTGGCACAGTGGCTTCAATATAAGATTTAAAAACTGTTCAGTTTTTTATTTATTTATTTTAAATTCCCATCTCTGCTCCCGCTGTACCTTTGGGTTTCCCCATACTAGCAGGCTGTTCAGTTTTTTTTAAATTTTTCATCCGGAGGGCCTGAAGAAATAGACAATTAGAATTTTGAGACCTTTAATATTAAAAATACAAAAAATTTGCTTTCCTGTTCAATATGAACATATTTGGAAGTAATCATTAAGAGAACTTTGGAAATACTAAACCTTGCTCTGTAATAAATATGTTTAGTTTATCTTGCGTAGGATAACTTCATATTGTAGCACGATTGCGTAAAAGAAGGTACTCAGAGGGTGCGATTTCCGGCCATATGTTTTCGTAGATAGGACTAAATAGAATTAAACTATATACGGATGAGAAGATTAAATGGCTATTTGAGCAATATGTTTACATATGTTATTGGAGAAGTCCATATTTATACTAACGCCACTAACGGCCACTTTTCTAATGTGTTCGCTACCAAACTCCATATTTAATTTTTCCATATTGAAGATGAAATTATAATTCGAAAGTTGCTGGATCGATTCGTGAGTAGTGGCCCCAAAGCCGTAGCGCTAGCATCTATTATACAGCCGAGCACCTGATGAAGGCACTTGAGCGCCGAAAGGCCTCGTGCTTTAATAAAGAAATTGGTGGGAAGACTTCCTGTTATTAAGACTTGTGCCTAAAGATGAAATTCGTTATTCGGCAGAAATCCCTTGGCCCGTTATTCGGCCCGATTAGGGCCTGTGTGATTTAGAAAATATACAGAACGTAAAATCTTAAATATCTTCGTTATTGAGCATCAAATCAATAAAAGAAATGTAATCAATTTTCTCGTCAAATTAATGTCTTACAAGTGTGGTCGTATACATTTTTTTTTTTAACTCGAATATTATTATCTGTATTTTTTCGGGCCAACCTTCAGGAGCGCTCAATCCCCGCGAATTCTCATTTTATTTTCAATTTAAGATATATCACTATAAAGTTTAAGTTTCTGAAATCAAGGGAGAAATATATATTTGATGTGAGATGTCGTCATGTGCGTCATTCCAGCACATGGGGAATTAGGCTTAGTCAACGCAAATCCTGCCTGAGGGTTTATTTATTTTTGTGAATTGCTTTTATAATTGTAATAACGAGCTTTACATGTTTTCCTCACTCCATGAGGCGAGTTTACACAATCGTTCACTGAGCAGGGAAATTTCCTTTCCTTCGCATTATTTAGGTAAAGTTTCTACAACGCAAGTAAGTACAAAAACTGTAATATTTAATTTATTTATTTATTTAAATGAGTTCCGCAAAACCGGCGATTTACTCATAATTCAATTGTGCACAAAAAAGAGAATAGCAAAAAAAATAGAAAGAAACGGGAAAAGGAGTGGACTATGGTGGTTTTTGATACTGTTCATTGGCATACCAGTTTTATATGAAACAAACAATATTGTATATGCAAACATCAGTGAGGTGAAAATAATATAAATGAAAAAGTATCGACGGGAGAAAAAAAAATGAAAGAAAAAAATTAATAATAATAAAATAAGGAAAAAAGAAAACCAAAGAAATGAATAAATAAACAAAATAAAGAAAAAAAATAAAATAAGGAAAAGAGAAAACCCAAAAAATTAATAAATAAACAAAAGGGGAAAAAAAGGAAAGGGAAACCAAAAAAAAATAATAATAATAAATTAAATTAAAGAGTATACACCCTTGCTAATGTAGGAAAGAAGTGAAGAGTAGTGTGTAAAAATTTTAGATAATAGAATGTTGTATATATTGTAATATTTAAGCGCCTGCTAATAATAATAGATTATTCTTTTTACGTATATTCTCCACAGAAATTTCGAATAACGAAACTATGGTGCACATTCATTTCAACATATGGATGTCAAAATGATAGTTTTTTTCTTCTTCCGCCACCTCCCAACAGTTGGCAGTCATATGGAAATGTATTTGTTTCTTACGTGGGTGTTGAGAGGGGGGGGCCTTTATTGCAATACATTCCGCGGGGAGCGCTCTCGGTCGAACGGCCGCATCCAATTCTTGTTTTAATTAAATAGTCATCCCACAGCTTGGCCATTCAATATATAACCCCCCTCAAGTTTATTATCTAAAACAATTATACAATTCAGATACTTTGTTGTTCTTGTTGAAACTCTTGAATAGAAAGTTCGACTGGCTTACTTCGAATCAATTCCGATTGTAAATGGAAGACAATATAGAGCCCCATCCATATTTATTTCAACAATAAATATAACTCTGTTCATGATTTTATTTATTTATGTGTTACTGTGAAACGTAGCTGCGATAGAGAGGATGTTGATTTTCATGGAATGTTTTAGGAAATGAAAATTTGGAAATGTCTAGGTCCGAACTGGAGATTTGAGTAGCTTCTATTTATGTTTATCTTAAAAAAAATCCATAAATTATAAGCAATAACATTTATGTTGAAACTGGGATGGTATGTTAGATCACGTTAAATTGATAACGTGTAGATTTTAGAACTCAGTATTACACAATAAACGGTATACAGCAGTTAAGTACCAGACTCCACGTTGGGGTTTCTTTCACTTCCCAATTCACCCGGAATTCAGGAATTGAGTAACTATTTATACAAAGAAGTAGCTATTTTTTGATCTGCAATACTCTGCATTAGACAATGCAATAGGAGATGCGTCAAACTTAACAATTAATCCTTATAACAAAGAGGTATGTGTATTTAGGCCTAGACCATTTAGGAGGGGTAGTTGAGCCAAATATTGGCAGATTTCCCTTAGGGGAAATCAGCTATTGAGGTTGTACTTATGATGAGATTTTCAAAAAAATGTCTTCAAATGCCCATCGATCCCTACCTAGGAGATGACAAAAATGAGGTCTGTTCAAAATTATATATATACACGTTTTATGTAAAAATAAAGATCAAGTTCGTTAACGGGTAAAATCAGACTAGCAAGAGGGGGGGTTTCGAAATATCTCCATTATTATGCGCCGGATCGAAAATTTGTATAGAATCAATCTTACTGAAAATGTAATGTTCTATAATTCTTGTTATGTACATGTTTTCATTATCTTTATTACTAACTGAGATATTTGTATTTTTTTTACTCCTACTATTGTCATAATAACAATAAGCTATTATGTTATGAAGCAAATTATTTTAAGCTTAAATACCAAACATTGTTCTCAATAAACATTTACTTTTTGAGAATGCAAATGCAAATACGTAACGCATGTGGTAAATACGTTTTGTTATCGCAGCCTCTGCGTGGCGGACCTTTTTTTCATTTTTATTCATTTCCGACAATTTGTCTTCAGAATATAAGGAACACAGAAATTTACGATTTTGTATTTGTCTTCCACTATATCCCTCATTTTCAATGCATCTTGCTAAACTTGATAGATATTATTTATTGCTCCTGCAAGAAGCTTTATACTAAAACACATTCAACAAAAGTTCTGCAGCAGAGTAAAGATACCGAAAATGTCTAGAATTGTCAGAATCAAAAATATGCTCATCTTTTTGGATTATGATGATAATTTTTATTTCTTGTAGAGATACCCGACTATAATGAACACAATTTAATACCCAGCGGCCCACAATTATATATAAATTATAATTATACCTTCTTAAAAAGGCACCTGGAGGACAAAAAATACAAAACCATTTAGAGGATGAATGACATACTGACAGAGTTACTGTATAAGTCAATCAAAGGAGACATTAACATAGAAAATAAGGCCATTTTAAAAGACATGTTAAAAACCAGAACTGTTCCTAATTGCCTTAATGAGTAGAACATTAGCCGGAAATAACCATTAAGAACATGCCCCTAAATTGTCCGCCTCTTTAGCTCAGTGGTAGAGCACTGGTCTCGTAAACCAGTGGTCGTGAGTTCAAACCTCACAAGAGGCATTCAGAGTTAAAGTATTTTTTTCTTATATATCTAATATTGTTAAGAATTAAATTTCTTCTGCCTATATGTATATACATCAAAACTTTATTCAAGTGTAGAGTAACTTAAAATGATATCCCTCTTTTAGTCTAGAGTTGCCAAGTAAGATTTATTTCACAAAGGTGATCCAATGAAACCATAGTGGTATGCATATAGAGTTAATAAATAAATGCGACTATTACGAAATCTATCTAAGGGCAAACCCTTAAATAGAGCAATTATAATACACATAGTTCCTAAAGTAAAAATGAATACAAAAGGGGGGGGGATGACGAAGCAATAGTATAGTTCTATGTTGAGGTTTTGCAATTCTAATTCATTTGCTACCACAATCGATATTTGACCGCTTCATGTAAACGAAGGATAAAATAACTATCTTCCCATTATGAACAACATTGAAAAATATTATTTAGATAATGTAATTATTCGTTTTTGACTGTAGGCCATAGATACATCTTCTGTATTGCTAAATACCTCATACTCAGTTAATCAATTTTTTCTTCTTTTACTTCAAAAGATGAAATACGGGATAGATATTAAGGTATTTTAGTCTGTTTTTATCTCCATCATAAGGGAGATATGCATATTTAACATCACTTTTAAGACGGATTTTTATTTTGGTAGTGAATACAGGCGAAAATAATTTGGTGATTTTGCGGTCGCAAATCGAAAATATTTATTTCTTCTAACCATACTCGGATATTTAACTGTTTCATTCCGCACTAAAGATCATATTAGTTAATGTCTGAAATAGGGAGTGGAATAGGAGGGGTTTATCACAAAATGTTATAGAACCCATATTGTTGAGCTATTGATGCTCTATAATTGTTCTAAGCATTTATCCGTAACTCAATAATTAAAAGAGTTATTTGGACTTTCTTGTTTTCAGCTTTCAGTAGCTCTCCCAACCACTCCCCCAACAACCATTTTACTCAACGGTTTTTTACATAGAATAAGAGAATATGTGGTGAGATGAGATCACAAGTGTGTTATACCAGCACGTGAGAAATCTGCTTAGTTTACGCAGCCAACAGAGTTCCCCCCCCCGCCCCTTTTTTTTAAAAGTTAAATTCTCTTTTTACTTCAATTACCGAGGGGAAGGGGAGATATATGGATAGAGTAGCCATAAAGAGAACGTTAAGGAGGGAAGGTGTGGCTAACAAGCTATTATCTGGAGCAGGGTGTATTTGAAGGGGTGGTTGACCCAGGGGTTGAACTGGGTTATCACAGATCGACCCTCTCCACAGTCCAGGTATAGGCGGTTTCTTCTTTGTAGCCCTTCAACAACATCTGGGTTTGATCAACTATACACCTATTTTAATTTTATTTAATGACATTTAATATGGATGACAGTTATGAGTAGTAACAGCGTTGTCATCCCTTCATCCCAAAAAAAAATAGTTATTGTTAAATCTAAGACATATAATGCTTAAATGGATTTGCACTACCCAACCAGTGTCACCCGCCACCAGGAAAATTCACAATGCTACAAATCTCCGTCCTAATATTTCGAACAACTCCCCTTTCAAATGATAACAAGGTATATGAGAAAACTTGCCTACCTTTACACCTTAAGTAGCCACCTGACTACAAGCCTCACCAAAAAATACCCGGAGCAGGGTATCAGATAAAAAAAAAGTAAGATGTATTGATAAAACATCTTTGATGATTACATGTATGTTACACCTGGCACGAGAACGTGTATCACACTTCAAATTGGCAAAAATATGCCCTAAAGGGAAATCAGCTGTTGTGGCTGTACTCATAACTCGATTTTCGAAAAATTTCTTCAAAAATCCATTGTTCCTACCTAGGAAATGACAAAAATGAGGGCAGTTCTAAATTAATAAGCATCTGAAAATTTTCTTGTCCCTGTCGCCGTTGGCTTGCCATCATCCATGGCAAAAGTAAATTATAGTCTTCGAAAACAAAGACAACCATTGCTAATAACCATTGACAGCCCAAGACGAGAGATAAGGTAAGTATATCTCTTTGTTTGCTCTCGAAGGTGAAAGTGGTAATCGTGGAGGGCTGATCCAACAAAAGGCCAAAGTTATACAATGACATAATGATATGTGCAAAATACTTTCGGCGGAGCTCATCGTCATTAGAGCAATATTAGCACAATTACAGGAGCACTCACCCGTCAAAGTAAAAAAAAATCATTTAACGACTCGTTAAATCAATAAATTAAAATATAAATTATTGATGTTCTTGTATGTTGTGTCTATTGTAAAATATATTCTACATATTTTAAATATATCAAATTAATATTCATTATCTGTAAATAATTATGAAGATATTCTTCATACATTCTTCTATGAGGCTCTTCTTACACCCTCTCTTACTTTCTCTTCCAAGCGCACAAATTTACAGAATATACTGCACAGGATAAACACAATTATTCCTATAAATAACTTTTATATTATTAAAAATAAACACTGTGTGTGTTGGGACCTACTACGTGTTGCACGGGTGCCTATGATCGTCCTGCAACTACAGTAGCCGTAAACCCCTGTATACTGAAAAATATGGGGGTTTTAGATTAAATATTCAAGTTTTTTAAAATGTGTACTGTATGTATTAATAAATAGCAAGACCCAATGTATTATTACAATGCTAAATTTTTAATTAGGCACGTCAAATTATCGCTTTGTCATTGTCATGCAGTCAACCACTATGGAACACATACGTGCAGTATATACGTAGTTAATATATGGCACTAACGGGAGAGCTTTTATAAAGTCAACCACTATGGAACACACACGTGCAGTATATACGTAGTTAATATATGGCACTAACGGGAGAGCTTTTATACAGTCAGCCACTATGGAACACACACGTACGGAATATACGTAGTTAATATATGGCACTAACGGGAGAGCTTTTATACAGTCGACCACTATGGATCAGACACGTGCAGTATATACGTAGTTAATATATGGCACTAACGGGAAAGCTTTTATACAGTCAACCACTATGGATCACACACGTGCAGTATATACGTAGTTAATATATGGCACTAACGGGAGAGCTTTTATACAGTCAACCACTATGGATCACACACGTGCAGTATATACGTAGTTAATATATGGCACTAACGGGAGAGCTTTTATACAGTCAGCCACTATGGAACACACACGTACGGAATATACGTAGTTAATATATGGCACTAACGGGAGAGCTTTTATACAGTCAACCACTATGGATCACACACGTGCAGTATATACGTAGTTAATATATGGCACTAACGGGAGAGCTTTTATACAGTCAGCCACTATGGAACACACACGTGCAGTATATACGTAGTTAATATATGGCACTAACGGGAGAGCTTTTATACAGTCAGCCACTATGGAACACACACGTGCAGTATATACGTAGTTAATATATGGCACTAACGGGAGAGCTTTTATACAGTCAACCACTATGGATCACACACGTGCAGTATATACGTAGTTAATATATGGCACTAACAGGAAAGCTTTTATACAGTCAACCACTATGGATCACACACGTGCAGTATATACGTAGTTAATATATAGCACTAACGGGAGAGCTTTTATACAGTCAACCACTATGGATCACACACGTGCACTGTATACGTAGTTAATATATGGCACTAACGGGAGAGCTTTTATACAGTCAACCACTATGGAACACACACGTGCAGTATATACGTAGTTAATATATGGCACTAACGGGAGAGCTTTTATACAGTCAGCCACTATGGAACACACACGTACGGAATATACTTAGATAATTTATGGGACTAACGAGAGCGCGCCCCATGTCTATAAGAGGCAGGGGTGGTCGTTTCAGTTAACGGAGATTTATGGGAAATCCTGATAACAGAGGTTCTGCCGTACAATTATACGTATTTACGAGGGAAAATGTAGATCGTCAGAAAAAAAAAGGAATGGCCATAAATTGTGATGTGGCTGTGTCGTGCGCAAAAGGAGTGCATATAGGCGTGAGAAGAATGGAGGAGTAGACAGCGTGGAGCCTCATCTATCCGGAAGAGGATAGAGACAAGGAGATAGTGAGGGGAATTCCAAGCAGGAGGAAGGCAGCAATTACTCTTAATATCTATACTAGTAAGAAGCGGTCTGCTCTTATCTAGTAGCTCTCTTAGCTAGCCAACTGGTCTCAAGTTACTGCTCGAGTGAAAGTCAAACATGAACACAACATTGCTTAACTGGAAATATCTCAACTAGTCAGTAGTCAATGGACTGGGATTAATATGCCACAGGCACGAAGTTCAAACCACAAATTTTATTTAGTTTCTTGGACTGCAACCTCTTACGAACGTACAAGACAACATTCATGTTTTTAGTGACTCCTACAGTTCTCTACAGTCAATAAATACTTGATCTTTACTCAACTCACGCAACGACTTCAGGAACTACTAACTAACTTACAGACACAGATGGATAAATAATAACTATTCATTGGGTACCAGGACATTCAGACATCACGGAAAATATTTTGGCTGACAACCATGCAAAATTTGCAACTCAACTTGACATATTACACACTGATCACATTACAGAACATGATGCCATTAAACTCATTAAAAAAGAGGGACACACTATTCGCGAATGGCTGTCAATTAAACGGGACACTAGAAGAGAAGTAGTTCTTCCTCGTTGGAGACATGGCCATTCACAGATAACACACGGACACCTCATGACTAGGACTGATCCACCATTATGTACACCATGTAATACACAACTAACTATCAAACACTTACAGACTGCAGACTAATAACCGACAAGAACTTACCCACTAACCTATCAGAGCTACTACAGGACAACAGCCCATACATTACAAAAATCATGAAACACCTCAAAGACACACACATTTACAACCAGATTTAACATTAAATAATTAAACACTAGACTAGAATAATATCCACTGGAGAAAAAAAAAATAACCGTACTTCCCCACCAATGCAGATTTTTGAACCTTTTTTTTGTTTTGTTTTGTTTTAGCAGATTTCCCTAAAGGGAAATCAGCTATTGAGGTCGTACTCATGACGCGAGTTTCGAAAAATTTCTTCAAATATCCATCGATCCTACCCAGGAGATGACGAAAATGAGGTCCGTTCAAAATTATATATATATATATATATATATATATATATATATATATATATAAAAGGTGTGTTGTTCTTTTCGGAGCTTTGGTCAATGTTGGTGAAATGAATCTTAGTTTATGCCAATATTTCGAGAATTTTTATTTTCTCTTCCTCAGGGCTGTAAAAATTACATATACTACATTATAATATTGCACATTGGTGTTATACATTGTTATAAAAGGGTGTGTTTTCCTTATTATTACTTACCAAGACTAAATATGTTCATAGACTAGTATACATTCTTATTGCACTATGACTAGGGTTGTAGTAACCTTCCTTGTTTTGTTTACATAGTAGGGTCACAGCCTTTTGTATGTTTTATATATTTATACAAATACACCATACTATAAATATATAAAACATACAAAAGGCTGTGACCCTACTATGTAAACAAAAGAAGGAAGGTTACTATAACCCTAGTCATAGTGCAATAAGAATGTATACTAGTCTATGAACATATTTAGTCTTGGTAAGTAATAATAAGGAAAACACACCCTTTTATAACAATGTATAACACCAATGTGCAATATTATAATGTAGTATATGTAATTTTTACAGCCCTGAGGAAGAGAAAATAAAAATTCTCGAAATATTGGCATAAACTAAGATTCATTTCACCAACATTGACCAAAGCTCCGAAAAGATCAACACACCTCATATAAATACAACCTGGTCGAAAACATCAGCACAATTATATATATATATATAGATATATATATTTGTCTGTTAACGCTCTAGCGGTCGCAATTTTTGTTTGATCGTTACCAAACTCGGAATTTAATCGTTTTATGTAAAAAAGAAGATCAAGTTCGTTAATGGCTAAAATCGAACCAGTGGGAGGGGGGGTTTAGAGGGGGGTGTGATTTTCGAAAATTCGAAATATCTCCGTTACCATACGTCGGATCAAAAAAGTGTATAGAACCAATCTTATTGCAAATTAAATTTACTATAAATATTGTTCTATACATTTATTCTGTATCTTTAATATTAACCGAGATATTTGGATTTGTATTGTGAGTGTGGTTGGCTATGTTTGGGAGTTTCCGCCGAGCGCACTAGCGCTAGTGTGGCCATTTCACTAACTATTCGTCCTCGTGAGAATAGGTTATTACTAGGCAGATTTCTCTATTGTAAAACTTCACGTGGAAAATCTGCTTAGTTTACGCAGCCCCTGCGTGACGGACTTTTTATAAGGTGGCTTTACCTAAACTATTTTAGTTTTAGCAGATTTCCCCTAAGGGAAATCAGCTATTGAGGTCGTACTCATGACGCGAGTTTCGAAAAATTTCTTCAAATGTCCATCGATCCTACCCAGGAGATGACGAAAATGAGGTCCGTTCAAAATTATATATATATATCTATATATATATATATATATATATATATATATATTTGTCTGTTAACGCTCTAGCGGTCGCAATTTTCGTTTGATCGTTACCAAACTCGATATTTAAACGTTTTATGTAAAAATAAAGATCAAGTTCGTTAATGGCTGAAATCGGACCAGTGGGAGGGGGGTTTAGAGGGGAGGATTTTCGAAAATTCAAAATATCTCCGTTACCATACGTCGGATCAAAAAAGTGTATAGAACCAATCTTATTGCAAATTAAATTTACTATAAATATTGTTCTATACATTTATTCTGTATCTTTAATATTAACCGAGATATTTGGATTTGTATTGTGAGTGTGGTTGGCTATGTTTGGGAGTTTCCGCCGAGCGCACTAGCGCTAGTGTGGCCATTTCACTAACTATTCGTCCTCGTGAGAATAGGTTATTACTAGGCAGATTTCTCTATTGTAAAACTTCACGTGGAAAATCTGCTTAGTTTACGCAGCCCCTGCGTGACGGACTTTTTATAAGGTGGCTTTACCTAAACTATTTTAGTTTTAGCAGATTTCCCCTAAGGGAAATCAGCTATTGAGGTCGTACTCATGACGCGAGTTTCGAAAAATTTCTTCAAATGTCCATCGATCCTACCCAGGAGATGACGAAAATGAGGTCCGTTCAAAATTATATATATATATATATATATATATATATATATATATATATATATATATTTGTCTGTTAACGCTCTAGCGGTCGCAATTTTCGTTTGATCGTTACCAAACTCGATATTTAAACGTTTTATGTAAAAATAAAGATCAAGTTCGTTAATGGCTGAAATCGGACCAGTGGGAGGGGGGGTTTAGAGGGGAGGATTTTCGAAAATTCAAAATATCTCCGTTACTATACGTCGGATCGAAAAATTGTATAGAATCATTCTTATTGCAAATTAAATTTACTATAAATATTGTTATATACATTTATTCTCTATCTTGAATATTAACCGAGATATTAGCATTTTTAAGTTTTCAGCCATTAGTAAACCGCCACTTCTACTCATGTTACATAAACAATACTCTGCTATATAATAAATCACATTATTCGAAGTTTAAATACCAAAAATTGTATTCAAGAGACCTTTATTATACGAGATACATGCAAATATGTCCGAGTGACCCCCCCCCCCCCGTCTTAAGGCTTTGGACTACTAAAATTTGATTGATTGAGATAACAATTATTCTGACTCATTATTAATTACAGTACTAGGTATAGTAAATAGTTCTCAATAAAATTAATATGTTATATTCTCATATATTACAGAAATTGTTATTCTTTCCGGTGTGAAGTGGCAGACCCGTTTGTTTACATTTCTAACCTAACGCTTCCTGTCGGCAGGTTATTGAAATTGGATGAAACATTTCTTATTTCCGTTAGTATTTAAACACGGTGCTGTTGTGTTACCAGTATGTAGATTTATCTATTACTAAACTTTACGAGGGAAATCTGCTTAGTTTACGCAGCCCCTGCGTGACGGACTTTTATAAATCAGAAATAGTCAGAAAATGCGTGAATCGCTTAAATTGCGACACACCTAAATAAATAAATAAATAATGTTCCGGAAGACATTTTACACATTTAATTAAGAAAATCCATCCAAAGAGGCGAAGATAGACAAGATTCACTCACTCACTTCATTCTTAAATGCACCGTTTAAGAAGAAGATGAAACAATCTTTTGAAAATCCTCAACATTCCACAGAAAAAATATATATTTTCCTACATAAAAATTGTTATAATCCAATAATATAATTATTAAAATGAAGTAAATGTTCTATGCTTTTTTGTTTATTCTCTTCAGTAATTATTGTATTATAAAATTAATTTTCTGATAATGTATAAAAGAAATGTAATCATAAATATATGTCAGTGGCTGACTCCTTCCTATAAAATTGTATGATTTTTAAAAACTATAAACATAAAAAATAAATAAAAAACTTGTGAAGAATTGGACGTTATCTTCTCTCCAAGTACACAGTAACCTTCGCTATCAACAACTCTGTTGTGAAAGAATGGTTTTAGTAATTTCAAGGATGCATACTGACTTTAAAGACGCACGGAAGAAAAACGTTTAAACACTGAAACGTTTAAAATATAAACCATTATAAAAATTTGAATATCCTAATTACAGTAACCACAGAATTCATACAAACATTGAAAAAAAAAAGTTTTAATAAGTTCATTTAGTACTGTATTCATTTTTCAACAGTGATACACTCCACATTTTAAGAAAATTGAACTTAATATTTTCATTACACTGCTTGTGAGACAATTATTTTGGATTTAATCAAAATAGTAACAGTAAGAGCACTGTCTTTTTTCGAATACGCATTAAACAGTAATTAAATTGTATTATATCTTCTAATTTATGAAGCAATATACTTCTTTGAATTATGAGTACTTGATATTAATGATTCTAAGGCCTATACTCATTAATTTCAAGCAATATATATAAAGATAAATGTAATAGATTCCTTAAAAATTTTACTATATTCAGAAGGAGTCATTAATGCTTACAGTCGAGCACATTAGTAATGATTGGAACGTCTGAGCTTTGTGTTTTCTCAAAATAATACCTTACGCGTCCATAAAAAAGAATAAATATGTTTTATATGAATTAGAGCTATTTACAAGTTTTGAGGTCTAAACAAATTGCCAACATTTTGTAGGCTATAATTAAGGCTCGTGATAGAAAAATGAATCCCATTTATTAATGTTCTCGAGAAGTAAAAAATATAAATTAGGCGTCCAAATAAATTATCTCAAGTTTATTTGGCATGCGATATACACTGAAAAAATTAACGTTTCGGAGCCATATTTTGCACTCGGTAACATTTGCCATATTTTTCAATCAGAAGTGTATATCCGCTTTAAATAGATATGTACGAAAATTTTTATCCTACATAAATTTTAACATCGATTGGTTAATGAAGCGATTAAAATGCACATAACGTTAGGGTACGTTCAATATGTTAGGAATTTATAATATACAAAATCTACAGTATATATAAATATATATATATAATCCGAACCACTAGATGAAATTTAGTGTCATCTGTTTGGAAAACGAAAATGAACTACAGAGTGGTACTACAATTTCGATTTAAAGAATGTTTGAAGAAAAGTCTGCTAACAGAAATATCAATTCTCGTCTTCATAGAACATTAGGAAATCGAGCTGCTAGGGATTAGACAATAACAAAAAATCTCCTAAAAGCTGTAGAAAATTAAAATCTTTTCAATAAGAAAAATCACTTATATTTATCTTTTCGACTTAAAAAGTCCACCACCTAGGAGATAGTAAACTAAACAGATTTCCCACGTGCTGCTATGACACACGCGATCTCACCTTACTAAATATTCTCTATTTCTAGAGACAACAATTGCAGAGCTTCAATAGCTTAACAAGACTGGTCCTATAACATTTTGCGATACAACAAATGATAATGGTAATATTTTGAATTTTAAAAATGCCCTCCCCCTCTATTCTACCATCGATTTCAGTGATTAACTAATACGATCTGCAGTGTGGAATGAAACAGTCGAATACGGAGTGAAAGCTTAAAATAACGTAGTTCATGATATAAGCGCTTATTGCTAATATGACATTAGTTGGAGTGGGTGTTTACTGGAGGCGGAAAACTAAAAATGCAAATATCTCGGTTTATAATAAAAGTAGTGAAAATACGCAAATAACAATATTTATAGAACATTTCATTTTCAAAAACATTGTTTATATATAATTTCTGGATATGATGTATAATAACGGAGAATTTCGAATTTTCAAAAATCCCTCCACTAAACCGGCCTTCCCAGTTGTTCAATTTCAGCCATTAATGAAATTAACATTTAGTTTTCCATGAAACGCTTATATATCGAGTTTGGACACGATCAAACTACTAGAGCGGTAACAGACAAGTGTGTATGTATATATATATATATATATATATATATATATATATATATATATATATAAAATTTTGAACGCACCTCATTTACGGAAATTTAAAGATATTTTTCAAAAAAAAATCACCAGCTAACGCTCATTTTGCTCAACAATCAATAATCATTATATTTTAACTGTATTCTCAATGTTTATTTCCTATGTATATAGCATGTAAATATTAAGTGTAAATTTATAGATGAGCAAATAAAGAATTATTATTATTATTATCAGGCAGAGACTTGGGCATATTCAAGGACTTGTAAAAAAAATGTAGAGCAAGTATAAAGATGGCCCAATAGCTGACTAAGAGGCGGAAGAAGGAAGGAGCGACTGCCAATCTGTACATAGCATTTCCGGTGGAGGGAGGAAATGTCACTGGAGGGGTAATAGCCGAGGAACAAGTCAGCCACCTCCTATTCTACCTGTCAAAATGTCACTCATTCACACTACACACATCCCTAATTCATACAGCGTTTAATGATCCACTTAACGCGTACAACTTCGACTCAATTATTGTAAAAAATATATGAAACTATCACGCAGACAGCTCATGTTGAATGTATCAAGGTTTGAGGAGATTTCCTCAAACGAAAACCGGCTATTTCGTCTGTAAGAGATAGTAAAAATGTATTCAAACTAAATTATTTTTAAAGGAGTTTATTTACCTTGCCCTGTTATTTTATTTATTTATTTGGGACTAATTTAGTAGCTGCAATTCGACTCCTTTCCTATTGGCCTATTGATCTGATATTTGGTACACACCTTTAGTTCCGATGACAACCCAATTTAATATATTCAGTATCTTTGCAAATAAAAGATGGCCGCCGCAAAAAAAAATGGCGGTCTCTTTTTTTCCTAATTACGGTACGAAACGAAAGGGCTTGACTAGTAGAATAGAATACGTAGAATATACTTGTTTCATTCAAATTCAATATGATAGCTAATAAAAAGGCGGGTTACATATTATTTCTTCACAACTCCCACAATATGGGTTTCAAATGAAAGGGCTTGACTAGTAGAATACAGTACACTATGACAAATTTCAAATCTAAGACGACTGCAGGCACAACATGCCAGGTTTCATATTTGTTTCATAATGGGTATTGGGTTTGGGATCAAGTTTCACAAGTTTTTTTCTTGTTTTATATAAAACTAAAGATCAAGTTCAGTAATGGCTGAAATAGGACTAGGGAGAGGATCGAAAATTCAAACTATCACAATTATTTTGAGATGCACCGAAAAATTGAGTACAACCAATCTTTTTGCAAATTTAATGCCCTATTGTATGTATTTCCAATATTAACGGAAATAATTCCATTTTAGTATTTATTCTTCAGTAAACCCCGCTGTTACTTATGTTATCTTAAAAATAAACTGATATATCATGAAACGTTTTATTCCAATGTTAAATACCAAATATTTAGAATTAGATTTCACTAAATAGTAAGAAAATAAACCTTTAAATAATAAGGTACTAAATGAATAAAACAGAATGTCAAATTAAAACTAAAAACTAGCAAAAAAATTGGGTAAAATATTTTTTTTTTAAGTTAAACGGTTTAATTTAAAAAAATGCAGATAAAAATTATGAAGAAAATTTTCTAAAAGCTGGAATATAATCCTAGATCCTCGATACCACTCATAACACCTATCTCCTCATCAATCTAAGACATTGATCTGACAAATAAAAAAAATCGTAGGGCGTAGTGTAACCAAAGTAAATACGTAAACAGCATTAATAATCATATGAAAGGTAGACTCTTGATAGAAATTCCACATGGCCAGCGATTTTATTTATTTACAAACACCTAATGGCGTAGTAGGGGTTGGGAAATATGCTTAGTTTAAGAAAGTTCCTAAACCAGGCTCCTGTAGGTCAAAAGAAGTAATGGACTTCAAAGGGTTCTCATGTAATGAAGAATACATGTGGGCAATTCTGAATTAATAAGCTCGTACTCCCAAAAATCCTGAAATCTTTAAAATAATACATTTTTGGCGGTTAATATTTATTTAGAAGGGAAAAGAAACCAAATGAAAGTATTATGTAATTTATCAATGGGATTAGCTGAGAGATATTGACGGCTGTCCGAAGCAAGCTCCAGCCATTTTTTATTATTCTTCCTTTTGCTTGACAGAAATTGGATAAGGCCAATATCTTGACAACCTTCTTAAGGGCCTACGTCATTTGACAATAGGAGTTCTTTTCCCTTCCATTCACATAATCTTAATTCCCCACGTCCTTTTATACAACAGATTTTAATCAATAGTTTATACTTATTTGTAACATGTGTAAATTTTATTTGGGCCAAGAGTCTCATAAATACATTACAATGATAATTATAATGATAATAATAATTTTGGATTTCATAAAATCCTTAGTCCCACCCTGGCTAGAAAAGGGTGGTAACCTGTAGATAACCCGTCCCAAATAGCCTTAGTTGTAAAAAGTGGGCGCTAATAAATAATTTAATTTGGAAAATAACGCCAAGAGGGTTAAAAGATGGGTTTTATTATCTTTTAAGATTTTTTATGGAAGGGCACCGTGCTTTGTCCGGATGAATGTACTTTTTAGGAAACCATGAAACTGAATATAAAACATATATATATTTGTTTTTTGTAATGAAAAATACTCCTATATGGTTTAAATAAATGTTTTGTCAATGAGATACATTGTTAAAATAGTTTAGCGTAATAAGTATAATAAACATTAGATAATAAATTGGACCAAGCACACTTTGCATGAAACAAATGGACAAAGCACGGTTTGAATGTTACCTCCTCAAATGTAGTTATAGCGTATTTTCACTATATTGTTTATTAACCGAGATATTTGCATTTATTCTTAGTTTTCGGCCTCCACTAATCCTCCACTCCTACTCATGCCATATTAACAATAAGCTATTATATCATGAATCACTTTATTTGAAGCTTATATTGGTCTCATTGAACTTTCACTTCTTGAGTGAAATACGAATGGACATTTACAATTTTTGTTTAGTTGTAACCAGACTGCTCATTTAAACGATTCATATAAAACTGAAGATTTTATTCAATATCGGTTGGTATAGCTCCAGTAGGTGTTGGGGTTTAGAGAGAAGGGAAAATAAGAAAGAAGCGGACAACCTCACTATACAACAATCAACATTTATACTTTCATGTTTTTCTACAAAAACTAGACTAGAGAAGTAAGAAAATATATTATTAATAAAAAACTAAAGGAGAATCACTAGAAAATTGAATATATTTGTATTTTTCAAAAAAGTCGGAATATATTTCAGACGGAAACAATATGCTACACGATCGCTTCTCAGAAATGGAATAAAACCGATATGTAGACGACCTCCGAAAGGGTCTACGTCCTTAGTCAATGGCCAGCAATTCTCTTCACTTTCATTCACAAACCCCATTCAGCTTATTCATTTCCCTGAATATTCAATTAAACAGCCTGTAATCAATACTCTCAATGAAAATTATGAATTTTCAGAACTCTGTGTTGAGTAATGAACTCCATATTTTCATGGATTACTACGAAGCAATACATTGTTAAGATAGATGGCATGGGTATATGAATTGTGTATGTTACCCGGAAGCAATTCTAGCATTAGTGTCTCGCAACTAAATATTATATATTAAAAAAAAAATCGTCTACAACATAAACGAAAAAGAAGTAATTATTATTTAACGTCCACTTTTGGCAAGTAAGGCTAATTGGGACGGGTTACCTACAGGTTACAACACTTTTTTAGCCAGGGTGGGATTTTAGGATGTTATTTAATGAATTCCGTCAAATAATTTCCTTTGCCCAGGCAAGAATCGAACTCGCCACTCTAGGTTTACCATGTGAGGTAAAGGTCAACGCTTCAACTCACATGGCTAACCTGAGCCCCCTTACCAATAGTAAGAATTAGTTAGGAGTTATTGAAACTTAATATTTTGTTTACACAAAATGTAGAGTAAAGAAGAGCTGAAAAATATTAAAAAAAAAAGAGGAAATTATGCTAAAGATAACACAGACCCATAATGAATAAAGTTACCTTTTTGATGAAACCTTATTAAACAGATATGTTTGAAATATTTTGAATACGTGTTTTATTAAGATTCATTTTTTAATAAATACATTAAGTTTTAGGAGGGTAGGGGAGGGCGATAAAAATCCGAATTTGGCCATATATATATATATATATATATATATATATATATATATATATATATATATATATATATGTTAACAGACTTTTAAAATGAAAATGTTATTATTTCAAAAGAGGGATGCTGATATTTAATGAGATATTTCCAAGGGAGTGTAAAGAGCATAGGTCTCTTCAACTAAGGGTTTCCATACTCGTGATTTAGATCTTCCGAAGGCGTCAAATGAAGAATTTTTCAAATTTGGAGAATTCATATTTATATCGTAACCATAAATAATAGCATCACAGTGTACTTGCCATACGGTGATATAAAAATATATCTTATGGATGTATCTTCTTCTCTACACTGGCTTTCTGCTCCAGCGGTTTTCTAGTCACTCTTCATCAAGCTAATTGTTTCGAAACTCAACTTCTTCAGGCTATACATCTCCACTATTGAAGATCCGGATCTTTAATAGTCCGGAGTCTTAAAGTAGAATGAGTGGTATCCTTTCGGCTGCCGAAAAATTCTTTTCATTAAGGTGCGTCAGGCGGCTGAAAAGGAGAGGCAGGCCCAGCTACATGGAAATTTACATTTTTTGGTGGTTGTTTTAAAAACAATGCCATACTACATTTAAAAAAAAAAACATTATATGAAAAAGGGAATGGGGGTGTATTACACTTAGAACTCAAAACATACGTTCACATCCTTAAAAGTATTTAAAATGTTTTTGTTTTTTTCAGTATAAAATTTCAAAGTAGATTTTCAAAGTCCAATCTGATATTGCCAAAAAATTACTGAACACACTTGAGAAATGTTTTGTATTTCTATGAAGGATAAGTTTACTTTAGTACTTACTAGCACTTACTGGGGATGGGATGAGCGGTTACTTGAACGTCAAAACACACATCGGTAAACCCATCGCCATTCATTCTTTACCTAAGAATTGTTAGAAGAGAATGGCTGGACAGTGGGGAGGTATTCTTAATGATTTAAAAAAAAAAAAATAATAAGATTATATAGGGATGAAGTTTATGCTATCCAATTTCGGAAGGGGATCCATTTTTATTTTCAAGACACTAGGTATTTTATTAATATTCCACTGGCTAGATAATATGAATAATATGGCCTTGACCAAGAAGAGAGGGTCTAGAATGAACTGCCAGCCTCTGCGGTCTAAACAGTTTATCCCTACCATAAATAAATTGAGCTAATTCCTCCAATATGTCTGCATTATTAGCTTAACATAACTACATACTAACTCTTCTCACAAGGATTAGTGTTTATTCTCATCCAGAGGTGTAATCCAGTACAAAGGCATTGACTAGAACTAACTTCATGGTTGAAGTTGGTTAAATCACTTTCCCAGGTCCGAATTTCGCAACCGAGCGCCATATTTTAATTTTGTTTTTTAGCCTTTTTTACTATCAAAATCAGCAAAGTGAAAATAGATATTCATCAACCGTTTGTTTGGAATATAACGTTAACAGGTGGGATTGAAAATGCAGGAGGCGAGAAGTAATCTGGAAGTTTTCTAGCCTGTGCTCTCCAATATCTTCAAAACATCAATAGAAACTGTACCAACAACCTCCAGAACGATTCCTTGGACCTTCCTAATTGAATTATAAATCTTCCTAAAATGGTACAAAATGTTTAAGCCAAAAAAAGGAACATATTCGGGCCCAATTAAAAACTGTTATGACCAAAGAATTTCAATATTGAAGCAAAATAAAGGGGCCCAAATTTTGTATCAATATTCACATTACCTAGAAAGTTTTAAAATAATTATACACAATATTAGCAAATGTAGGAGGCGGTGGAAGGGGCAAGAAAACCTTCAGTAAACCTCCACTTCTACTCATGACGTATTAACAATAAGCTGTTATATTCTGAAGCACTTTATTTGAAGACCAAATATCAAATATTGTTCTCATTGAACCTTCACGTTTTGAGGTAAATGCAAATACATGAGGCATATGGGAGTCCCTGCGTGACGGACTTTTGGAATTATAGAACTTAAAAAAACATGCATTTCTAAAGATTATTCAATGAGACCTTGTTATTACCATATTCAGATCGTCGAGAACAAGTTTTCACGCATCCATGAGTCGCAAGAAATGTTTTAGAGGAGAAACTGGGATTAATAATTAAAATAAAAAACGTATACCTATTTTTAAGGGTACTCTCCAGTCTGGAATAGTTCTTTTCCTTCAGATTTGGAGAATTTCGTTAGTTGTTTCCTCTTGGAGAATAAATCCTTCATTATTTTACGTCTTTAAGTAAGGAACGAAGTAAAAATAAATCATATTGTCCATCATGTTCTGTTTCTGCTCTATCAGCTTTTTAGGTTGATCTAATCTGTCAATACCAGCAGGGACAGATTTTCTGTTGAACTTACGCAATGATGTCGTAAGGAACAATCTTAAAATAATAATGTTCCTCGTGCGTCATCGATAACGAATTATTAGCACACATTTGGATGGAAATTTATGCTTCGCATATTCAGTGAAAACAATAGTAGTGGACAAAAATGAGGTGACAATAGATTTGATGGCTGGCAATATATCTTGCAAATAATTAAATTTATGAAAAATGTAAATGTGAACAGCTTTTATATGTAAAACATTTTAGTTATTCACTAAAAGTATTTTTTGTCTTTTTAAAGCCCATAACACTGGTCTTGTCAGATTTCTCGTTGACGCTATATCAGTTTGCCAAGATTGGAGGTTATTGTGATACCCATCATGTCCAGTCAAGCATTCTACTGAGGGACGTATTCCAACTACTCTGATCTTATGATGAGTTCTCCCCATTATTTTAGTTGCGACTTTTGTTGGCCAATTTTATACAAAAGATAACTAATAACCACTAAATTCCTTTGTTATCCTCCTTCTTCACTTCTTCTTTTTCTTGACAATCCTGAATGTCCTGCTAAGTACTGCTAGTAGAGTAGTTTGTGTTGGTGCAATAACAACAACAACGTTTTACATTATTATTTGAATCGGCAAATTTCTTCAATGTTCAATACCCTAGTTTTAGTATAAGTAAATACTCATTGGATACATGCAGACATCACGGAAAATATCTTGGCTGACAAACCTGCAAAATTAGCGACTGTACTTGACACATTACACACCGATCACATTACAGCACTCGTGGCCATTAAACTTATTAAAAGAGAGGTCAACATAAAATGGGAAGTGGAATGGCGTGAGACACACACAAAACTACGAGAAATAAAAGGCACTATTCGTGAATGGGAATCAAGTAATCGGGAAACAAGAAGAAAAGTAGTCCTTGCTCGTTTGAGGCACGGCCATTCACGGTTAACACACGGACACCTCATGACTGGCTGGACTGTTCCACCTTTATGTACACTGTGCAATACACAACTAACTATCAAACACTTACTTACAGACTGCAGACAAATAACCGACAAGAACTTACCCACCAACCTATCAGCGCTAGTACACGACAACAGCCCATACAACGCGACAATTAAGAAACACCTCCAAAGACATCTTTTCAACTGCATTTAAAACGATTATCGAAGAATTAGAATCTTCGACTTAATATCCACTGGAGACAATGTAACCGTGCCCTGCGACCTTCGACTGTAGAGATTTTAACATATTTTTCTTTTATAATAAGGTGGCTGTACCAAGTTTTAGTTTTATGAGTAAGTGTGATTTGCTAAATTTGCATCACACCTTAGTAAGTAAATAAATAAATAAATATTATACATGAATCTTTATTTCAGGAGAATACTTGAGGTCTCTCAAAAGACGATCTTTAGACTCGAAAGAAAACTCGTTCATAGGTAGATATGGAAAACAGTGGAACTGAAGGTGGTCTTTTCAGGTGCTAAAACTACTACCTTCGAATAAATTAAAAGACTGCAGTGTACTTATTAATTTACCTACTGAAACTTAAGTCAAGAACCACAGTCAGCATATTGGACTTCGGCTAATCAAGTATTCAAAAGATTTTATTTTACAGCATTTATGTTCTGACGTCTTTGGATTCCAACTTCAATGATTTCCGTTGAAGAACACTGCGAATGTATACAATCAACTTACTCAACATCGAAAATTTCATAATATTATCTACATTATTATGAGAAGAATCGAAAAATTGGTTATAATCAATCTTGTTACAAATTTAATGTCCGAAGAATGTCGTTCCATATATTGCTTTTGTATTGCAAAAACTAAAGGATATAAATGTATTATTATGTTGTAGTCAGTCTTGAGTAAAACCCCATAACTCATTTCATATTAACTATAAGCTGATATGTAATTAAGCGTCAAATTCCAAGCTTAAATATAAAATATTATTGTCATTGTATACTTACTATCTGATATTTATTGAAATGTGTTCCGTGGGGCGTCATCAATTATGATTTACGTTCTAGACTACAAGAATTTATTTGTATTATACTATACTAGAAATTTAATAATTTCATGAAATAATAATGATTATGTTTACTAATACCTGAAATCATCCCTTGAGAAAAAGGGGTTTAGAGGAAGGAAAACTGAAAAATCGTAATATCTCAATTATCGGATCGAATTTTGTAAATAACCCAGCTTATTACGAATTTCGTTTCTTATAAATGTATTTCTATGCATACTTTCTGTATGTCAAACATTAACTGAGGAATTTCTATTTCTTTAGAATTCACTCTCAACACGCTCCTATGTTTCATGACATTTTTACTGCATTTCGATTTCTGTTTTCATAGTCCTCTTATTACGGGCCAAGATCATCAGCACGGCAAATACCACCTCGTGGGAAATCAGATTATTTAACGCAGCCCACTTGTGACGGACTTTCACTATAATTGTGGTTTCACCGGCGTATTATTTCTTTTTTGTATGTAAGAAAGGAATTTTTATGGATTCTAGGGAGAGAAACTGTTGTATGTGAATGCCCACGACTGGTCTTTGTCCCCGTGGGATTTTCTGAGAAACGAACAACTAAATAGAACATGAAGTGTTTTCTCGTTATCTTCTGCATGAGATTTTCTCAAGGCTTCAAGACGGTAGCTGAGCGTTCCACTTTCGGTCAAAATTGTCAGAGAGCCACCTACACAGCCTGCTTAAGGTGATTAATGACTAAGATTTGCCAGTATTAATATACAAACTTTAATGGGCTCCCAGTTCCTCTTCGGTGACATGACATTAATGTGAATTCCAGTAAGGAGTTTGTAAGAAATTATTAAAATTAGCCAAGGTTTGCAATTTATTATTAACACTTGGATTGAAAAATTAAATGCCCATTGACTTAGAATATTACTGCTTGCATGGAAATAAATGTTTACTTCTCACAGCTTGCAGAAAGCGGAAATGCCATTCGGAGGAAAACAAAGCAATAGATAAGGCTTGTTAATATTCAAACGAAGAGCTACAGCAAAGTGTTTGTACTTTCTGGCTGAAGTCGTAGAGCATTCGGACATTAAGGCGTTGCCATTATTCTGGGTTTGTATAAACTCCAGGAGAATTATAAATATCGTGGCACCATTCGGAGCTGCTTGTTTTGTTAAGAAGAAGGAATTTAAGTAGTGAAACGTGCATAATGCTCGCATTAATTAATGCCTTACTTGAAATTTAAGAGGGATTTCCACCCTTATTTACATTTATCGTTTGTTTTCATTGTTATAAGTGTCTACATCTTTCTACGAGAAAATAAGTCTGCCAGTTATCATAATGTATTGCTCAGGCCGTTTCAGCCTCCTTACTGCGATGCTTTTCTGTCTTCGTGTTAAATGATTATTTTAGGGAAATTATTCTGTTCTTTAACAAAAAATGTGCAATTGTTCACAACCAAAAAGGTATGCAATTTTTTTTATTGAATTATTAGAACAAGGGTTTGATGGGCAAAGTTGTGGCAAGTGCTGAACTGCTTCTTAATTATTTTTTAACTGAGTCTGTGATGGTATTCATTTTCGGAATGAAGTGCTTAATGAGGTAATAAGCTAGAGGAAAATCGTTTTTGTGTAAATTAAAAAGTTGGCTTACCATATCGCTTCGGTTACTAAACATGTGTAACAATTTGGAAAGTGATAGCCAAAAATAAATTAATTGTGATTAGGGGCACATAAATAATTAATAGAAGTAATAAATCATTTTAAATTTAAAGCTTAAAAAAACTAAAAAAATAAAACTGAAGTCACCACATACCCACTTCAATAGAACTGGTGACAAAAGATACTCACCTTAAAAAAAAAAAAAAAAAAAAAAAAAAAAAATTAAATTAATAAAGTATAGTGCGTGATCTCTAAACTTGTTAACGTGCATAGTGTGTGATATATGTAAGAGGCATTTATAGTCAGATAAATAGTTGTGTTAAACAGATATTAAAAAAATTATAATGTAGTTATTGAAACATCACTTCATTATCATATCAAATCATAGAAGGGACCATGACCTGAAGAGCTCTGATTGAGTGATAGTAATAAAAGTGCACGCTTATAACATTCCTGTGATGCTCAGCATTCCCTAACTTTCGTAATTGAATTTATTTCTGTCAGTAGGTAAAATGTCAATTACGTTTTAAAGGTGCATTGTAAATTTAATTTTATGAGTACATAACATTGATGGATCAGGAATTCTTTAACCAAAGTTGGTAATACTATTATACCCCGAAAGAATAGATGTCCAAATGTTTATTTCTTGCAGCTTTAAGTTCTCGTCCGCACTGGCACCGAATGAAAAGGACAGAAATACATCCCTATACTGCAGCATGTACCTAAGAATGAAACACATACTAACAGATTGCATTCAACTAAAAGACCTTGATATACCCCATGGCATAATCGAACTACTAACTGTCAGTAGCCAATATATTGCACAAATACTAACACGTCTAAAACATGTAAAGATTTACCAAAATAAAAAGAACTATAAAAAAAATAGGTATGCCACGTTATTAACCCATTAGTGCCCAATCGACAGATTTTATTTTTTTTTTATTTTTTACTATTGTTTTACTTTATAGACAATGGGAAAAATAATTAAAAAAATTTATGGTAAGGGAAGTGCTGAATATCAGGCTGCAGCTAAAGATGCTCGTGGGCACTTGGTGCACTCAATTGGAACTACCTGCATTTTTGCCTCATTAAAAAGCATTTTAGGATTTTCATTAAAACAATATAATTTTTAAAACACTTTTATTGTATAAGAAACTCAAATAATACAATGTAATAATTTTCAGATGTTTTTGGAACAAAACTAAGGTGAAACAAATACTCTATCTAATAATAAATCAATACTTTATCTAATAATAAAACAATCAAATATGTATAAGTAAATAATATATATTCTGTCTAATAGTAAAACAATGAAATATGTATAAAAAATAATAAATCACATAAAAAAAATATATAAATAAATAACCTGAAACAAATACTCTATCTAATAATATAAACAAATACTCTATCTAATAATAACAACAAATACTCTACCTAATAATAAAACAATCAAATATGGATAAATAAATTATAAATCACATAAAAAAATATATAAACAAATAACCGAAGGAGGTAAAATATCATTCCATCTTATAATTAGTAAATCTCCGTTAGTGGCAATTTGAACAGTCCCCCTACGCTGTTTTTTGAAAGCTTTTTTGTCAGTAAGGCCTAAAATTTTTGTTCAAATATTCAAATAAAGGTCTAATTTTGAATAGCTTGTCAGTTCCTGGAACTATTTTAGAATTATCAGCACAATGGAGATATCTCAGAATATCGTCAAACCTATTACGTCTCATAGCATTACTAACAAATGGGACAATCTTTACTATACTTTTATTACTCCTATTACTAACAAACACTGCAATCTTCATCTGTACTCCAAAATAAACGTCTTTTTGGAAGAGTATGATAACCTGATAACAATAGTATACCAATAATTAAATATTATTGAGCAGCAATTGCTAAAGAATTTTCTAGTCTGAAAAAGAAATATGAAAATAATTAGTACACTATGTGCCCACGAGCAGCTTTAGACGCATGCAAAATTCAACATCAAATTTGGGCTAGTTTTTTTTTTTTCTTCTTCTTCATATTTTACACATATTAACTACCAATATTATAGACAAAATATATATAATCCAAATTTCAAAATAATAATGATTACAAGTACAACTTACCTCTTTCCAGCAGGAGGATTGAGTGAGGACTGACCTAAGATGGGAAAAGGGTGAAACAGGTAGTCACAGCTCCTTTTCTTTGTAACAGGTACCCCACCTCTCACCCCTATTGTCTCAAGGAATGTTCCCCCTTTACTTTAAGCCAAATTACTTAGAAAAATAACAACATCAACACTACTGGTAGATTTTCAAAAACTGATGCAGCTAAAGCTGCTCGTGGGCACTAATGGGTTAAGAAGTTCAACAATTGACTTTTATTGTATTCTAATAGATAAAGTAAGGAATTGAAAAAACTTCAAGTATTTAAGAGATTTTTTCCAAAATGTATAAATAAAATATTAGTTGATCGAGGTAATAGATTATCTTAATTAGAGGTCCGCCCTAACTCCAATCACCTTAAATGTGGAGCATACAAGAAATTAAAAAAAATGATTTCATCCAGATCAACTAACTGTTGCAGATTGGATTGACTTATTTCTTCCAATAGATAAATATTTCTACAAGACCCATCCAGTGCAACCACCCCTACCGTATATTAAGGCAAACCGGTTATAGATCTTCTGTACAACTGCTTTAGTTCATTGGAAGACCTAATTTACATGTGTTGTGGGATTTTACAGTGAATGCATCGGACTTAAGACACATGCAGACTTTCCAATCCAAAGTCCTGCGCACCATAGTAGATGCTCCATACTATATTCCAAACCTCACCCTTTATAAAGATCTTTACATCCAATTTGCAAATTCCCTTATGATTCAAAAAGATCCACATCAGGCTATGCAGTCAGTCTAATCCAAAAATATGTCCTAGCCCTTTCTAGTACCTTTCATCCTTATTCCCCTCCACGGCGCCTCAAGAGACAATGTCCTAGATGTGAAGTGATAGCAGTGGCTATTTTTTTCGTCATGTGATATTTCTCCTTAGCTCTTGACTTCCTTGCCATGCAGGAAGGTGCTGCTCCTTTCACTGAAGTGAAAGAAAAGTAGCTTCTGTCGAGAGCGATGGAGGACGATTGTACAATGCCACATTACCAAATGCCTTGATTGCAAATTGCAATTTTCTTAATAAAATAAATAAAAAAGAAAACTCATGTAATGCTCCTTACCAAGAATAAAAAATTAATTGGAGCACACGATTTTAAGACAAGCGTGTTTGTTCCGCAGACAAACATTACATGTTTTGATACTGAACATTACTGAGACACGATGAACATTTTGTATATTATTCAAATATTTCTCTACTTACTTAGATAAAAGGTTAAATCAGACACCCCTAAAAGGGAAATATGATGCTTTTTCTCTCTGCGCAGGATAAATTATTTAATCTCTAAGTCGTATTCCAGTGTTATATCTCTCTGTTATATCCCCGTCTTAATGATGGTTGAAAGTAAAACTGAATATAACCATATTTTCTTCAATTTTCACTAGCTATGTAGTATGTAATTCGAACTTAAAATCCGTGGTTAGACCCTTAAAATTTTCTGTAGCGTCAGTGTATATGACATTAGCTATCTATGAACTTACAAAATTATCTGTGTACATATGTTGACACACAGGCTAAGAAATTAAGATATTCTTTCTCAACATATTTAACACAGCTAATCACCTTTCAGCGAAAAAAGCTTGAGTAATCTTCAGAGCTGAATGGATAACTAATAATAAAATCACCACCACCAATATAGCCAAACTCAAATTATAGTATGCGTATACTGTGGACAAAATAATTCTCATTTATTTTTAGCAGATTTCCCCTAAGGGAAATCAGCTATTGAGGTCGTACTCATGATGCGAGTTTCGAAACATTTCTTCAAATGTCCATCGATCCTACCCAGGAGATGACGAAAATGAGGTCCGTTCAAAATTATATATATATATATATATATATATATATATATATATATATATATATATATTTGTCTGTTAACGCTCTAGCAGTCGCAATTTTTGTTTGATCTTTACCAAACTCGGAATTTAATCGTTTCATGTAAAAAGAAAGATCAAGTTCGTTAATCGCTGAAATCGGACCAGTGGGAGGGGGGGTTTAGAGGGGGGATTTTTGAAAATTCAAAATATCTCCGTTATTATGCGTTGAATCGAAAAATTGTATAAAATAAATCTTATTGAAAATTAAATCTACTATAAATATTGTTCTATACATTTATTCTGTATCTTGAATATTAACCGAGATATTTGCATTTGTATTCTGTGTGTGGTCACCTGTAGGCTATGTTCGTACTCTCCGCCGAGAGCTCTGGCGGCCTTTTCTATAGTTATACGTCTCTCGTGAATAGGTTTAGAGGTTAGGTTAACTGTTTTTTGGGGCTAGAAACTACTGGGTTATTACGCCCTAAATAATGTTTTAGGTTTAGAGGTTTCTTACTACTACAGTTGTTATTAGGCAGATTTCTCTATTGTAAAACTTCTCGTGGGAAATCTGCTTAGTTTACGCAGCCCCTGCGTGACGGACTTTTTTACCTCACAATGCTACCAGAAAGGCCTACGTGTTTGTAACAATGGGTCAGTTAGCGTGAAGATTCACTACTGACTGCAGCTTAAACATACTTACAAAAAAGAAACATCTAAAAATGAATTAAATTGGATGTGTCAATATACAAGACCTTTTGAAGATAATGGTATAAACCTGCAAATAATGGATAAAGAATTAAAAAATCTAAACCTGTAAAACCAAATTATGGAACAAAATTACTTAGATGTTATTCAAATGTAGTTTTAATGATCAGAATGTCGAAAGAGGGTTTCGGAATAAATTACGTAATTAAGGTTCTACGGGTGAATAAACGTAATTTAGAACATATTACAAAAAAAAAAAAAATTAATTAAAACATAAAATAAAAAACAGGGAAGATAGAATCATTAAACTAAAGCAGTGAAGATATAACAAGAAAAGGGGAGATAATGAGGAAGGAAGAAGAATATATTCAAAGGCAACCTGAGTAGATTAGTGGGCAAACAGAGCCGTAACCTCCCTGAACCCTTTGCCTCATTATCGACCTCTTCCCAATTGGGCTTTCTACAAATATTTACCAATTTGCACCTTTGGGAATCGTACTTTACTGACAGACTTTTGCCCTACATACAATAATAAGTATATCAAGGGACAAAACTTCAACAATACCGCAATAAACATATACAAAAATGAATTGTAAGACAAATATAAAAAATACAAGTCCGTCACGCAAAGGCTTCGTTAACTAAGCAGATTTCCCACGTGCGTCGCGTAGTTGGATTTATTTCAAAACGTAATTGTTCAATGAGAACAATATCTGGTATTTAGGCTTCAAATAATGTTCTACATAATATAACAGCTTGATGTTAATATGACATGAGTAGGAGTGGGAGTTTTACTGAAGGCAGAAAACTGAAAAAAAGTTCGTGGCGCAGGGGCTCCGTAAACTAAGCAGATTTCCCACGTGAAGTTATACAATAGAGAAATCTCCATACGAGAGCCGAAGAGTTACGGCAAAGGGGCGAACTAGCTTTTGGCGGGAAACAGTCCGTTATCGGCCCAAATTTAGTAAAAATGCAAATATCTTGGATAATATTCAAGATAGAGAATAAATGTATAGAACAATATTATAGTAAATTTAATTTACAATATGATTGGTTAGCCTGAGTTGCAAAAAGTGGACGTTAATAAATAATAATAATAATGATAATAATAATAAAATATGATTGGTTCTATACAAATTTTTGATCCGACGTATGGTAAGGGAGATATTTCGAATCTTCGAAAATCCCCCCCCCCCCTCTAACTGGTCCGATTTCAGCCATTAACGAACTTGATCTGTCTTTTTGCATAAAACGTTTAAATATCGAGTTTCGTAACAAAAAATTATCGGTCAAACAAAAATTGCGACCTCTAAAGCGTTAACAGACAAATATATATATATATATATATATCTATATATATATATATATATATATATATATAGGGAAATCTGCTAAAATGCGAATAACCCCTTTAATAATCAACAAAGTGGAAAAATGGGCATAACAACATTTATAATAAAAACTATTTGCAATACGATTGTTTCAAACAAATTTTCGATCTGACGCATAATAACGGAGATATTTCGAATTTTAGCCTCCCTGGTCCGATTTTAGCCATTAACGAACAAGATTTTCATTTTTACATAAACGTTTAAATATCGAGCTTAGGTATCGATCAGACAATAATTGCGAACACTGGAGCGTTAACAGACAAATATAGATAGATGTGTATAAACTTTTGAACGTACCTCATTTTCGTTATCTCCTGGGTAGTATCGGTGGACATTTGAAGAAATTTGTTGAAAATCTCATCATGAGTACAATCTCAATAGTTGGTTTCCCCAAAGGGAAATCAGCTAATAGCTACAAGTTCTATCCCCACCAAGGGAGAACATTGGTTCTCGAGTTCGCTACCAGAGCACCCTAGTGTCAAAAGAGTTCAAAGGTCTATAAACACAACCGAAAAAAAAATACTCCTAAAATGATAATTTATATTATTTTTACAGTTCTATAATGCTATATATAAATTCTGAAAATACACTATTAGATATAACAGTTTTGCGGGCATTAGCTTAAAAGTTTCAGTAGTAACCTAATGCAAGGGGAAGATTGAAAAATTGAAAAAGGTATAAAGTTATTACTTTGGATCTGGCTTAGAACTAAGGAAAAGAACATTTCCTGAATCCTATAAGCGGTTACGAAAGATTAGAGTAAATAAAACTTTTATAGGGGTTTAGAATTGCACTAACTATGAAAAAACAGATTAGTAAATACTATCTAAAGCTTGCAAAAAATGCAAATAAAAAGGATAGACGAAAAGTAGTACATTGTTTAATGTTGCGCCAGTGAGATAGCCCTCAGAAGAATCGCAGGACACTAAAAGTGGACTTAATAAAACAAATGGAGATAGCATGTAGAAACAGTTTCCCAGGACACACTTTCCTCGACATTATTCTGAGTGGCAGAGTCATTTTTTCTACACAATCAACTCAGGGACCTGGTTACCTCTGATAACAGTTGCTTTTTACCACTTTAGAAAAAAACTTTTATTTCACTTTATTCCAAACAGCTAAGTGATTCCTTCAAACTCCATCAAGCAACAAAAGACCAAAGATTCTTACAAAAAGTCTCAACAACCAGAATATAGCTAGAATCCAAGTATACAATTTTTCGAGCTCTGGATGAATATGAAATATTATTCACTAAAGTCCTTATTTTCCATCGGATTTATTCTAGGTTTTCTGTAAAGACTGAAGTTACCCTAAGACATAATATAAAGTTCGGCATGTGTAAACTAAGCAGATTTCCCACGCACGTCACGTATTTGCATTTATCTCAAAACTTAAAAGTTCAAGGAGAACGATATTTGGTATTTAGGCTTCAAACAAAGTGCTTCATAATATAGCAGCTTATTGCCAATGAAATGACCAATAAACAAACATAACAATATTTAAAGAGTATTACATTTGCAAAAGATTGGATCTATAATATTTTTCGATGCGACGCATAATACTGAAGATATTAACAATTTTCGTAACTCTGCTTCCCACTGGTCGGATTTCAGCCCCTAATAATAAATATAATCTATAGTTTTACATAAAACACTTAAAGTTTCTTCGACCTCAATTGTTGATTTCAATTTGAATATTGACAAACGTTTCGTTAGAATACTACCACCAGAAGGTTGAAGCTTCAGAATGAGGGAAGTCTACTCTCAAAGTTATTAAGCCGTAGTAATTATTATTATTAATATAAAAGAAAAATTCAGGTTATAAGAAAATTCAAAGGCTGAAGGTCAGGAATGTTATGGACCTGTAGCCTTCAACCTATGTGAATTTGATCTGGACGTACAAATACAAAAATACGGCGCAATAAAAATAGGTTATAATTGCAAAATAGCAGTATTTTAACAAAATAAAGAAAGATTATTTTTTTCACAAAATGTGCTTGTGTTGTAAAAAAATAAGTAGAAAAAGGAAGATTTAAAAAATGCGGACACAAAATATTTTTTGCAGCCATACTTAACCTTATGACCCCAAAGGAGAGGTTAGGTGAATCAATCAATGGGTGACTATTAATAACCATCAAGAATATCAATGTTTAAATGGTTGGGACAACGTTTAAATGTATGCCGGATTTCCTGAATTTACGTCCAATTATAGCACAGATATAAAAAAACTGTTTGACAAACGGACCCGGAAAAGAGAAATTCATACATTTACAAGTGCAACCGATAATGAGTATTTAATTGAAAGCATTTATTCCTCCAAAATAAAACAATTGCAATTCAATGGGCTCTAGAATATTTCATAAAAGGTTAATTAGCATGCAAGTAGAATCTGATAAATGTTCACTTCACAAGTCCTGAGATGAGCTGAAGTGTAAAGCTAATAATTTAAGTGCTAAGTGGTCGACTCATTTCAAAGAGATTTCCTCGTCCTTCAGTTTCACTTGACTCTCTCAATACATTTGAGATCTTTCTTCTACACTTAATTACAAAATACATTTGCTTAAGTGAGTAGCCTTTATATAATGCGAACTAACACACAAGATTCTGCCGGCAACTTCCCCGATGCCGTTCTAGTTGTTTAAATACATGGAATGGCATACCTGCCATATTCTTGTGAGGTGGTTTCAGTTTAATTCCTCAATTTATTTATGCACTTAGTCTGATCTAAACCATTTAATATAAAAATTCAAAAGCGAAAACTATTTTATACATATTTTAACCTCTATTTTGAATAACTCAGAAATAGAGAGGTTTCTGCAATTCATTGCAAGGAGGTGTTGCGTAAACTCAACAAATTTCCCACGTGAAGTTATACAATAGAGAAATCTGCATACGAGAGCCGAACAGTTAAGAAAACGGCCGAACTAGCTTTCGACGGAAACGAATAGAACCGACCTTAGCCGATCTCATTTTGTCCGTTATCGCACACACTTAATAAAAATGCAAATATCTCGGTTAATATTCAAGATAGAGAATTCATGTATATAACAATAATTATAGTAAATTTAATGTGCAACAAGATTGGTTCTATACAATTTTTCGATCCGATGTATTGCAACGGAGATATTTCAAAATTCCCCCTCCCAATGTTCTGATTTCAACCGTTAACGAACTTGATATTTCTTTTTACATAAAACGGTTAAATACCGAGTTTGTTAAGTGTTATATTTTCGTCATCACCTGGGTATATTTTCGTCGTCACATGGACATTTGAGGAAATTTTTCGGAAATCGCCTCATGAGTACGACCTCAATAGCTGATTTCCCCTAAGGGAAATCTGCTAAAAATAACATATCTCAAAATAACGGAGAATCGCATGGTATTGTAAAATCAAATCTCAAACAATTAAAGATAAAAAGAAAAGAATATCCTGTTACGTTGACAAAAATATAGCCAAGAATAGAGGATCACCAATTCTGGAATAAAAGTCAGTCACGCAGGGGGTGCGTAAACTAAGCAGATTTCCCACGTACGCCACGTATTTGCATTTATCTCAAAACGTAAAAGTTCAATAACAACAATATTTGGTATCTATGCTTCAAGTAAAGTGACTCATAATATAACAGCTTATTTTTAATATGACATGAGTAGGAGTGTTTACTGAAGGCTGAAAATTAAAAAAAAAGTGCAAATATCTCGACTAATATTCAAGATAGAGAAAAAACATACATAGCACCATTTATAGAACATTACATTTGCAAAAGATTGGTCCTATGTAAAGTTTCGATCCGACTGTTAACAACGGAAATATTGAGATTTTTCGAAATTTCCACTCTAAAACTCCCCTTCCTTCAGGTCGGATTTCAGCCTTTAACGAACTTGATCTCTGGTTTTACATAAAACACTTTTAAATATTGAGTTAGGTAACGATCAAACAAAAATTGCAACCGCTAGAGCGTTAACAGATACACACACACATACACAGATATATATATATATATATATATATATATATATATATATATATATATATAGAGAGAGAGAGAGAGAGAGAGAGAGAGATAATTGCGGCATGAGTACTACTTAAATAGCTGGCAAATCTACTAAAAAAAACTATAAACAACAAAAGATGATTGCAAGTTACTTCATTGTAAAAATAAATCGCAAAATAGTATATGCTGTATAACAGAGGATACGCTGTTATTCAAGCAAAAAGTTAAATAAGATTAGTAGATTTTCTCTTACCTTAATGCGAAATCATATCATAAATGAAGAGGATTGCCAGTTTCCATTATTATTGCATTTATTGATATATTTGGATTTCAATTAGACTGAATTCCAGTGGGTTTAGTTTAAATACTATTTATGAAATATTGTTTTCATTAATTTCTTTTACTTTTTTAATATTTTAAGTTGTCACTAATAGAGAATTAAGTGTAAAATCAAAAATGTTGGCATATTCTGTTGAAATAAAATAACTGTCAACAGAAGTAGCGAGAACCCCAAGGGTGCAAATGTTCGTGTGTCCTCAGAATGAGAGACTTGGTTTGGAATGTTAGTGAATCTATTAACTGCAGCTGCTGGATCATTCGTCAATTGTGTTGCGTCACGTATCTACATCATCATTATCAACTCAATACCGACCTCCATATTACAAAGGGCCGTTTCCAAGACAGCCAAATCTTCAGTGTATTCCTAGAACTATACCGCTCACTGCCAAGTTAGGACACACGGCCTGAATTTTGTGTCATCTCATGCTAGTAACTGTATTATATCCTGTAGAGATTATAAATTGAAGTACTATCCAAAAATATATCCTATGGCTCTTTCATGGAGCCCTACATAACAGAAATCATTTTTATGAAATCCACTATTAATATCTGAAAGTCCGCCACGCAGGGGCTGCGTTAACTAAGCAGATTTTCCACGTGCGCCACGTATTTGCATTTATCTCCAAAATTAAAAGTCCAATGAGAACAATATTTGTTATTTAAGCTTCAAATAACGTGCTTCATAACATAATAGAATATTGTTAATATGAGATGATAATATGATGTAGGAGTGGGGCTTTACTATAGACCGAAAACTAAAAAATGCAAATATCTCAGGTAATAATCAAGATAGTGAAAAAATGTACATAATAACATTTATAGAACATTACATTTGCAATAAGATTGATTCTATACAATGTTTCGATCCGACGCATAATAACGGAGATATTAAGAATTTTCGAATTTCTCCCCCTCTAACCCCCCCCCCCCACCTCCCCCTTATTCGATTTCAACCGTTAACAGGACAGGATCGATGGGCATTTGAAGAAAAATTTCGAAAATCGCGTCAGGAGCACGACCTCAATAGCTGATTTCCCTTAAGGGAAATCTGCTAATATGAGCACATTTGTTCCCATCTTCTTGGGATTTTGGTATTGCGAAAATAAGTATAAGAATGTACACCACCTGTACAGTATAAATAGTTAAAATAATCCCCATCAAAATAAATGAGATTTTCTCTTAAGTATGTGACATATATTTTCAGAAATTCATATGGATTGAAATGAAAAGGCCTGCAACACTGTTTGGTTGGAAGACACTTTGTCAGGTGGACGCATTCCCTGACGTCTGTGATTGCTAAAAATTAAAAATAATGTTTTCTATTAACTTATATTTTTACAATTACTTTTCAAAATAATGATTCTTCTTTTATTCTGTTTTTGTAAAAGAATGGACAACATTTTTTTTTAAATTTGTGATAAAATTGCACTATATTAATTTATTCATCAAAAGGAAAAACTGCTATCCAGTTTTACCAGTACATTCTAAAGCTCAACCTAAATTATTATTAATAAATTAGTTTTCAGTTTATACATTTCTGAGAGAAAAAATACACAACACACTTAACTAATATTATTGATATGAATGAGTAATTAAAATAAGATGAATAAGGTAAATATTAATTCGATATTCATGCCACATAAAGCAAAATGTTTTCAACTTAGCTTAAAAAGTGTATTTATATAGGGGCCCAGGTTAGCCATGCGAGTTAAAGCGTTGCCTTTAATCGCACATGGTAAACCTAGAGTGGCGAGTTCGATTCCCGCCTGGGCAAGAGAATTTATTAAGTGACGAAATTCATAAAATAAAATCCTAAGTTCCACCCTGGCTAGAAAAGGGTGGTAACCTGAAGATAACCCGCCGCAATTCACCTTAGTTGCAAAAAGTGGACGTTAATAATTAATAATAATTATACACTATATTTGACTTTGATAAAAAACAGTTCTTTCTCCCCGCTGTAAAATAACGTTTCGTAGAGATGAAATGCTTTCGATTAATTTAATGTATAAAGGAAAACGATTTGGGAAAAAAAATGTTTGAACCATCTGTAAGAACTGTTGGAAAAAATAAGTTACTAAATACTTGGTTGAATTCAGCAATTTATAGGAATCTTATTGATAATAAAGCCAAGGAATTCCAAATAAGACAGGAGGGAAGTTGAAATTCCAAAGAATCTCTCAGAACCTAGAAGTTATCTCAGAAATTCTAAAAGGTAAAAGGTCTTTATTGGAAAATATTATTCAAAGATTATTAACCTCTCACATGCCAGATTTTAATATTTGTTTGATTCAAATTTATTGAATCTATGGAAGTTTGAATGCTTAAAAATTGTTATATTATACAGACTAGCAAGAACAAGGGCAACTCATTTTTTTTTAATATTCAGGTAAATAGTTGTAATAATAATTTGTATTATTATTATTATATTATTTATTTATTAACGTTCACTTTTTGCAACTTAGGCTAACCGGGACGGGTTTCTACAGGTTACCACCCTTTTCTAGCCAGGGTGGGATTTTAGGACGTTATTTAATGAATTTCGTCACTAAATAATAATAATAAATAATTTGTATGAAAAAAAAATGGGATTTTCATTTAAAACAAACATTCTAAATTCACAATTGTAAATAATCATAAGCGATTTGCCCACGCTCGCATTATAAAATTTGTTTAGAAGTGACAAGAATTTCTGAAATCTCCATGAAAACACTAGATACTAGGGCATTATTCATTACGATTGCTTACCCGGAAGGAGAGATTGCTTTGCCTTTCGTGAAAGATTCAAGAATGATGAGCAGACATTGACGGATCTTTCGAAGTTTATTTTATATGCAAGCTCTCTAGTTACCTCAAACGTGGAAACTAGTTTTGCAAGGCATGCTCAGTCACAGGTGGAATCCAGAGATAACTCTTTTGATAAGAAGATGATTCTTTACTGATATAATCCAGATGTGGACACTTTTTTTTCCGTGGCACATTGGTCCTATTGTTAGCAGAATTTATCAAGCGACCGCAGAAACCCATATACTTGGATAAAAAGAAAGAAACTCATTATTTTGTTTTTAATATTTTACAACTTCAAAACGAAGGTGGTTAAACGATTTCTGAATTTTTGGTAGATACAATATGCTCGCAGGATCGTGCAATTCACAAACAGCAGGAATTTCATGTCATTACACAATAGCAAAATAAATAACAGTCACATTTAATTAAAACTATCAAGCAATTATATTGAACAAGGTATATTAACAAGTAATAAAATTGAATATTAGTTGTTTTGAAAAAAAAATAATGAATTCGAAATAGAAATAATAAATAGAACAAAAATTCATTTGCGATATATATCAATCATTCCTTTTTTCAAAAGGTTATCAGAACGTCAAGAATGATATATGACTCCTTTTTTTTCTTCAAAATATTGTATTAAATTTTACTGAAACTTCATTTTATTTCAAACTTTAGTAGGAAAGATTATAAAATACGAGTAATTAAAATAAAATAAAATTAAAATAATAAGAACGCGAGTACTGGCTAAGCGATATTTATAAAATAAATAATATAAGACGTCAATGATGTAACATCCCTTAAAAGTTTTTTAGGTCAATAGTATATTTAGAAGAAATTCAATAAACGATTCACACTCTTGCAAGTGATATACATTCGTGAAGTATGTAAAAAAGATAAATTAAAACGAATTATTTCATTTTGAAATTCATAGATAAAAAAAGGAAGGAAGGAGGCCACACCAAAAAAAAAACTCCGCTTAAAAATATTTCTTAAATTACTAATGAAATAATGATGTTGAACGGTTCGTTAGAAGGGACGCAGAAGAAATATTTGTATTAATTATCGTGGACGTTTCTTCTTCAGCTTTCAATGAAGATAACATGACAGGGCTACACGTGTGCTACGAGGAGGCATGCCTGTATCCCACGTGTCCCCACCTCCCGCAACCCCTCCAGGCTAACGGCCTCTACATTTACAGTAAGAATCACACCTCTATAAACATTGAACATGGAAGGATATCTTAAATATATATATATATATATATATATATATATATATATATATATATATATATATAGGGGTAATATAATGATACCGGGGAGCAGTGCCGAATTAACAGAGAGAAATGTAGAAAAAGATATCTCCATGAACAGCGACAGATAGCACATAGTGACAGAAATTAGGAACCCGGCAAGCAGCACAGAAAGGGTTATACGAGCGGGTTGATGAATAACTTGAGGAAAATAATATTGGCTAAGAAATATTTTATTTTAATCATTAATTACAAATGAGGTTTATACATTAAAGAGAAAAAGACGAGATTCTTGACGGCAATCTACCGCTAGTTAACCTTAAGTAAATGGTATGTTACCATTCTAATATGTGCATTTGACGAGTCTTAACGGCAATCTAATCCGCTAGTTAACCTTAGGTAAAGGGTATGTTAACATTTTAATATGTGCATTTGACGACTCTTGATGACAATCCGATCCGCTAGTTACCCTTACGTGAATGTATGTTACCATTCTAATATGTACATATGACGAGAGTCTTGACGGCAGTCTTATCCGCTAGTTAACTTTACGTGAATGGTATGTTAACATTCTAATATGTGCATTTGACGACTCTTGACGGCAATCTAATCCGCTAGTTAACCTTAAGTAAATGGTATGTTAACATTCTAATATGTGCATTTGACGACTCTTGACGGCAATCTAATCCGCTAGTTAACCTTAAGTAAATGGTATGTTAACATTCTAATATGTGCATTTGACGAAATTCTTGACGGCAATCTACCGCTAGTTAACCTTAAGTAAATGGTATGTTAGCATTCTAATATGTGCATTTGACGAGAGATTTGAAGGTAATCTGATCCGCTAGTTACCCTTACGTGAATGTATGTTACCATTCTAATATGTGCATTTGACGAAATTCTTGACGGCAATCTACCGCTAGTTAACCTTAAGTAAATGGTATGTTAGCATTCTAATATGTGCATTTGACGAGAGTCTTGACGGCAGTCTTATCCGCTAGTTAACTTTACGTGAATGGTGCGTTAGCATTCTAATATGCGCATATGACGAGAGATTTGAAGGTAATCTGATCCGCTAGTTAACCTTACGTGAATGTGTGTTACTATTCTAATATGCGCATATGACGAGAGATTTGAAGGTAATCTGATCCGCTAGTTACCCTTACGTGAATGTATGTTACCATTCTAATATGTACATTTGACGAGAGTCTTGACGGCAGTCTTATCCGCTAGTTAACTTTACGTGAATGGTGCGTTAGCATTCTAATATGCGCATATGACGAGAGTCTTGACGGCAGTCTTATCCGCTAGTTAACTTTACGTGAATGGTGCGTTAGCATTCTAATATGCGCATTTGACGACTCTTGACGGCAATCTTACCGCTTGTTAACTTCATGTGATTAGTGAAGTTATGTTACCATTCTAATAAACATGTATTAAGCTTGATTTACTTACACTGCATTTGTATCCAACGGCGCTAGCCTAATAGAAAACATATTAGAGAAACAAAGACGAAAGCAAAGTTTCCGATGCTTTAAAATGGATGAGAAGAGTAGAAAAGCTTTTTATATGCAAATTTTTCTTTATAAATGCATACAGTATTGGTCGCCTGCCATTTATACTTGGCTTAGCTTGATGAGTGTACATGTTTTAGTTTTCCAGAATCCATTAACCCTTTTATGCCATCATGCTCTTTTCATGACAAGAATAAGCTAAAAATAGATAGAGAAGGCGAATAACAAAACAGACAGCTTCAAAACATTATTAAAGGGGCTAGAGAAAATAGAACTAAAACTCTTATTTTAAAAAAATATTAAAATATATTTAAGAAATCATTATACTTATTTTTTGGTAAAAATGCAAGAGTATTGAAACTTGGCGAATTATTCTCACTAAATTCCAATGAAAATCAAATTCATAGTATAATTTATATGTGTCCACAATTTTAGGCTTATTAACTTACGTGAGGGCGAAATCGTCCAAGGAGTTGGTGTGTTTCTTTGGATTAAAAAATCTTTTATACTCAATCTCATTAATAATGTAACACAAACATTCGTTTCTAAAGAGTTCTCGAATATTGACGAACTTATTGTTGGGATTTTAGACTTAAGTTAATGGCACATGAAGTCGGGACCAATATTGGGCATAATGTTAAATTAAATAAGTACAAAATCAACAACAGCAATCACAATAATAGAATTAACACGAAACTTACTGAGTTTTTCTTTGGCAATGACTTCAATTTATATTGACTTTATTCCCCCCGCAATTCAATTTCACATCTGATGGTCAATGCTTGTGAAGAACGGGAGAGGGGGGGGGAGGATAGTCCAGAATGAGCCTACCATATTCTTCTTCTAAAGGCTCATGTATTTTTAAAGGGAAAGATAATAAAAATGATTTATTTTATCGACTGATCTATAAAATCCCTTCGAATGCATCCAATATATGACCCTCCCCCGGGATGGGGTTCCAAGTTTTATTTTTCTTTCTTCCAGAGATATTTTTCTTGGCTTCCCTTCTTATTCGATTAGTCTCTCGTGGCGAACAACATAACTGAAGAAAACCACTTATTGCAGAAATCCACAGAATCAACTTAGCGTTGAAAAGAAAAAAATATAGAAGTATGTGAGTGACTTTGCGCGTGTGTGTGTTGTGTGACTATAAATAAATAACAATATACATACACTCATAATATCTAAGAAAACATCATTGCTAGATCACTTAATAAACGTTACTTTCATGTAAAATGGTCATCTCTCGACGCCCTTATAAAACGTATGCCTACATAATATTTAACTACATAAAAGAAATGAATTTTCGCAATACAAAAATCGTAAATGAAACTCTTAATCGAACTTATACATACAGTAATATTAAAAGCAATTATCTCTAATATTAATGAAAGATTTGTTAGGATACACACAGACACACACGTGTGCGTGTGTGCAAATGAGCATTTTAAATAAATATTTCAATTGTAACGAAATATTTTTCGTTCTGTTATTTTAACGTTTTGTTTCTCTTTTTCGTGCTACCATTTTGATACATTGGATTCTTCAATAACAGGTATAACATTTTTTAAAAAATAATAAAAACTCACACAGTAAGTTATTTTATTTTAAATTCCGCCATGAACCCTCAAATTCTAGTTTAAAAAAAATAATCACCATACTTTAGGCATATCTAAATTGTTATTATCTTTGTCTAATATTTCATAAATTAATAATTTTATTAGACAGCTATATTACGTCATGAAAAAAAGAGTTACCCGTAACCCTGTATAACTACAATAGTATTTAATAGTAATTACACAAAGTGGATATAAAATACTATTGCAAATGCAATGTTGTTTATTTAAGATTAACTATATACTGTGTGCTATGCACAATGGATACTTTAATTACAGGAACTAATGACCTCCTTCATCAACTTTATAGCAGATATATATATATATATATATATATATATATATATATATATATATATATATATATATGAGGGTATTATATATGCATATAACAGAGCTAAATTGTATAGTTACCACTCTAAGGAGACAGAATAACTGAACTCACCTGAAAAACAAAGAATAATATTAGACATTATTATAAACTCGCAGTAAATGCACGCGTATATATTGTGTAGGTGTACAGCAGGCAAGCGCTTTACTAAGCCGTGTTCGAGGTAAACACTATAATACTTTATTTAGCGAGAAATATCTCATTAAACCGACTGCTATTTATGATCAGATTTAGCAGGGGACAATGATAATAATAATAATATATTTAAATATCAAATAGCGGTATATGAAGAGCATTAATGAAAAATAAATTAAAAGGGGGTTAATTTAGTTATTAGACCACTAGCAATATAGGTAGGTCCGGTATGTAGGTAGGTTACTTGCTAAGAGCGGATATTTGATTGTTAGTAGTTGGATTACTGAGTCAGATAGGTAGGTTACTATTTAGAATGCTGTTCTTAATAGCCATGATCAAAATCTCCTGGCTACCCAGAACAGTAATACAACTACTGACAATCAGATATCCTGGCTATCTAGAACTCACTCCAACTACTAGCCTACTAATATCCTGGCTATTTAGAACTGTAATCCAGGTACTAACAATCAAATATCATGGCTATCTAGAACTCACTCCAACTACTAGCCTACTAATATCCTGGCTACTTAGAACTGTAATCCAGGTACTAACAACCAAATACCATGGTTATCTAGAACTCACTCCAACTACTAGCCTACTAATATCCTGGCTACTTAGAACTGTAATCCAGGTACTAACAAACCCTTATCAAAGTTACCCAAAACAGAACTCCAACTAGTAACAATCGAATGCCCTGGTTACCTAAAACAGTGTGCAAACTACTAACGTACTAATATACTGGCTACATAGAGCACCACTCCAGTTACTAAAACAATTATCCTAGCTACCTAGAACAGCAATCCAATTACTAAACTACTAACATCCTAGCTACCTAGTACAGCTCACCATCAACTAAAAGCCAATTTCCTGGCTGTCATGAACAGTATTCCAACTTCTAATATCCTTGATTCCTAGAATAGCACTCCAACTTCTTAAGGCCAATATGCTAGCTACTTAGAACAGCACGCCAACTATTAACCTACTAACATCCTGCCTACCTAGAACAATTCACCATCTACTAAAAGCCAATGTTCCATGTACATGTAGAGAGTACTCCAACTACTGAAAAAAACAATATCCCAGCTACTTAGAACAGCACACTAACTACTAACCTATTATACCCTGCCAACCAAGAATAGTAGTCCAACTGCTAACCTACTAACATCTTGGTACATAAAACAGTAGTCCAATTACTAAAATACTAACATCTAGGCACCTAAAACAGAAGAACAACTACTAAACTACTAATATCGTGGCTAACTTGGACAGTACTCTAACTAAAACCTATGTTGCTTATCTCCCGCCTGACTGCCCCAGTGGAACAGAAACAAAAACATTGTTATTTCTCCGTGCATTTCAGGGATTCAAAAGTGATGAACAGACCACTGTATTATCATGAAATGGAAAATGAGAGATATTTACGATTATAATTTTAACATTCCTTTCGACCCTTACTTAGGGTGGCTTATGTAGCGAATAAACTCAATATCTTTAAAAACTATTAAATACCTAATTTCAATTCTAAGCATTACATTACTCATTAGGATATACCTTTCTAATTAATGAAGTACGAAATGAGAGTAGGTCATCCTGGTTAATTCCAACAGGCATATTATTATTATTTCCTTAGCATTGTGATATTCAGCATAGTGTTTATATGGGCAGTAATCCTGGCGATATGGCATTTTGTGTAGTTTGGTATGCCGGGAGTGTAGCCCGCTGAGATAGCCATGGGAGGATTTCCTGGTTCCGATGGAGGGAAATACAGACCATCTGTCAGGATTCTGTTTTGGCTGGCTATACCACAACTCAATTTATTGTTCTACTTGTCTCCCCTAACACCGCTCTGCATTACAAAATATCTCATGCATCCTCAATGCACAACTTGATATACTGAGCTTTATTACTGTCGACCTACAAAGTGACAATTCTAGGATCAGTCGAATATTAAGTGTTAAATATTGCTCGGTTTTTGATGATGAAAGAATAGGAATTAATATTCAAAATCCCTTCACGGTGTAAATTTCCGGCCTGCAATTCTACTTTTGCTATCTTTTATACACTTACAATGTTTATTTATTTGTTACATTATACCGCATCTTACTAATAAATCATTAGCGGTAGGTGGACCTACATTTCCTGGAACAATTGAGGTTCCTTCAAGGAACTCATAAGCTTTTTATGTCATCTTCGTCGTTTCGAAAGAGTTCCTTTAAGCTTAACTTAAGGTTCATCGCTTTTCTTAGATGATCACAATTTTAGAAGTTAGGAGGGGTACAAGGGGTAGGTAAACATTAGAGTAGTTGCAGATGGGTGGGAAAAGACCCTTCAATAGATAACTATGAGTTAATTTAATTTGAATGCACAAACTAGGCCTGTTTTCCTCCAGAATGCATTTATTGAAACAAAGTGAAAAAAAAATAAAAATCCTACCGAGGAGACGAAAATGTGCTCCGTTCAAAACTATATATGTTCGTCTGTTAACGCTCTAGCGGGTGCAATTTTTGTTTAATCGTTACCAAACTCGATATTTAAACATTTTATGCAAAAATAACGTTCTGTAACGGCTGAAATTGTACCGGCGGGAGGGGGTTAGGGGAATTCATAATATCCCCGTTATTGCGCGTCGGATCGAAAAATTGTATAGAATCAATCTTATTGCAAATGTAATGTTCTATAACTGTTGTTATGTACATGTTTAAAAAAAATTAATATTGTATATATTGTTATTCCTATATATTGTTATTGGGGTGTATGCAGTATTCTTGTTACTATAGTTAATCTCATTATTAAAGTATCGGAGTGAATAGTATATACATGTAAATAGTATAATTCTAATTTACTTTATATTTAAAAAAAATAATAAAAAAATAAATAATAAAAATATAAAAGTAAAAAATGAAAAATAAATAAAAAAATGAAAAATTGAAAAAAAAAATAAAAAATTGGGAAAAATAAAATAAAAATAAAATATTGGAAAAAATGTAATTTTATAATAGTTTAGAAGATTAAGTAATTTAGCTAGTAATTAGTAACTTATGTAATTTGTTTAGTATATTTGTATTTAGTTAAGTAATTATGAAAAAATTATTATAATGTATAAGTAAGAAACTATGTAAAGTCAATATATGAACAGACTACATTTACTTACACAAATTAACACAGAGGCCCAAATAAACAGTAAATTATAAACTATGGAAGGGCGTAATAACCATGCAGTTGATCGCCCCGACAAAAATCACAGTACATGTTTTCTCTATATTGAATATTAATTGAGATATTTTCATATTTTTGTTTTCGGCCATCAGTTAAATCCCACTCCTACTCATGTAATTTTAACAATAAGCTAGCTTATGCCATGAACCACTTCATTCCAAGGTACCTACTCATTTTATAAGATATGTACATGCAAATACGTTATGTGATGATGTCATCAATTAAGACTCCTTTCTTTACTCGAAAATGTTAATTTCTATATTTAAGCGTTTCAGTCACCACTATAGATCATAATTGACAATGGCCGAAATCGGACATGGAATAGTGGGGGTTCAGAGGGGAGGGGATTCGAAAATTCAAAATATGTCGGTCATTATGGGTTGGCTCGTAAAACGTTATAGACGCATTATTTCGTAACTCAAGTATTAAGCGATTTATTCGTACTTTCTTGTATTCTGCCATCTCAACTCATCGGTTATTTTCATATTTATAGATATTACATGCTTGATGAGATCAAAAGCGTGTTATAGGAAATCTGCTTAGTTTACACAGCCCGTGCCCGAGGGACGTTTTCAAAAAAGGGTAATTATATTTATGCTCTGGTAAAGGTAATCCATGGATGAGCTGGTTCTATTAAAATAGTTATTGAGCAGCCCCATTTGTTTGGAGCTGAGTGACGTCAGCCGTCCCAAAGATATAGGCTATGTGCATGCTTCGCAGCCGTTCCGGCCCGCTAGTACCTCGCTGTATAACTCGCGTGATTCAATACATCCAATAAAGCCATTATCGAACCACTCAATTAGATTCATGGGGGCCATTTAGAATGTTATACGGTCGGAAACAGCTGTATCTCCACTCTAGTTAAAATATAACTTCATATGATTAATAATAATAACGCACAGCTATTATAACCCGGCTGATTCTAATAGTTCATATATATTTACTTATTACTATTCGTTTATTCATGATCCACATCACAGGCGATTGGCAAACTACTTCTCTGATGGAGTTCAAGTTTAAGCTAGAATGGTTCCAAAAAAAAAAAAAAAAAGAAATAATGCTACTATGAATAATTGGGATATCTACAGGTTACCAACCTTTTCAAGCATGTGTGGGACAAAGGAGTTTAATTAATGATTTGGACGCTAAATAAATTCCTATCGCCCAGACGGGAAACAAACCCCACACTCTACGTGTACCAAGTGAGATTAGGCCAAGTCCGTCACGCAGGGGCTGCGTTAACTAAGCAGATTTCCCACGTGCGTTCCGCATTTGTATTTATCTCAAAACGTAAAGTCTAATAAGAACAATATTTCGTATTTAGGCTTCAAATAAAGTGCTGTATAAAATAAAAGCATATTGATAATATAACATGAGTAGGAGTGGGGGTTTACTGAAGACCGACAACTAAAAAAATGCAAATATCTCGGTTAATAATCAAGATAGTGAAAAAATGTACATTACAACATTTATAGAACATTGCATTTTCAATAAGATTGGTTCTAAACACTATTTCGAACCGTCGCATAATAACGGAGATATTAAGAATTTTCGAAATTCCCCTCCTCAGATTTCAGCCATTAACGGACTTGATCTTTCTTTTTAAATAAAACCTTTATATATTAATTTTGGTAACGATAAAACAAAACTTTCCACCTCTAGAGCGGCAACAGACATATATATATATGTGTGTGTGTGTGCAAACACACTATTTTGTACGGACCTCATTTTCGTCATCTACTAGGTAGTATCTATGGGGATTTGAAGAAAAATTTGAATTTGAAATCGCGTCTTGAGTACGACCATAGCTGATTCCCCTTAAGGGAAATATGCTAAAAGTAAAGCGCAACTATAGTTAAGCTATAATGTTCCTTAGTATGTAATTTTCAGCCCATGTTTTATTTTATGTTTGTGCGGAAGTTTTATTTACACGAGGTGATCACTAAGGGAGAAATAAATTTAATCCATGTATGACTCACTTTGAAGTTAGATAAGAGATTTTATTTTGTAATATGACTAATGCCGTTATTAACCATTTTGTGAAAGGTTAAAAAATAAACAAAATAAATAATTTTGGCACAAATGAATAGCCAACAGTTTTTAAGCTAGTATAATTAGGTCCTCCATTAGAAAAATGTATACTATCCATTAATGTTCTGAGAGAAAAAAAGTTAAATTAGCCGTAGGAATAAATTATGCTGAGGTTATTTGGCGTGAAACAATACATTAAAAAAAATATATCAAAGGGAATTAATATGTTGTCTAATTTTAAAACTAGCTGGTATGAGTCAGTGTGAAGAGAAGACTGGGTTATTTCAACAATCTTTTAATATTAAAAAAAAATAATGTGAACACCACAAGACTTCCTAGCTACCTTAAATTAAATATATTAAATGTTTTTTTCCTCTATTCGTTTTATACAAGACACGTGCGAGTTCGTTTCGTCGTGGTAAATACATATATATTTATCTGTTATAGATCTAGAGGTCGCAATTTTTGTTTGACTGTTACCAAACTCGACATTTAAACTTTTTAAGTAAAACTAAAGATCAAGTTCGTTAATGGCAGAAATCAGCCCCGCGGGAGGGGGCGGGTGCAATTTCGAAATTCCTTAATAGCTCCGTTATTATGCGTCGGATCGAAAAGTTATATAGGACCAATGTTATTGCGCATGTTCTATAAATGCTGTTAAGTACGTTTTTTCATTATCTTGATTACTAACCAAGATATTTGCATTTTTTTTAGTTTTCGGCTATCAGTAAAGCCCCACTCCTACACATGTCACATTAACAAAAACCTGTTACATTATGAAGCATTTTATTTGAAGCCTAAATACCAAATATTGTTTTCATTGAAGGTTTACCTTTTGAGATAAATGCAAATACTTGGAGCACGTGGGAAATCTGCTTAGTTAACGTAGCCCCTGCGTGACCGACTTTTATTCTTCGACATGGTGTTTATTTGAACGTAAAAGTGTGACCCTTATATTCTAGTATTAACGAATGATATAGACACTCAATAGCATAATCGTTTATTTAATAGGGGACATGCTGTACTTAATTGGGCGGCTTCATTTAATTTGGTGATAATTGTTGACGTTATAGCCCTAACAAGGTATAAAACCTTTCCTAATAGAGCGAGGGAAAAGTAATATTTTCTAAATCAGGATAAACTGCTTGGAAGTGAGCCAGGGGACGGAGGGAACGTACCGGAAAACCTCCCTCGAAGGAAACTCTCAACTAACTTCCTATTCTAACGGAGAAAATGCGGGAAAATAGTAGAGAGGATGAGAGAGGCAATGAAATAAATATCTTTTTATTTTACTTTTTCATGGCTTGGTTATTTGAAGATAAAAACAAAAAATGTATCCAGAACATTAGCTTGTAAGGTTCGTGCCCATATTGTAGGTAACTCTGGAGGAAATAAATTTTAAAAAGTCCGTCACGTAGAGGCTGGGTCAATAACTAAATTTCCTAAGAGACGCATGATAAACCGAAGGCGTCATATAACAATCTATTCTCAATTTCTCAGTTAGTGAGAAATCTACGTAACATACTTGATGTTTAATCTAGACATATGGTATTCAACTTACAAACAGATTCAAGTAAAAATCGACTGTGTAAAAGTGGGGTTTTATTGTTAGATAAAAACACAAACTTAACTCCTATAACATTCCACTTACAAGAAACTGTATAGAATAAAAAGATAACAAAAAATAATTTGTTCGACATAATTGAAGTATAATATTTTTCTAAGAAACTTATGGCCTTTCTTTCATAAGGAACGGATATGTTAACACTCTCATTCTCTAAGCTCCCATTTCTGCTAATCTGATATTTGACTCATTCAGGTTATATATACCTGATGAAGACAGCTACTGAATATTGGCAAAAGAAATTTAGACGATCGTACAACTCAATTTCTGATATTTGAAATAGACAACTTTAATTTAACATGTTGTAGAACAAGATAAAAACTGGTTCTCTTGTTAGATTATTTTTACTATTAATTTCTTGATGACATATTTTGTGTCATGCGGTATTAGCTTGGTAAGTCATACTTACTCCAGGAGTAATTTGATTGTCTCAATAAATTAAATAACATGAAACAGAAAACTGTATTAAAATGAATGTTTATATGTTCTAATAATAATCATTTCTATTCTAGTAGAGGTAGGCCTGAGAAATTATTAGTGCCCTCAAGACGAATTTAATGTCCAAACTACAGTGTCCGAGCCGAGATATTATATGTAAATCGTTCCATCTCTCGTCGCCGGACAGAACAGATCTACTTTATTATCTTGGAGTGAGACTCTTTTCGACGTTGAAGTGTCATTCATTACTCATAAAAGCGATTCCAGTTTGTGAACATAACACCACAAATATATAGAGGAACTAGAAATAGGAAAGGCTCCCTTTTTTTCTCTTCAGTTTCAATGTCACTAGTATAGCCAGTTATAAAAATACTTAACACTTTAGAAGGAGAATTTACAATTAACACTATTGCAATGTAAATAGCTCTTTATTGTAATGTAACCGTACCCTCCACGCTCATTTAGTAAAATTATTGGATCGACTTTTTTTATCTTGGTAAATGCGACTTTTTAATTAATAAGCATCTATATAAATAAAATAAAACGGGTTTTTGGTTAAGGGAATAAAGAAGTCGCGGCAGTTTTAGGAAACTGCAATTGTATGACAAACGAAATTCGCCATATCTGAGGAGAAGAGTGATACTTTTGTAAAGTAAGAAAAACGCCTCAACTTTTGGGGCTGACCGGAGCCCTAAAATATCTGTAAATTATTTATTAAATGTTAATAACAGTTGCAACAATTCAGGTTTTCTTTTTTTTTTACTTTAGCTATTATTTTTCAATAAATTCATTAATGTTTCCCTAAATATTGTTTAAAATATATTTTGGTATACCGTTGTGATATTTTGTTTAATTATCACAAAATTTCTTGATATTTCTTGGTAGTAATGAGTACCTTGTACGGCTAGGTATTTCCACACTTCCTGAAATTATATGCTCAAAGACAATATTTTAATTTTATGGGGACTACATATTTAATATAAATAAACAATGGTCAATTTTCTTAAACTTTCTGGAAACTATCTGAAGACAGAATAAAGCCAATTTACTATATTGGCAACCTTTACTTCCACTGACAAATTCCAAAGGACTGTAATTCGAAGCTAAATTGTACCCTCAGATTATTAGAAAACTTTTGAAATTCACTAATTACTGAGCTCCTGCGTGGCAGGCTATTTTCTGTTTTATTTGTCCTATTCAAGGACTGATCGCGTTCAACTAAAATGCTGACATGTTCCTGTTCAGATTAAGAACATTATTAAGTCTTAATAATATTTAATACGAAAATAGGGGCATTCTGCTGGATTTCATTTGTTATTTATAAATTCAATTTGTCTAATGGTGGTCAAAGTATATTTAAATTTAATGATATGCTATACAGGGTCCTTTTCAAAAGGATATATTATTTGCTTGCTTCCGAAGTAACAGTCCCTCAAGAACTGTTACCTCTTCCACCAGTTTTGTTCAAGTTCCATTGGGCCGACTGCTTGACTATTTTCTTTTAAACACCAAACTAGAGAGTTGCTTGAGCTGATAATAGTAATTCAGAAAAGAAGAAGAAAATATAAGAACCTTGTACTATTAAAAAAAAATAAAATTCTGATAACTCTGACTCAGTCTTAAATGATTTTGAAGGAAGAAAGGGGAGCACCCAAGTACAGCATAAACCTCTCTTTTTCATCTTGTTGTGGTTGGCCATGATTGTTATCTTAAAAGCCTTTTGCGAGATATTCGGGCAAAAGCTACATCTAAAATTTGAAGTTATACAAGCCGTGTGCTCCATGAGACAATAATAGCATACGAGGTTATAGCCAGGATTATCATCAATTAAAAGTCCATAATAATATACATAGATAAGTATCGTAATAATGAAGAGTTGAAAACCCACAAAACAATTTTAATAATGGCCTGGATTTCATCCAAATAGAAACATATATTTTATTCCTTTCCATTACCTTTGTAATTTAAGCGTTGAACACTTCGTCGCCAAATATTTCATACAATGTTTCTTATATATTTTTTTGAAGTCATCTGTTATATCTATACTCTTGACTTACTTTATTTATTTCTCTTTTGCTAACCGAGTCATAAAGGCCGGTGGAATTTATGATAAATGTGGTTCTGAAATGAACTGGACCATTCAACCGTGTTTAGGATAAGTTTATAAATATAAATTCTAAATATGAAAGAAGCGTATTTTAATCTCGCCTTTATAACAACTAAATCATTTTGTTTTGTTATCAATCCTTTTTTTCTAACTGACTCATTCAGGACAAAACATATGTAGCAAAATAAAATTTTTGTCGTACTTCGTACCCATTTTGAGACTAATTTAAGTATAGGACACACCTATTTTGATGTTTCTCTGAAGTACATGCACCGCGAGAACTCATTCGCCTAAGAGAACTTTATACTTCACTAATTTTAATCTAACAATTAACAAAAGTTTTGGCAATATATTTTTAATAACTATCCCTGAATATATGGGATAATAATACTTAATTTTGTAATTAAAATTCTTATTAATATCGACATACTTTGCATCTAAATAGATGACACACCTGTGATTTGGATTCATTCGGAAACCTCCTCCTCCTCGGATTTTTCGGCCTTACTGTAATATTCATCTAGACTGAACAAGTCTGATGTATAGGTTATTGTCCTCAAATTATAGCCAAAAGCATGGTTTTGGTTTCTAGTTTCTTTCTGCTTTTGGAGTTCAAATGCTCCCTCAAGTCAATGGAACCCACCTTAGTTAACTGAGCCTAATACCAACAAAAAAATGCTAGCAAAAATACTTAATCTTATATTTTATATATAAAGGGTTTAATGAAGTTTTGAATATAAAACGGTCGGAAAGAAAACAATAATACTTAAATATATATTCCAAATCTAGAATCAATCAGTACTCCGTTTATAACAATCTGTTTTCTGTCTTCAGGCCTCGCAGGAAGGAAGTCACGATTTTTCACAAAAATGGAAGAAGAGTGTCAAAAAGCTGATAGATCGCCTGACGCTTTCTTCATGAACCTCTTTAAAAAATAACCCACTAGGAAATGTAGAGAGCCTTCGATGGAAACCTTTTCAGAGATGCATTATCAACTGGCTATAATGCATTAATTAATATAAATATTCAAACTACATCCTTCTGGCTAATCCCACCGACACGATACACAACAATACTGTTATACAATATTGTAATACAAAGATATAACACAAACGTATAATTATTTGTACTACTCTATTACAAATTAAGAAATGGTTTTATATAGTCAAATATTTAGATAAAGAACCTTTTTTTTTAATTAAAAAGAATACAGCATCCATTACACATAAAAACATTGTTGTTTGCCACCAGCCTCGTTCAATGCCGTTCTTAGAAATGAACGCTATATTATTTTAACTGATTAAAAAAGGGAATAAAATAAAAATCACTAAATCATAAGTAGTATTTATAGGATTTGTTTTTATATCGTATATTTTATTTGAAACTTTAAGTATACCTTACCTTGAAACTATAAGTATACTTTTAAGTTCTCAGCTAATTACTTCTCTAAAACTTGCTAAAATACCATAATTCTCCTTATCAGGAGCGTCGCACTCATTTACTAGCCAGTAACGTAGATAGGGTGACGTCACTCTCATAATTAGCACACTACTGGTGGTCATTAACTAATCAGCTGTGACCTTCCACGAGAAACCATTGATAAGCTCTTATCAGCTTTAATGAATTCATGGACATTTTGGTGTGCTTGCAGAATAGCTTTCCCAAATATTATTCGGAAAAGTAGTATTCGGTGAAGACTTTGAAAAAAAGAAAATTAATTGGTAATAATGTCCTCTCACAATAAACTGCTAGGGAACATTTTTAATAATTTATGTATTACCTATTTACGTCCTCTTTATGCTACTAAAGCTAATCGAGTCACCGCCCTTTTTTATCCAGGGTAGACTAAGAATTTTAATTAATGAGTTCCTGACTAAAATTAATACTATTACCCAGGCGGGAATCAAATTTTCCATTTTAGGTTTGAGATTAAGTCCAACGCCTTAACCCACATAGCTAACCTAAGCCCCTTTTGAATAATTTAAATTCACGTTAACGTTCACTGTAGCTTATAAATCTAATCATCCCAGGGGATATTATGTTACGAATACATAAATAAATGAAGTACATTCCTACATGGTAATCGAACGCACTACATAAATTTATTCAAGAATATTATGGTAAAATCTACTTTTTAACACCTAAGGCTAACCTGAACCAAAAGTAAGGACTTATCCCTTATGCTATTATTCGAGTATGATCTCTGTTCTACACCGATACAATTTGTTTCAGCATAGTTTTTCAAGATGAATTTAAAACAACTAAGTATTGAATGTATGTTTAATAATACGGGTTTATACGTTCGTATATTGACGTATATATGTACATATGTGAGATGAATTGAAGGATCTCTTTTCAGAAGAATTCAGTTTCATTCCGTCTCAAAATTATGTTCTCAGCAATGTTCATAATTTAGCTCTAAGGTTACAAATCCAAATTCGTAATTAGAAATTCGAGATTAACTCGAGGAAAACACACATATCCGTCAACAATCTAATGTTCTAACGTATAACAATAATGTATTATCGGAGAATATAAGTAACTGATTGTGTTTGTAATTGTTCCTATTAAAATGCTGTTTTGAAGTATTCGTGTAATCGATAACCAAATAGTAATACTTTGGTGTTACCAAACTTGTTTCACTACTCTCTAGTAATACCAAAATATTATTAGAAAGTAGTCAAACAGGATCGGTATTTTAAGGACTTTTATTTTATTTATTTTTTTTAGAAGAACCATGGGCCGTTACGAATTTACTAATTTGTGTTTAGAATGTATGTCAGAATGCTAAAACGTGGTTTTGAAACTTACAATTTTGTTGTATGCATTCTACTGGCATGAAACAGTTTTAGTACAAAGTGGATCCAAATGAAATCATGATAATTAATTTCTACATAGTATACAGACCTTATTTTCTAGACATGTTATTTTAACTATCATCCATCTTTAATTCACGATCTGCATTCAGGATAACACATGTATTTAATATTATATTCCTTCCATATTTCACATGCTCTTTCATTCCGACAACCATATACATATATTTTTCATTATTCTTCCCCCATTCTCTTCATTATTTCTTCCCTTCATTATTTTTTCTTTATTAATTAAATTATCTCACACTTCCAATACTTGAGAAAAATATTGACAGAAGGAATGAGCAGGAAGAACATTTTAGAAAGTTTAGTAAAGGTAGAGGTTACTTAGTGCTTAAAATAATTTAAGAATTAAATATCCCAAATTAGTATTTAGCTCTTATATGATTTTTGTTTTATAATATTGTATTATTACCTTAATATTAACCTCTTATATGATTATTGTTATGCCAATATTATTAATATTAAGAAACCTTTATTCAACAACGGAAATCCATGAACGGAATTACACCCATGAAGGACGGATAAATATATACTTGACAAGTTTGAATTCTTTTTTTTAAAAAGAGATTCTTTTTTTTTTTATTAACTGAATTAAACACTGAGTTAAATATTTATCTCTGACAAAACCAATCCCTAAAACTAGATCACTATAAGAGACTCAAAAACAGGATATTTAAGAAATATAATAAATTTATTTAAAGTTGGAAGCATTACTCGTCTTTTCAGCTTGAGCGGAGAAATAGAAAAAAAACCTCACTGCATTAAAACGATCTTTTCACGAACATAACTCCACCTTTTCATACCTACTTAAATTAATGAGGCCATGAAAGTTTTATGTGGCGTTTAACGTTCATTTCCGACCTATACGTTGTATAATGTTTCGAAACAGAGTTTCAGCTATGAAACATGCTTAATTATGTGGATAAGTATCATGAATTATATTAAACTACAAATACAAGTTAATGCGTAATATAAATACTTCAATCGCCTTACATTCAGTTGCTGAATGTTCAACAAATATATCTTCTACGGGCTAGAAAACATTGTATATTATTTTTACTTACTTTTCTGGTGCTGGATATGGGGTTGTCTAATATGACACTTTGTTACTCCATACAATAACGGGGTCAGCTGCTGTTAGCTCAGTAGTTGAGCGTTCGACTCAGATCTACGACAAGCATTATTTGGCCATGTAAGTACTTGAATTGACGGCCGCAGAGATAGTACGAAAATTCGCTCACAGTACACGCAAATGTTGTCTTTCTAGTCTTGTGAGTAAATTATCTAATACCCCGTTGTTATGACAACGGACTATACTAGATTACGTCTACACTCAAGCTGACCACTCGTGGTCGGACTGATGACCTGATATATAGAAACCTCTCAGTCTTCTGGAGACAAAAGATAGTGTTTTAGTAATATTTACTATGGTTAACCTGCTAGAAATACGTTTGCCTAAAAATTCGTTAACTTTGTTTTTAGTAGATTTCCCTTATGGGAAATCAGCTATTGAGGTCGTACTCATAATGGAATTTTCGAAAAATTTCTTTAAATATCCACCGATCCTACCCAGGAGATGACGAAAATGAGGTCCGTTTACACACCCACACACACACAATATATATATATATATATATATATATATATATATATATATATTTGTCTGTTAACGCTCTAGCGGTCGCAATTTTTGTTTGATCCTTACCAAACTAGGTATTTAATCGTTTTATGTAAAAAGAAAGATCAAGTTCGTAATGGCTGAAATCAGACCAGTTGGAGGGGGAGCATTTAGAGGGGGAATTTCGAAATATCTCCGTTACTACACGTCGGACCCAACAATTGCAAAAAACCAATGTTATTCCAAATTAAAATATCTATAAATGTTGATCTATATATATTTTCTGAATATTATCCGAGATTTTGGATAGTTTTCGGCTTAGAGTAAACCCCTACTCCTACTCATGTATTAATAATAAGTTGATATATGATGAGCCAGTCATTCTAAGGTTAAATACCAAATACTGTTTTCAATGAAATTTTACTTGATATATATCAGTAATTATTTTTCTTTTCTGTCTAGAATAGTTCTATCAATCTATTCAGCTCTGAGAGTTTGGCTGACCTGTTTGTTTACAATTCAGACGCTTTCCGTTGTGGAGATGAATTTAAATTCTTGTAAAATGTAAATTGACCGAAAGATTTCTCATTACCGTTTGTATTTTATTCACTTAATATCCACGGCGGAGTTAAGTATTAGCAGTATGTAGATTTATCTATTGTAAAATTTCCTGCGAGCCCCTGCGAGACGAACTTTTCGATTTTATAAAAGCAGATGTGTGATTTTAATGAAAATCGAGGCCCCTGATGATAAAATACTACAAGACAAAAAAAAATGCAAGAAAGTTTTTTAATAAACGGCTTCAATAAATGAAGAAGATATAGTTCATCAAGAGGTTTAGCGTGTAGAATATTGTTATTTAATAATGTAGGTGTCATATTAAATTTTGACATCTTTGGAGGCGTAAGGGAATAGCGTCTCTAAATATTTTTTTGGGTAAATAATGTACCTTGTTGTTATTTTTAGTTACTTAAATCTTCTTATTGTACTTCAGTTATTGTCATTACAGATTGTGCAGAAGGGTTGGGCGGCTAACACAAAGGGAATGAGATGTCTTGTAACCCGATTAAAATTACTGTGTAATATGTTTCTGAGCAAACAATGTCCTTCATCATGCACAACGGGAGACCGTCTGTGATTATGACGAGGCTGGCTTCACTAGTCTCACCATAATTACAGTGAAGACTATTACAAGCAGAGAACTGTGGGATTATTAAAGGGCTTCTCGGAAGCGAGCATTGTCCGTTGCATAGAAATGGGATCTCATAATCCTTTAATCAGCTACCTTTATTGCTGCTCCTCGTCATACAAATGAAACTACAGATTTACACAGAAGTGACATTTTTATTTTACCAGATTTCCCTCGAGGGAAATCAGCTGCTGAAATACTCATGACGCGATTTTCAAAATTTTTCTTCAAATGTACATCGATCCAACACAGGAGAAGACGAAAATGTGGTCCCTTCTAAATTATATATATATATATATTTGTCTGTTAACGCTGCAGCGGTCGCAATTTTTGCTCGATCGTTACCAAACTCGACATTTAAACATTTTATTTAAAAATAAAGATCAAGTTCGGTAATGGCTGAATTCGGGCTAGTGGGAGGGGGGGGGTACAGAGTATGAGATTTTCGAAAATTCGAAATATCTTCGTTCCTTTACGTCGGATCGAATAATTGTATAAAACCATTCTTATTGCAAATTAAATTTACTATTAATATTGTTATATACATTTATTATGTATCTTGAATATTAACGGAGATATTTGCATTTTTATTAAGTTTGTGCGGATAATGGACGATATGAGATTGGCTAATGTATGTAGAGAATAAATGTATATAACAATATTTATAGTTAATTTAATTTTCAATAAGATTGGTTCAATACAAGTGTTCGATCCGACGTATAGTAAAGGAAATATTTCGAATTTTCCAAAATTCCCCCTCTTTACCTCCCTCTCTCACTGGTCTGATTTCAGCCATTAACGAACTTGATCTTTCTTATTGCATAAAACGAGTATCGAGTTTACTATCAAACAAAACGACCGCTAGAGCGTTAACAGACATATATATATATATATATATATATATATATATATATATATATATATATATCATTTTCGTCATCCCCTTGGTAGGATTAATGGACATTTGAAGAAATCTTTCGAAAATCGCGTAAATTAATGAGTACGACCTTAAGGGAAATCTGCTAAAATGTCTTAGAATGGCATGTATATATCCATAATTGTAGAACATTCAGTTTGCAACATGAATACTTATATAATATTTTTTTATCTAAATAATAACGGAGATTGCGGGAATTTTCAGTAAAACCCGCTCCATCTTTCGCGCTTGCTGGTACGATTTCAACCAAAATTCGGTCTCCGCCAAATAAAAATTACGAGCACCATCAGGACATTAAGAGGCAAATTCATCAATCTGTCTCTATATATAAAATTAAATGGACCTCATTTTTGTCTTTTCCTTGGTAGGATCGATGGAAATTTGGAAAAATACTTTGAAAATCGTTTCTCGAGTATTTTTCCTAGAGGGAAATATGTCATATAAGGATTATGCGAGATTAGCGGATTTTTTTTTAACCTGAAATTTCTTTTTGAAAAGGTATTCTTTTCCATTGAATATTGTATCTGAACATATAATAAGAAGGATAAAGGAAGATTCATCATCGATATTGCACTTTTAACAATAAAACGACCAATTCTTTTATTTTTAGCAACAGGCATAAAAAAAGGAATGCACAATGTATTTGATCAGGGAAATTTTCTTATCTTGATCTAACCTGTTTATTAATTGTTAAGAAAAAAAACCATCTTAACTTATTCAAGAAAGTGGGGAAATCCATCAATATATTAATTACTATTAACACTACCAATGGTGTAATAGAATATTAACCTCCACCAACTGCTTGCTCTGGTCAAGTAATATAACTGACGGAAGGCTTAGAATTCATAGATGTAACACGGGGTACATCATTTGACTGAGGGAGGGTACGTTAAAGCCAGGAAACATTAAACTTCTCATATTAATTATTTTTAATTAGTTTAATTTAAAACTTATTTTGTGTCTAGTTTATATGTAATTTGTAGATGGAAAAGGCACATTGATAAAACTCTGTGTATTAATCAATGCAATTCGGGAAATAAGTTTTCAAAACTTAACTTCATGAAATGAGGCACATATAATATATTGCCGAGATGCTAGTTTATAGCCGAGATAGGTTTTATCAGGTTAGGAGGAACAAAAAAATTGAATTCACTTTGCAATTTAATATTGAATAGAAACATTTCACCAAATTGGTGTGTAAAGTTTCTCTCTGGTATTTTTGATAGAGATTATAGCCCATTCCGTTTTTTATTACAGGATAAGAAGAGATAAAGTTGGTGGGGGTTAGTACATAGACTATTATAATACGGAGGTATTACACGGCTGATGGAGCAAAAACCTCTAAAGGGATTTCTATTCCATTTTGTAGTTATTTTTACAGCTCTTATCGGAAACAGAGGAAGCTTGGGGTCCAGGGGGGAAAAAAAAAACATACCAAACTTTCTTATTTCTCAACTGCTAACCCAGCATTTTTAAGGAAATTAATTAGTTTTTCTATTAACCAATTTCACTAGTAAGTAATACATTTGATAATTGGTATAGGAGTGCAAACAAAATGTCCGACTGTCATCGGACCAAAACAAATAAAAGGGAGCTGTCTTTTAAAATGTTCGATGAGAAATGCCAAAAAGAAAAGTAGACCATTCAATACTTCTCTTCGATGAAGAAGTTATAATGTTATCAAACCCAAAGAATTGTTAGATGGCTCTCGACTGCCTGATTTGAGGACGAAAGTTCCATAATTTGTGCAGAGATATAAAAGTAGTGGATCAATGGTCAACGTATTATTTCTGTATAGAGTAACATGTTGTCGAAAGAAACAATACATAATTTTGAGTTTAACGTCTAGTTATAGAAACTATTTTCAGTAAACCGGCTGCACTAAAAATTAGCAAAATTTAGCTGTTCCGTGAGAGTTTGCATTGCCGAATTGTAAGAAGATAATTTTGGTATGAATCGTAATTAGCCAGGAAGAAAGGAGTCAACCAGGCAGAAATAGACACTCGATGAAATCAACGAGGGCTACATCGTTGGAGGTATACAATAGGAAAATGAATGTCATGTACCGCCGTAAAAATCCTATTTGCGGGTAACATCAAAAGAAGGCCTGGACAGACTTCTAAGAATACTCAAGTGTGTTATTGTTGAGCTCCTTACAGAATCCTGTTAGACTTACTTGTTTATTCTTTTTTCCTCTTTTTGTAAGTCGCTATGATAACATTTCTCTCAATTTTCTCTGCAAAATCATATTACACATCGAAAACGAACAATGGTATTATAAATTTTATTTTACCAGATTTCCCTTAAGAGAAATCAGCTATTTAGGTCGTACTCATAACGCCATTTTCAAAACATTTTCTGAAATGTCCATCGATCCTACTCAGGAGATGACGAAAAGCTGATGTTCAAAGCTGTGTATATCTATATATTTTCTCTATATGAATATATCTACATATTTCCCCTATCATAAATGTTAACCTAGATAATTCGATTTTTCTCGTTGTCAACCCCCAGTAAGCACACTCCCCCCACTCCTACTGATATCATATTAACAATAAGATGTCCTGCCATAGATCACTTTATTCTAAGCTTAAATACCAAATATTCTCTTTATTGAGCACTTACTGTGTGCTGTTCTCGCAAATACGTTGTGATGCATGATGACGTCATGTAAAATTCTACGTTCTTAAGTCGAAAATGTTCATTTATTCTATACCATACTCGTTATTTAATTGTTTCATTCAACTCTAAATATTATATTACTTAATGGCTGAAATCGAACCTGAAGAAGGTTTGAAAAAGCCAAACAATCAATAAAAAGTCAAATGTTCTACAATTGCGGTTCTATATATTTTCTCTTAACTCAATTATTAAGCGAGTTATTAGTCCTTTTTGCCCACTAGTGTTTCATACCATCACGTGGGAAATTTGCTTAGTTTACGCAGCCCGTGCGTGACGGACTTTTTATCATGATAAAACAAATTCATACATATAATAGTTTGTTTAAAACACTGTATATTACCTTTACTATATTCGGAAGATGAATACGAATATTTCAGGTGACGTAGATTACTGCCTACGGCACCTAGTCGGTTACGGCCAAGTTGTCAATATAGAGTTAATTTAGCTGTCCTTGCAATTAACATTTCCCTCATTGAACCTTTACATTGACTAGCAGCCATTGCCCAAGGAGGTAGAATTAATTTGTGTTCCCCTTTTTATAAACAAAATGGATATATTTAACTTAATTCATTATAGTGCTAAAGGAATTTGACATTTAATCCGCCTAAGATTAAATGGGTGTTTTTCGGCATTAGACATGAGAATGTATCTTAGAATGTCTGAATTACCCGCTGATAGAGCTGTATAAATAGAAGCTAAACAGACTTTTACAGCTGTGTTTATTAAACTATTTCTGTTGTTGTGAGCGGACGATGATCTGAGCTATTTCGTCTAATCCGATGAGCATTCCAAGCACATTTAACCTATCACAATGCAAAAAGTAGTTCTGTTTTTCTTTTAACCACTGCTCAAATAATATCATTGACTTTCCAAGAGTTAAGAACTGTTAATATATAATTTTGTAAGGGGTTCATTACAAAACACTGGTGAACAGTTCTAGCATATATTGCAGGATATATGAAATGGTTTAACCTATGTAAATGATGTAGCAATTACCGAGTGCACAAGATCCATATCTAGTTCGTTACAGCGCAACACCAATTCAGCCCTAATGTTGTTCATGAAGTGACTCCATAGAGATAACGAGAGCTCTGTTCATGTGAGATATCTTCCAAAGATATAAAAAACATTAATTACAATATATCCAGGGGTTAGAATCAATCCTGCCAAACCTTCTTTGTAATTGAACAAATCGTAAGTGGTAACTCCCAGAACCAAATGAACGCTGAACAAAGCTTTTCAATTTCTTAATTATGTTTATAGACTTTTAGCAGAATTCCCTTAAGGGAAATCAGCTATTGAGGTCGTACTAATGACGCGATTTTTGAAAGACTTCTTCCAATGTCCATCAATCCTATCCAGATGACGAAAATGAGGTCTGTTTAAAATTATATATATATATATATATATATATATATATATATATATATATATATATATATATATATTTGTCTGATAACGCTCTAGCAGACGCAATTTTTGTGTAATCGTTACCAAACTCCATATTTAATCGTTTTATGTAAAAAGTTCCTTAATGGCTGAAATCGGACCTGTGGGAGGAGGGTTTAGAGGGGTGGATTTGTAAAAAGTGGGAAATCTAATTAGTTTACGCAGTCCCTGCGTGAAGGACGTTTATTTAAATTACGTGTAGCTTAGAAAACTTAACATACTTAAAATTAGAAAATTTACACGTGTCTAAAGGAATGATTTTTACCATTTTGTTGTCTATGACTAATTTGCACGGGTTATCTGGAGGTTACCACCTTTTTATAGCCAGGGCGGGACAACGGATTTTATTTAGTGAGCTTGCCACTATATAAATTCCTATTGCCCACTTGGGTATCGAACCCACAATTTGTCAAGTTTATTAAGACTAATGCCTTAACTCACATGGATAACCTGAAGCCCTTTCAATCATTACAGTATATAATTATATTGTGTTGCTAACAATATTATTGCAAAAAAAAATAGTAACTGCGTACGGTAGTCGATATCATTGCAAATATTCTATCTTGAAAATATATTTTACCCAAATGAAATACAGGTGAGTATATTTACGTTTACTGTTTTAGTTGACTTTGTTACTATCTTTCTCATTAAATATGAATCTTTTTGTAGCTGTGATCGTTATGTGGTACGTCATAGTGCTCCCGGCAAACAAGGTGGTTTAATAACAGTACGGGACATACAAATTTATTAAATCTCACTAATTATAATACTTTTACACAACCTGACTAGAAAAGGGTGGCAAGCTATAGATAACATTACCTGAAATACTTCTTTCATAGGCCCACTCAGGAGGATAAGTCTACGACATTTAAGATAAGAAACACTTCACTTTGGAACAAGAAAGATGGACATTTGATGTGTATCTAAGCACTTGACACACATATATTCCATGTTCTTTAACAATATATGCATTTATTTAACATTGTAATTCAGCGTCACACTGTTTATTTGCAACGTAGGAAGACATTTTTTAGAGTAGCAATGATTTATATTTATCTCATTTGTAATATTTTTATATAATATGTCTGAGTATTAGGTATCTTATTGTTTTGCTTAGCATGAAACTGTTCATTAAATACTTACTATCTCGACTGAAACATAGCCACCAAGGAGTTAGAAAATCAGTTATCTGATAACAGTGAGTATATCAGAGAGTAAATAAGTTAAAGGTAAATACGTTTATGAAATCTATGTTCCAGCCTATAATACGAACGATTCCAGACTACTCGACAAAAAACTATCCAGTCATATTTAGTGCAACATATATTTAGTTAGGCATTTACATATTTTCGAATAATGGATGCTCATAAGTGTACATCATTCTTTCTATACGGATTTTTTTGTGTTAAACGACAAAATAGTTAAAGAAACTATTTTCAGTAAAAAGGCTGCAGAAAAATTAAGAAAAATTTAGCTGTTCGGAGAGAGCTTGCATTGCCGGACGGTAAGCAAATAATTTTGGATTCATTCGTAATTAGCCAGGAAGAAAGGAGTCAACCGAACAGAAATAGTCACTCGATTAAACCAACGCGTGCTACATCGTTGGGTCTGTAAAAAAGGAAAATGACTGTCATGCACCGTCGTAAAAATCCTATTTGCGGCAATCATCAAAAGAAAGCGTGGGCTTAGAATAATGAAGTGTGTTATTGTTGACCTCCTAGCAGAATCCTCATAGGTCATCATTTACATAGGGTTATGTTCCTTTGGCATTGGCGAAGTGACAAGTAAACATTTTAAGTTAAACTACATTAAAATTGTTATATAATAATAAAGGGGCTCACGTTAGACATGTGAATTAAACCGTTGACCTTAATCTCACATAGCAAACCTAGAGTGGCGAGTTCGATTCTCGGCTGGGCAAAGGAAATTATTTAGTGACGGAATTCATTAAATAACATCCTAAGTCCCACCCTGGCTAGAAAGGGGTGCTAACCTCTAGATAACCAGTCCCAATTAGCTATAGTTGCAAAAAGTGGACGTTAATAAATAATAATATAATTATAATAAAATTATATTCATTTTGTAAGGTTATTTGAAAAGAATGGCTCTATTTAACACATTTTGGCTATAAGCACCCTGATAAGAATTTACAAAATGCCCACTATTATTGTTTGTTAGTCTATTCATGTGTAACTTTATCAGGTGTGCTGTTAGTGTCTATTATCACAGTGTCATGCGATATAAGGAACTATTAAATATAATGACAAGGGGTGAGTGTTATGCGTCAAAGTGTTGGATGAAACAAGGCATTCGTATTATAAATAGTAGCTGGTCTTGAGCCAGGTGGGTTATAGTAAGAGAAGACAAGGTTGCAAAGGAGTAAGGTTATGATAGTACTCACCCTCGTTGAAGGTTGTCCTGGATGGTGGGGGCGCCGAGTTAGGGGCTGGTTCTTCGTCTGTCTCATCGTGCCGCTGCCCACCTGCACAGAGAGGGTAAGAGGTCAATATCAGGGCGTGGTGGCTGCTCCCGATTATCTTAGTTATACGCTTCCTTTTCCACCACTGCATCTCCGAGCGAGATTAATAAACAGACGGAAATAACTGCGGATGAATAAATCAAAATGGAAGGCTGGAGGTTTTTGAAAATGACTCAAAATGGCGCGTGTCCCTCGAGAGGGTGGCTGTGGTGCTAGCGGCCGCCACTAGACTGCGCCACCGCTGCGCCACCGGGAGAGGGAGCGTGAGAGGGTGATGTGCGCATGCGTTCTCTCACTCCCGCCTCCCGTAGAGGTCGCTCCTAAATATTCTACATTCAATTTGAAGGTGCCCTCACAGACTTCCCTTCCTCTCTCCCTAGTAATATAGGAAAAACCTTCAGCCATACCAAGCGGCCATATGCACTTTCAGAAGATTATTTTTCATATCTGCTCCTGAGACGCTTTCATAAGCAACAAAGTCTTATATCGAATTTAAATAGCATGAGAGTCGGAAAACTTATGTATAAATTAACCTTCAACTACTACCATGTTTTAAAGTTACGTAAGTACTCATATGGGTCTCTTATGACCCACACAATAAAGTTTTTTAAATACATTTTCTTTTTAATGGAATACATAACAAACGTGACACATTTTAAAATACAATTACATTAAAAATATATTTACAAGTATTTGAGTCAGTAAGTTTGAATCTGTAGGTAAGTAAGAGTTTGTATTTCCGGTATATATAATTTTAGATGTGATTCTTTATCTCTTTGATTCCATCTCTGTTGCCACAAATTAATACTTTTTTCTCTTAGTAAAGATTTTAACACAGTTGAAGTAATTTTATTGTAAATTACCTCTTCATTACATTTAGAGGCACTTTTGGCGTGGATATCGACTATTCTATTGCCCATTATTCCTGCGTGTGCCTTGACCTATTTGAAGTGAATGAAAGTCAGTCTGTTTTTTAATTGTGTTTTATTTTGGCGTATTTGCTATATATGTTCGTCGTGGTTTTTCATGTTGTCTAGTTTGTGTAAAAGCATTTGACCGTCTGTGAATAGTAGAATGTAAGTGTTTGGTGGCAAACCCATTTCATTTACACACTTTAGAGCCTGTAAAACGGCAATAATTTCTGCCTGGTTATTAGAATTAATTTAATTTTTTTACTATTTATAACATCACCAGTTTTATTTCCTTCAAAAATGATACAGGCAGCGCGTGTGTCCTGTCCATATTTGGAAATATCATCAGTCCTTTGTTTCAAATTTTTTCTGGGTCTTTTCTACTTTAGGTACGGCAGTTGCTTTTAATAATAATATGATCACTTGTTGCGATATGATTTATATATTACCTCATTAGAGATATTAAATAATTAAGATTAGTCGAAAATTATACTTAGTAATCATGAATATAATACAGCTCAGTGGTGTTCCTAAATCTGAAGAAAAGACGTTTAAGGCACTTCAAGAATATGGAAGTACGTGCACAAGAGGACAACTTAATAAAAGAAGGAATAAGATTGAATGTGGGACTAGGAGAGGTCCCCTTGATTCTTATTTGTGTGAATTTGTTTGAAGAAGACGTTATGAAAAGCAGGACTTATTTGAATGTATATTAAAAATTATTGGTCACCCAAATGAAACATTGTATCTATAGGAGCTTAACTGTTTTTTTTTTTTGTTTTGGTAAATAAAGGTTATTTATAAGTTGAATTAGTTTTCTTAAATAAACAACATATGTTATACAATGATAATAACACAGTATTACTACAATAAATCACTCATATTCATCAAAAGTAACTGGCGTACCTAAAGTAGAAAAAAAAAACCTTTTTCTCGAAAGATAATCCCGGAGCTGTTCGGATGTATTTCCCCTTTAAAGCAACTGTTAGGAGCATACTGCTGAAGAACTAAGATGGATTGCTTCTGAGTATATAAGTTTATAGATACAAAAATGGAGCAGTTAGCTATTTTTACACTCATGTCTTCAAGTTCATATAACATATTTTCTTTTTAAATTAAGAAATTAATATTCAGTAAAATTTATATTATATTTGTATCTTGTACGTAAAACCTCTCTTTTACTAATATAATCACGAACACCATACATGGGGTTTTGAATTTCTCTATTTTACTCTAGTTCTAAAACGCATAGTTCGTGTAATGAGATTAGATTTTCTACAGTTTTAAACTTACTTAATACATTGGAAGAAACTTTAACACTGAAAAAGAGTGTAGGTATGTCCGTGTGTTAGATGTGTGTTTGTGAGCGAATTATTAAAACCTTTATCTACAAAATGGATGAAAATACTAACACTTAATTTATAAGCACTAGATTTCATTTTTTCTGTGTTCCCATTCCAACAAAATATTAAAATGAGAACGATAAAGTCATTAGACTGAGCTATCTATTAAAAACACTTAACGTAGCGGCATAATTAAAAATAAATTCATTGCCAAAACTAGAAGATTGATTTCATTCAATAAATATACACCAGGTGTGCAAGTCGTTCTATTTCTAAAAATAAAATAAACGAAAATAGAAAATAAGTAGATAATAGAAAGAAAGATATTTACAATGGATTGAGAGAGAATAACATTAGGAGGTTGACAGAATTATGTAAGAGGCATACCTCCTTGGGGCTAGGAATCGATTCTCTTGGCTTCCAAGAAGGGATAAACCTGCGGCCGTCCTCTCATGCATACAAATTCTAAATTAAGCCAGTTTCTTTTAGCTCTCTATTGTTATTTCTATGATGTTACTGTCTCTTCCATTAATTTCGTTCAGTTAATTCTGCTATTGTAATAATTATTTAATTACGGTTATTAAGTGGTTGAGAAATAAGACGAGACTCAATCTATCCTCTGACTTGAATACAAATCGATTGTACAGGGCTGGTAACCTGTGCTTTGTAAAGAAAAAAAACTTAGATAGACCTTCGGAATATAAGCAGGAGATTTTGAGAAACTCCCGCGTGTTATACTACACCTGGACCAAAATATAAAGCGAAGTAGGAAATTGTAAGTAGACTATACCGGGCACCTTCAAAACTCTCAAAAAAATTACTGCAAAGGTGGAATATTATAAGGGAGTGCAATCATTTTCAGAATACTCTCGATTTCTTTATTTCAAGCGATACTAAGATATTTAGTAGTTTATGAATATCTAAGAAAATGCATATAAAAATATTGCTAGAAAACAATACTGATCGCTTAACATCGACGCAACGAACGTTAATATTTTTAGCTTTTTGACCTTATACTAAACTTGCACTTCTTCTAATTCAGTAAAGACTTGGCCTATAATTTTTAACTGTTAAATATCGAGAGCCAAATACAGCTTTACTTTAATTTACCTTTGGTCTCCTTTATCCTCTAGTGAAAAATACTTTTTTTACTCGATTAATGAGGTTATTACGATAATTACTTCGTTATCTAATTTTACATAAAATCTCGCAGTTACATCATTGCATCGGGAGAGCGGTATGTACATAAGGGCTACGGAGAGATAACAGTTCAGACCTCGAATAGAATTCTTTTCAAAATTACATCATTCTTTAATAATTTCATGTAGCAGTCTATGGCAAATAATGCATGATATTGAGCCTCTATTGTCCGGGTGTACTTTGATTACGTGGAAATTAGGATTTCTACTAGGGTTTTCGCGTCGTCACAAGATCAATAATATACATACATAAATTTTATTGGATAGTTGAATTATGGAGAAATGATCTGCTAAGATTTCAGCAGTTTCAAGTGAGCACAAGGGAGGGGCAGGAAGACATTTTAAAACCCCTGATTGAAATCTCAATGCACGAACACAAAACACACTCAAATACTTATAAAATTTTAAAACAATAATGAAAATGTACCAGCTAGTTTCATAACTATTTCGATTTGATAAAAAAAACAAAAAAAAAAAACGTTATGGCGAAATAATCACATCAAAACATTTGGAGTTCGAACGAGTTTCGTTTAGACTAATAATTCACTACCTACCAAAAAGTATAGCAACCCGAAAGTATATGTGGGGGGGTGTATATAAATCCAAACTAGTAAACAACAATTTACGTTAAGAAGAGTGTTAATGAACACACATCACTTATCAAACAAATAAAAAAACATGACGTCCGTGTATTCTTATTATAAAATACGATATCCCCACTTTAATGCATCGGATCGATTCGACATGTCCTAGAGTTTAATTTATAGATAGATATAGGTTAATGACAATGGTATATTATATAATTGTTTTGTGTCTCTAATAGGTTCGGAGAAAATCCCCCACTTTTAATTCCACCCCCTACCCTTGAGCAATTCGATCAATGTAGGAGAAGCACACCCAGAAAATGTTACAGCAATCCCAAAAATGAACTTCCAACATAAGATTAGCCGTTTTTGAGTTATGCGAGTTTCATACGTACGCACAGACGTCAACTCGAAACTTGTCAAAATGTGTTCCGGGAGTGACAAAACGGATAATTCCGTTGAAATCTGAAATTCGAGAAATTTTGGGCTTACAGTACTTTGTTTACTTTGTACGAGGAAGAAAAAAGGAGCATTCTAACTTCAGACTACAGTGGATTTTAAGCGTAATAGATATGCGCATATGGGACTATATACTGCAAATAAGTATTATGTATATCGTAATCAATAATGAATATTACATAACTTAGAGATGGGATTCAATGTGCGCCGTGGTCTGCTGACCCGCCATGCTTTCAAGTATTAAAGGTCTTGAATCGTTTGACCTTTCTACAGGTTTGGATAGCACAACCTTCTCGGATGCTGGACAAACTGCATGAAGTAAAGATCCAGAATCAGTAACGTTTGGATAAGCTAGTCTACTACAAGTATGCCTCTGGAAATAACACAGTCTATCCAGATTCATCTTGCTTAGAATGATAATTAGGTTAAAGAAATAATTTTTAAAGTGTTCACTTGTTTATTTAGCTGTAAAGAGTTTAACATTTATTGAACTGCTTGTTCCATTAATTTATTTATGCTATTTTCATAAAGGTGATGTAAACACTGCAGCAAATTAAACCTGTCATGGCGATATATATCGACATTATGTCCCATTCAGGAACCTTCCATGCAAACGGGAGTAATTATAGAACATGTTAAATCTCAGCAAAGCCAGTACAGCCAAACGAAGGGAAGGAAATGCTCATGGATGCATTATTTCTATACTTGTCAACTAAAGTTGGATAAAACCTCCCGTTCAATAGAAGGAGGAACCTCTTCTAGATAGTCAATGCATTTCATTGCATTGTTATTGGAATTATTTAAAAAGTAAAACTAAGATAGTTTGGATATAGCGATAACTTCAAGCAATATTTCATCATGTTGTTAGGACGGGGAAGTCTACCTAAGATGTTATCAACAAACAAGAAAGAAATACTTTTATAGGAATAATAACTTTTCATGCTCTCACGTTTCAGACAGTCTCGGTGGAGACTCAGAAATTAAATAGGTCGGCCCGCTTGCATTAAATATCCTTCAATGAAATTCCAAGGTACTACCTCTTTGACAATATAAATAATTGTAATTTGGGTTTTCAGAGGTAGATAATCTATTTATTAAAACGGTTTCTATATTATTGTCAAAAAAAAAAAAATAGTAATTCGAATATCTACTTCAGTGATTAAAAATCATTTGCTCATGCAAAAACATGAGATTCCACTATGCAAGGGTACAGTGGGGATCAAATAAAAGTCTCTGCTTAGGCAAATATACTTTAAATAATTAATTAGCCTTGGGTTAGCGGAAGCCACCATGTCTATGAACTTCAGAGGTACTACTTTATGTATATCTGTGATGATTATCTGCTAGAAATGCAAAGGTCAACCTTCAGGTAAGGAAAGATCATTAAAGCTATGGTGACGTCGAAATGAAATAGGGAATAGATGTACCGTACAGTTTTCATGTTGTTTGTTTAGAATCCATTTTAATTACAAAACAAAATTTTAATTTATTTCACAGTCCTCCATCTTTTGTAATTCTGCGTTTTAAGGTGATTTATGGACACTGACTGTGCCGTTTTCTGATTACTGCAATAAAAACGTTAATCAATGTACTATCAACATACTTCATGAAGATTATATAATCTCAGAACAACAAAACGAGAAGTGGTTGCTGTAATTGCCTAACTTTTTGTCTCACAATTAATTTGGGAATCAGTTAGTTGATCAATTCAACAACTATAAAAATAAAAACATTACCAATAGTAGGAGGAAATATAACGCACGTAATTAGCCAAGAACACCCCATTTAATAGACAATTGTAGTCTGTTCACCTATCATCATATCGTGTATAGATTTTGGGATTTCAGTTCTCCTGAGGGCGTATACACGTGTGGGCTTGGCAATGTTCCATTAGATATGAATGTCTAGTAGGTTCCTCTTCTCCCTTGAACAGTGCTCTGGCGTGTTCAGCCATGTGTGTTCTAGTTATTGGCCACCCTTACAGTAACATGGTGTTTTCTCACATTTCACCTTTGGAGCTGCTTCGGTTAATTAACACCCCTTAACTAGACACACTGGACACTACTCTATCAGAAAATTTCCATGATTAGTTGGGCCTTAATAGAACTAACTACCTGTTATAAAACAGTTATAATGACTAATCGAGAAAATACAAAAATTCAGGAGTGTAGAGGAAGCAATTAATTTCACCAGGAAATTCTGACAAAAGAAGTAAACCTGTTTCTATAAAAACAAAATATATCAGAAAAAATCAGATTAAAATTCATTTGTTGTTATACAAGAGATTCTTCCCTCAGGTTAGATATGTGAGTTATAGCGTTGACCCTAATCTCACATGGTAAACCAAGAGTTTATTAGGAATTTATTTAAAGACGAACTCATTTATAAAATCCTTAGTCCCACCCTGGCTAGAAAAGGGTGGTAACCTGTAGGTAACCCGTCCTAATTAGCCAGAGCAGCAAAACGTTGGCGTTAATTGATAATAATAAAGATGAGCTGGCTAGAAAAAAAATAAAAAGTTTCGCTCAGGTTAGCCGTGCAACCTAAAAGGTATAAGCCTTAATCTCACCAATAGGAAACAATAGGAATTTATCAATTGGCGAACTCGTTAAATAAAATCCTTAGTCCCACTATGGCTAGAAGAAAGTGGTAACCTATAGATAACCCGCCCCAATTAGCCTGAAACAAACAAAATGTACATCAAAAGATAACAATAACAAATGATAAGTCCCCATAAACTTGGAGGCCTCATCACGCAACGTTATTGTACACATCTCTTCATTAAAAAATTATATATATATATATATATATATATATATATATATATAAAACAATATTTGGAATTAACGCTTGGAATAAGAAGTTTTATATTCGCTTACTGCTCGAGTGCGATGAGTAAAAGTGAAAGTTGAAAACTAAAAATTGCAAACATCTCGGTTAATGTCCAAACGAGAGAAAACATGCTTAGAACAACATTTACAGCAAATTAAATGTACAATAAGATAAGTTTTCACTATTCGATCTGACACAGAGAGATTTTGATTTCCCTCCTCCCACTTCCCAGATTTCATCCGCCAACTAACTTGATCTTCCCAGTTTTACATAAAATGTTTAAAAGTCGAGTTTGGTATTGATCAGACAAATATTGTGACCACTTGAGAACAGACTCAGACACCCACAAACACACACACCCACACACACACACACACACACACACATACATATGTGTATATATATATATATATATATATATATACTTTTCAACGAACCTCATTTTCGTAATCTCCTAGGTTGGATAGATCGATATTTGTGGACGATTTTTCGAAAATCACGTCATGAATACGATCTCAATTACTGTCTCCTAAAAGGAGTTTAGATAAAGAAGAGCGGCAATGGAGAGTGTGATGCTCGAGTAGAGTTTGACACTGAGTTGAGTTGTTTTGGGGAGAGTGACACTAATGGAGAATTTATGGGTTAACCTAATTACGGAATATATATATATATATATATATATATATATATGAATGGAATAGGAAAGCAAGTCATGATTAGATTTTATTTTTTTTTTATACAAGAGAAAACTTTTTGAATTTGCTGGGAATCGAACCAGTGCTACCTATCTGTCAGTAGAATGCCGACTATGACACTGATTACAGAAAAGACTAATTAGTATATTTTTCTTCCTGAGCGAACTCTTTCAACGTGACGTTCGCGTCATGGATTTGAAGAAGAAGAAAAGTAAGCGGGCGAACGTACTTGGATACTATGGGTAAACATTTGAGGATAAATGATACAGATGAAATTATGGCTTAAACGGGATTTAAAATAAGTCCAATGTTTACGAAACAAAATTATTATTCCAATACGATACGGTAATTAACTAGAATTGTTTTAAATGCTCCGGAAGAGTTCTGAAGTATAAACAACCCTCTTGATAACGCCGCTAATACAATGGCCAGAGAATGTATTTCAAGATGTGTGCTCAACATAAATTATCTTCTTAAATGCAGGCTTGATTTACGGCAAGGTATAAAGATGTTTTTATACCTAGGGCACGTGGTCCACACATTCCTCCACTAAATATAACTATACTTGTGTTGTAGAAATAGGGGCGGGCCTACTCAGGCCTCTTCGCTGATTGTCTGCGTAACCACTCCCATCTGACTGTTTGCCAGAAAATAATTATACTTCGCGCACCAACTAATTGCAGAGGGCATTAAATTCTTAGTTCATTATAAACACTTTATTATGACAGAATTAATCACGTGACATGTGTATTTTAATCCGTGTTTTAAAATAAGAAGTAAATAGTACTAAATGCTTAAAGAATAAAAACCGTCACACAGGGGCTGCGTTAACTAAGCAGATTCCAAAAATCGATGGACTGACGCCTACATCAAAACTAACTTTTAAAAATGGGATACCTAGTTAAAATTAAAAACGTTGTTTTCTAACTGATTAAGTATCAGGAGCCTGGAAATGTAGCTCTTTGGAATCCCACATTCATCCTAATCAGATTGTTCAAAAAGGATAAATTTATTTGGTTAGTTAATATTAAAGAGAATATATATACAAGCTCAAATACCCGGCTTCGCCCGGGAATTCATTTGAGGCTGAATGGTGATGATATTTTTTTGGCAAGGCTTTACTTTGCACAGTATTTTGACATTTACCAGTCCCAGTGTTTAGGGTCTATATCCGTCGTTGCTGTGGATTTTTTAATAATGACATTAATTTTTTATGTAAGACTTCACTGTCCTCCATATTGACATATTTCCCGTGTTCTGCGAATTACGCATAGATTTGAATTATTAAGGACAAAATATTAACATTGATTTGAAATAATTTTTCCAGGTGAGGTACCTGGTAGTTCATATTGAAAAAAATTGTTGAGCGTATCAATATTTCTACGCAAATTACTTGCTTCATACATTGTTCCCGAAAAAATGTATAAAACAAAAGTTACTCTAAATAACAAAGTAAACACCTTTTATTATGTGCAAGTTTGCAAAAACAAATAGACAATGAAATATCGCGAATTTTTATTTCAGGCCTCCCTTATAACCCCCACTCCCGTTCGAACTTAAAAATTGTAATATAGCTTATAATCATGGAAGAATGCTAATTGACATACCGAGTTTTGTTAAGTTCGGTTCAATCGTTAGTGCCCAATAAAATTGTTGGCCCTCGCTAAAGTTTTAGTGTATATCTCGTTTCTACTATGTTATAAGGTAAAAGTTAATATAACAAAAGTTACGTCAAATAAAAAAATAAACTGCTTTTGTCATGTGTATATTTGCAGAAAACCGACTAGAAAACGTAATACCGCTATTTTTAAATTCAGGCTTCCCCTTTAACCCCCACTCCTGTTCGTCTCAGAGAATATTAATATAGCCTAAAGTCTAAGTTGGGTTAGTAGTAATATACATACCAAGTTTCATAAAATTCAATTCGCTTTAGCAGTTTATGTGTGAAAAGGTAACAAACAAACATACACGAAAGAAACAAAAATGCAGTCATGGTATCTATGACATGTGAAACGAAAAAGTATCGTCAAATTTCATGAAAAAAATCAATGTACAGACAGAGATTACAATTATATATATATGACAATGTGCACTAACAATATTTTCCGTGGTGGCATAGCGGACCCTTTAATTGTTGGAATTTCGCTTGTCTGTAATTTCCTGTTATTAGTCATTTCTAACCTTCAATTAAGAGTTAAAACTCATATACTTCAAGTTCACCTTTAGACCGACCAATCCAACGCCACACGCGCTAATAGCAAGTATGAACGAACCAATTTTTAAAATGGTGTATCGGATACCTCGATTTGGAATTAGAATTGAGAGACATAGCAGAGTAGACGACCACTGATGTTATCCTATGTTCATTATAATTGTATATGAAAAACATTCTAGTTATTTGAATATAAGCGCAAAGAGTTATATAGCAACTGCCTTTGAACTACAAGTGCATATTAAAATGAGGGAATTCATTAAAAGAAATGGGGACTGCTGTGGTATGTAGAATATTATTTCATTCAACATTATTTTATAAAGTTGGAATTTTTGAGAATTTTCGTTTATACTTGAACGATTACTCGGTCTTGAGTTGATAAGAACATATTTTTGTCATATTAACGATCAGCTGTTATATCATGAACCAAGTTATTCCAAGGTTAAATACTAAATATTGATTTCGTTGAACTTTTACATTGTGAGATATATGCAAATAAGTTACGTGATAATGTAATCAATTAGGAATTTACGTTCTATTCTCGAAAATATTTATTTTATCTTTACCATAATCGATATATAACCGTTTCATTAAACAGTAAAAACGAAATGAATGACTGAAACTATTATTGATGTTCTACGGTTGTACTATAATTTTTTTTCGAAGCTGATATATTAACCAAGTACATTCTATTGTAGTTTTCACCCTTCATTAAATTCCCACTTCTGCTTATTGGATTTTAATTTAGAAATAGAAAATATATTGGGAGAAGAGATCAATAGTGTTTCATTCGAGCATGTGGGAAATCTGCTAAGATTACGCAGCCTCCGTGATGGAATTTTCTAGTTTGTGTTTTCTGCCTACTCCCTCCCCCCCAAAAAAGAAGCTTATATTCCAAGTTTTAAGAATTGGCATTATTCTAGAGAATTCGTTAAAAATAAGTAATCAGATGGTTTAAGTCACTGCATTTTAAATTATCGGAGCTCCATTCAAATGCACGTTATAAACTAGACACGCGATAATGCAGTTCAAGATAAATTACCAAATTTACTTGTTAAGCTAGGTACCATTTTTTTTTTGGAGCAGAAGTAAGACATTTAGGATCATTACATTGTCTAGATGCAAATTTTGAACTCCTAACTAAGTTTGGATCAATAAGACAATTGTCGAGATAACTAGCTAACTAATGGGCGATAAAACTCTTCTGAAACCATAGTAAGCAATCATATGATAACAGAAAATTATTGTTATTGTCAAGATAAGAGAGGAAGAAATGCTAGATGAGTACATAAAGGGCTTTTTCTAACAGACGATGGCATCTGCAATTATATTCTTGGTTTTTTTTTCTTTTTTTATTTAAGATAAGCTAAAAACATTTTAACCAATTCTCATTTTCCTAAATGAACTTTAAGCCTTTAGAAATTCTTGATTTTTCGACTTAGGCATCAAATTTTCATGTGTTAATTTTGTGGAGAAAGATACTTAAAGACAAGTGTATTTTATTTTTTTTTTGGGGGAGTGGAACAGAAAACATGGCTACTGGGACACCAATGTCGATTGGATACTTGGAAAAAAATGAAGGACAGCTGACACCTGGTCTATCGTTCTAATACCTTCTATTTAATGAACTTGTAATAATTAATAACACCTAATTACCAATTAAAAAAGTATAGATAGGTATAAAACAGTAAAAACAACTCATAATATCTAGTTAATGAACTAGTGTTAAATAATGATAATATCTAGTAAATTAACTTATAACAATTATAGTTAGTTAAGTACATATTAATAAATAGTAATAAGGTATAGTAAATTTACTAGTAATAAATAGTAATTTTTAGTTGATTAACTAACAATAGTTACTAATAACAGCTAGTTAAATCTTAAGTAAGAATTAGTACTAATCGAAAGTTAATTGACAAGTAAGTATTAATAATAAATTTTCAAATAAATGACAATAAATAATAATAACATGTGTAACTAGTATTAAGGTTAATTAATTAACCAGTTATTATTTTCCTTATTATTGATAGACACATCTTGGGTGATTAACGCCCTTTCAGAAAGTTACAATGACTTGGTGGATAACTCCTGTCAACTGGAATAATATAGAATACTCCATTGAAATATGATTCGAGAAAAAATAATAAATAAATAAAAAAGAAAGAATTTATGTTATTTGTATATTGGCAGAATCCACAGAATGCAGTAAACAATTCTTTTTTTCGTGTCATCTTTTAAAACGTTGACTTAAAACGAGTAAAAAACAATATCGTACTTTAATAATTGCATTTGAAACTTTACAAACATATACAATAATACATTTATAAATGTTGATATACTTTTATAAGTCACTTACTCTAATCCAAGAGACGAAAAAGGCGGTAGCAGGGAAACAGAAAAAGAGAGGAACAGAACAGGGAAAGAAATAATTAAATTTCAGCTGACCGTGAAAGCTCCCCCTCGAAGGGAAGTGAAAGATAAACAGAAATGGAGGAAAGTATATTGCAAAAAATTTCTTCAGAGAAAGACAATTATGAGTTGGGAGAGCAAGGCTAACCACTTGGAACCCTCCTAGCCACCTTTTATACCACTTTTCCTCTGCAATTTTAACTGTGTTTCATTCAAACTGAAATTATTTCAGCATATAATGTCACGAATAAAACGAGTTGATGAAATGAATTGTTATTTATTAAACGTGATATTAACAAGTTTTAATATATCATTATTTTGTCCATAAATTGGGTAATTAGGTACCCACTTACACCATCTGACGTTCAAAATAATTGATCAGTGTTGAATGAAAGCTCCAATGTTCTTTATTTTTAATTTATTGTCATTAAAATTTGTTGATGTTTTAAAACAATAAATAAATGTATACTTTGTAACTTTTTAGTTCTAAAATATCAAGGAAGTCATTAAATTTAATAATGATTGAAATGTTCTTTAATGATTTTATTTAGTCCATAGAAACCTCTAAATCACACTATTCATAAGAATTGTATTACATGCAATTAAATTTTGTATATAAAAATATTTTAATTTTTCTAGAATTTATATCACCTAAAGGACGTCAATTACATAAGTACATACCAGCTGAATACCAGAGTAAAAAAATAATACCAATAAATAATAAAAAAAATAATGGCCGGAAGGGCAAACCGAAACTATTACTAACATACATCAAGGGATTTAATGCATTTATACTAGAATTGGACACAATTTTGTAGATCTACACCTACTGTTCACACACACACACACACACACACACTCACATGTAATGTTTACAAATGTTTTGGTTTTATTTCTGTTTCTAATTTCTTTATTCCTTTTATAATTATTGTATACAAACTATTTATTTAGTGGCGAACCCATTAAAAAAAATCCTGAGTCCCACTCTGCCAAGAAAGGGGTGGTAACAAGTAGATAGCCCGTCCCAATTAGCCTTAGTAGCAAAAGGTGGACATTAATAAATATAACATCAAACTATCATGGGTAATTATTCAAATGTGTATAGTGTTCGAAAAGGTTGGAACATACAAAACTTAAATAAACTCCCGTAGAAAACAGGAAAGTGTAACATGTTTTGTATAAAGTACAATTTTCTGAATAAAGAATTATGTATATATTTCATTTCAAACTTACTTATATTCCAGTATGTTTCATGATAACGACCATCTAATGAAGTCAGTTCATTTTATTAGTTTACTATTTGGAATGAAATTCCAAGTTATCCTTTCCACTCAGAACAATTAGTTTGTTATTTTCTTGTATTTCCAAGGGCTTACACAAAAAGTAGGAAAAAAGAGGCGTCAAAAGGGTTTATTTGTGTCTGAACAAAAACAACTACTGAAATAATTCATCTAAACAATTTAACTGGTGGAATGTATCAGCTACTCCCATTTTCGAGATGTGATGTTCCGATAGTGCGGCTATCGACAAGGAGTTGCAGAGTGTTTTTGAACACAAAACGAAAAATGTATAAGATAAGTATAGAATAAAGTAAAAATAAACATATAATGTTACCACGCCAGAGTAAATATTTTGATGAAACATCAGGCGTGAATGTTTTAATTAAATAATTTATAGCTAAAAATACATTTCTTGAGTACTGATCTTCTCATTGTTGACTCCTTGGAGTTGCGAAGAAAGCTGGTTTACACTTTTAACGAGTCGACCAAGACTGGCTATTATAATTGGTGGCTTGGGTATATACAGCCGCAGACTCAGAATTGACAGTTGTGGTGTAATTTGGCCGAGTGTTAATTATCCGCTACAATAATGATGACCAATTAACAAGCCCGTCTAAACAAGATTACCTAACTACGATACAGAGGCCGGCTCGAGATCACACAATGTCTCACTCATGCTATAATTACTGTTTAAACTTAAGTGAGTCGGAAAATTACTTATGTGTATTTTAAATTGAAATTTCTAGAAGAAAAAGTGTCCTACTCAGCTATAATACTGCCATTCATTGCATTTTAACAGATTTCCATTAAGGAAAATCACTTAATGACCTACACCGTAATCAAGAAACGATTTTCCAAAAAATTTCCTCAAATGTCCTTCGATCCTACGCAAGATATGACGAAAAAGAGCAATGACGAAGGATGGCCGTTCAAAACTATATATATATATATATATATATATATATATATATTTGTTTGTTAACGCTCTGGCGGTAGAAAATTTGTTTGATCATTACCAAACTCTAAATATTGAGTTTGGTAATGATCAAACCAATTTTATCAAACATTATATGTAAAACTGAAGATCAAGTTCGTTAATGGCTGAAATTCGTCGACTGGGAGGGGTGATTTAGAGGGAGGAATTTCGAAAATTGTTAATATATCCGTTATTATGCGTCGGATCGAACAATTGTATAGAACCAATCATATAGATAATCTAATGTTCTTTAAGTGTTGTTATGTACGTTATTTTCACTACCTTGATTATCAACCGAGAAATTTGCAATTTCTAGTTTTCGGCCTACATTAAACCCCCATTCTTACTCATGTATTATTAACAATAAGGTGTTATATTATGAAGCACTTTATTTGGTGTCGAAATACCATATATTGTTCTCAGTGAACTTTTATGTTTTGAGATAAATGCAAATACGTGTCTCTCGTGGGAAATCTGTTTAGTTAACGCAGTCCTAGCGTGAAAAACATTTTAGGTTTCTAGGGTCACGTTAGCTTTTCATGAAAATAAGTTATTATTAGGCCAATAAATGCGAAAGGAGAGAAGTTGCTTGCTCTGACCGATTAGAAGGCTATTTTCCATGTATTTCATTAATAATTGTGTGTCACGAAGAAAACACAAAACTGGCCAGCCTTCCACAAATATTATATTAAACCGCGACAGAGAGCTTTTTAATTAAAAACAGCTAATTGCCTATTGACGCTTATTTGTGTTTTGTGTTTATATTGGTTATATGTTATTAGACAACATTTTTTTTATCATGTAATTAGAAATAGGCTGTAGGTTAATTTATATCCTTTTTATTCTATTGACAAATTTTCATATTTTTTTTAATGTTTTAAGGGGAATTGTGGAGTGTTTGCCAAATAATAGTTAACTAGGTATAGTTACAGATTTTGTAGATTGCTTGTTTGTTGACAGGCGTTTTTGATGATGAGCTCTTGCTCTGCCGCTGTTAAATATACCTACTGTTTGTGGAAGGAAGATATGTTTTTGTGTTTTCTTCCTGGTATCTACCTTCCACCGTCCAGCAATTCTCTTTAAAAAAGTTAATTGTGAGATTTCTACGTTTTCTGTGTTGCCCTAAAATGGCAGTATTGCTTTCTTTAAATGCATAAGTCTTATATTCCATTGGAATATTCTAGAAGAAAAGGAGAGCCATGGACGTAACCAATATTTCGTTATGAGCATGGAAGAGGCCTAGCGTGTACAGCTCACGTGACCAACATTAATCGGTCTAATTCAATTTAGGGGAATATAAATTGTTCTCATAGCAAAAGGCCAATAGTTCTAATCCATCATACTCAATATCTTAGAAAAAGAGAGTGAGAGAGATGCTCATTAAGAGAAGAGGTTCCATCAAAAGTCGGAGACAATTTTTCAACCTATCATCAATATGATCTGATCCAATGAATGCTACTTGCCCATTTTTAATATCTCTATGAATTATCATCGTATGTAATGAAATACACAAAAATTGTTTTATTAACTTTTGTTTTATACCGCACATCAAAGAAGCAAAAATCTCGTCGCTTTTAGGCATATCCCATTTGTTTGTTAAGAAATTACGTCCCTGGATAACCTTAAACAACAAATCATTTAGGTACTTATTTAATTAAAATATAAATAAACCAAGTAAGCCAATATGTATAAAAAACATACAATTTTATCATCACATTTTTGGTTGATATGCTTAACATTTTTTTCTAAAATTAAAAATATTAGGCATATCAACCAGATTGACAGTATTGAAACAAAAATAAAAGATTTTATTTTGGAGCGTTTTTCTACATGTTTTGGAAAAGTAATATATTTGTTTCCTCTAGTAAAATATCAAAGTCAAAATTTTTGAGATAATGTTAAATAAACCTTAATTTCATACGGATGTAGATTATGGTAAGAAATAGGAGTTTAATATTTTATAAATTAATAGAAAAAATAAAATCTACATACTATGTCGTCAAGTACCAATGTGTTCATCTTGTGAATCCTATTTTTTAATGAAATTTTCATTTATATTATTGACACGGCTTGTAGTAGCATATATATAGACTTAGCATGCCCAATGTCCAGGAAATAACGTAAATAATAAATCCAGGTATAATCTCAGATCATGAGGAAAAGTCCTTTCCGTCCTTTATAATAAGCTAATGGCTTCTTAAATAGTAAAGTGAACTATTAAATAAAGTAATAAAGGAAGAAAATAATTTCGTAAAAACCATCGAGGCCGCTAAGTATAAATAAATTTGCATAAGAAGTCATAAAGTTGAGCAATGGGAGAGAGAGAGAGAGAGAGAGAGAGAGAGAGAGAGAGAGAGAGAGAGAGAGAGAGAGAGAGAGAGAGAGAGAGAGAGAGAGAGAGAGTGAGAGAGAGAGAGAGAGAGAGAGAGAGAGAGAGAGAGAGAGAGAGAGAGAGAGAGAGAGAAGAGAGAGGAGAGAGAGAGAGAGAGAGAGAGAGAGAGAGAGAGAGAGAGAGAGAGAGAGAGAGAGAGAGAGAGAGAGAGAGAGAGAGAGAGAGAGAGAGAAATAAGATGAGGCGTAATGCTAATCGGATTACTAAGGAAAACAGGTGTAATTATGGGAGGCGCTGTGGTGAAACAATTCTCAGAAGGGACAGAGGAAAAAGTGAGAGATAAATTCATGGAGTATCAACTCCTTTTTCAATAGCTTGAGTAGCGTCAGTAGCCTCTTCAAAGAAATTAGCAATTGAGGTTGTCCTCTTAAACTACTTTTCTTTTTTTTTTTTTAAATCAACAATTGTCCAACATGGATAAAATGTATTTGTATATATTGCTTTAACTGACTTATGTCGATTCATGTAAAACCAAAGCCTAGGGTTTTTAAGCAAATTTCCCAAAAGGGAAATTCGAATATCTCGGTTACTATACGTCGGATTGAAAAATTGTATAGAACCAATCTTATTGCAAACTGACTGTTCTATAAATGTTGTAATATACATATATCATGAATATTAGCCAAGATCTGGTTTTTATAGTTTTCGGGGATAAAAATTATTTTGATTCATGATGATGATGATAGTAAATAGTTTTCAGTAAACTTTCTATGTTATATTCAGATATATTTCAGTATTTTTTTTTTCTTTCCGAAGAACAAAATATAAGAATAATAGAAGAATGTTTTTATATATCTATTCAGCTGCAAGAGGTTGGCAGGCCTGTTTGTTTAATATTCAGATGCTTTCCGTTGTAGAGATCACGTAGATTGACTAGAAGATTTCTCATTACCCTTTGTATTACTTCACTTAATATTCACGGTGGTGTGACCATTACGTAGATTTACCTTTTGAAATCTTCACGTAAAAATATTCTCAGTTTACGCAGCCCCTGCGTGGCTGACTTTTCTTTTTCAGCCCAGGTAGGTTTAGGTGAGTAAGAGGTTTAGAACAATGAAATTTCTAAATCATAAATACCATATTTTTTTTTAACCTCTAGTAAATCCCAACACCCATGTCCCGTTTTCTATATATAGCGAAATGATTGATATGTGGCTTGGAAAAACGACGTATTATTTATATCCGAGTTTTACTAAGTTATTGACACGGAATCAAACGTGCGTGCGATAAGTCGTTCCAGTGGTAGAACTAGAAACGTATTAACAATGCCTGTTGCAGAACGTGAGAAATCTATTTACTTTACTGTGTGATGGCTGTTAAGGGATTTCCCTCGAGGAAATCAGCTATTTAGGTCTTACTCATGACGCGATTTTCGGAAAATTTCCTCAAATGCCCATCGTTACTACTCAGGAGATGACTAAAATGAAGTCCGTTCAAAACTGTATATGTGTAAACTAAAGATCAAATTCCTTATTGGTTGAAATCAGACCAGTCGGAAGGGGGAATTTCGAAAATTCTTAATATCTCCGTTATTATGCGCCGGATCGAACAATTGTATTTAATCAAACTTATTGCAAATGTAATGTTCTATAAATGTTTTCTCTATCTTGATTATTAACCAAGATATTTGCAATTTCTATTTTTCGGCCTTAACCCCATTCCTACTCATGTCATATTAACAATAAGCTGTTATATTACGAAGCACATTATTTGAAGCCTAAATATCAAATATATATCTCTTTTAACTTTTCGAGATAAATGCAAATACTTGACGGAAAATCTGCTTAGTTAACGCAGTCCCTGTATTCGTTTTGACATCCCTGACTTCATCGTTAGGCTTGATGGTTTATCTGACATAACTCAAAAGATGCCTAGACTTAAAATATTGACATTTCATATTAACCGTTGTAACTTTTAGTTCTGCACCTCTCATTTTGATTGGAGTGGACTAAGGGGAGTGGACGTTTAAAGGACGGCGAAAAAAAATGGTGCAAATTTCCCCGTGCTAATTAGAAGTACAGAATATTTGCATAAGATCTTTTTTGCATTTAAGATACAAATCTATACATTTTTCGATCAGAAGCATTTGAACGGAGATAACACTTTCAAATGAAATCATTTTAAATGTAGCGCAGCATTACATTTAATTTAATGGGAGTACAAGGAAGTTATTTGATGGTTACGGTATTGTTGTATCCTTCGTAATGCCTCAAGATGGAGCGAGTACTTATGCTATTATCCAGAATAATATGTTAAAGCAATGTTATACTCTATTGACATAGTGAACTTTATACTCTATAAAATGGTGCCAGACTTTCGAACGGTATAACAATGAAGTAGGGACCCATAGGGAGGCACCGTTAATTCATTGTGCCCGGCTTCAAGTATCCAGACCGTTAGTCTGTTCGTTGAAGACAACTAGCATTGGAAAACTGGACCTCGAATCATTTTGTCATACTTTGTGAATTGACTTCACATGATTTTCGTGTGAAATGAGGTACATTGATACATTGTATAGTATGACTATGTAAAGAATGGAATATTGTATTTTGAATGATTATGAAAATAAAGTGGTGTATTTGAATATCTTAGATTGGCCACGAGGATTAAAAAATAATACCCAGAGAACCCCTTCCTGGAGGTCGGAAGAAAAAGAATACCCTAACTAGTACAGTTGAGGTGGAAGAAAGGAAAAATGTGAGTAGCCAAAGTTGTATTGGTCATGTAAGCGAATTTTCATTAAAAACTTATTGGACTATTTTTAAAATGCAATTACACCAGTATTTTTTGTGTACTAATATTGTAGACGAGGATCGTTCAAACGCTATCCTCTTAAATTCATTCACAGAAGCTGCTTTTAGGCTAGTGAAGAACTTGTTTAATACCAGTCTCACCTTCTGATACACCTTTAGAAGGTATTATTGATTGTCTTGATCAACATTTTATGTGTAGGATATTAAAATTAGCTAGCAGATATAAATTTTACAATTAAGTTTAAGTTGGTACTCTGGCAGGTGGGAGTGGCTTCCTAATGTAGGTAGATGAAAGAAATGGCAGATGGTAAATTGTTACAGTGGAAGCGTAGCAATTTCTTTCATCTACCTAAATTTTACAATAGTTTTAAAGACATGAATGAAGAAGCTAATGACTGGCTATCCCACATTACTGGATTAGCGGCTAATTGGGAGTTTGGTCCTGAACTATAGGTGCTAATTCGAGACTGTTTTATCAGGGGGGAAAAGGTATGGGCTTAAAATTGTGTACTTAATTCGAATATAATACAAGAAGTTAATAGAGACTCATTCTCCTTGACTGGTCAGCTTATGAGAGATGGTCCTTCAGCACGGTCTTAAATGGAATTCCCTACTCTTCCCGCTGATTTTATTTCGTTGCTTCCGAGTCTCATGTAGAATGAAACGGAGAACCACTTCCATGTCCTCTTTTCTCTGTCGCTTGTACGTTTACATGGATATTAGATATAAGGACCACCAGTCACTTTCAAATACAGCAACAGCTTTTAAAAATGGATTTTTTAAATATTCCGTCTTTTTTAACGATTAATAAAGAAACAGGTATTTTAATAATTTTAAGCTTTATTAGCACTATTACCAGAATTTAATTAATAAGGATCAATAAAAAGGCCTTGCCCTCTACTGATTTTTAATATTATGCAGAGTGCACTTTCGGAGTCAACGCTCCGTCGTCAGTGCCTGCTGATTATAGCTGTGTAGTCTGGACCACGACTGCCGGGTGACAGCCCGAATCAGCAGGCACGGACGATGGAGCGCTGACTCCGAAAGTGCACTCTGCATAATATTAAAAACCAGTAGAGGACAAGGCCTTTTTATTGATCCTTTTCAATTGGTTCCAACATACTCCAGAGATATCAGAATTTAATTAGGTCAATAGCAAAACAAGGGTTAGTTAATTGAAAATCAGTTTTCAGAAAATTTGCTTAGAATCATGCATGAAAATAGAGAGGCAAAGCGATGCTCATATTATACATACTATTTCTTATCCATGCATTCTAATGTTACACGAAGGGGGGCCGAAGGATAGATTAGATCAGTTCATTGTAATAATATTATATTTTTCCATGGAAGATTCCTTTTAACTTTGAATGGTTGAGCCGGGAATTCCTTATCTCTATTGGAATATCTTGAATGTTATCGTGTACTTGGAGCAGGCACAGATAAGAGAGAAACTTTCCCAGGTATTCCCCGACTCTCCTTTAATCCTGAGAACTCTCAATGAAGAAAATATATATATTATGCACTAGAGTATTACTTTAATTCTGAAAAAAAGATAACATATCTTTACTGCCATACTTGAAATGCGACCTAAAGTCGTTTCTGAAATTCTATTCTTTAAGGTATACTATTATTTCAAACAGATTGTTTGAGATGTACAATAAACAACCAAGGATTACGGGAACCTTGGTATTTTTTATTCGTAGTCTATTTTAATATTAATGCTATAACTCAATTTTTAGAAGATTTCCCATAAGAGAAATCAGGTATTGAGGTCTTACTCGTGAAGCGATTTTCGAAAAATTTCCTCAAATGTCCATCGATCCTACCTACTAGATGACGAAAATGAGGTCGGTTTAAAATGTTATATGTATTTGTCTGTTACCGCTCCAGCAGTCGCAATTCTTATTTGATCGTAACCAAACTCGACATATAAGTGTTTCCTACAAAACTAAAGGTCGAGTTCATTAATAGCTGATTCGAACTATTTGGAGGGTGGTGTTAGAGGGGAGGAATTTCGAAAATTCCCTTATTATACGTCGGATCGAAAAATTCGAACCAATCTTCTTGCAAATAATATTTACTATAAATATTGTTAGATAAATTCCCTATCTTTAGTATTAACGAAGATATTTGCAGTTTTTATTTTTCGGCCTTCAGTAAACCCCCACTCCAAATTTGAATTGAAAATTCAAAATATCACCGCTATAATGATTCTAATCGCAAAATGGTATATAACCAATCTTGTTAAGATATTGATGTTCTATAATTCATGTCTTATGCATTTTTTCGTAACTCAAGTATTAAAGGAGTTATTTGCACTTTCTTATTTTCAATCTTCATTACCCCCACTACCCTTGTATTCATAGGTTTTTTACATAGAAATACAGAATGATATCACTAGCGTCTTATACCAGCACGTGGGAAATCTGATTAGTTTACCCAGCCCCTGCGTGACGGACTTTTTTTTGGACAAAAGGCCATTATGAAAATGAAAATATGCGGTCATTACAACGGTGGAGAACCCACTATTTGTCAGGGGTAGGTAATTTGGCTATCGTGTAAAGTAACTTGCTTCAAATTATGTTATGAGATATTTAAGGATACATACGTTAAAGGGAGGGAGTTAACAAACAGGTATGGCGGCAATAAAGTAAAACATAAAGTAATCACTAAAATGAAATTCAATCCTTTACATTTTTGTAAACGATTGAAATGGATGGAGACACAAGACATTCAACGACGAGTGTACAATATTAGCCGTAAAAAGAAAGAGGAAACCTCAAAGTCCCGTGTCTCGTAGAATATTTCGTGCAAGTAATCTTCCCTTATAAATAATATAAAGGTAGATGGCGCCCTTTACCGCCCTTCGGAATAAATCAGAGTATCTCAGAAAGGGACGCTTCCTTTTCCCCCTTGCGGTGACATGTTAACAGAAAGGTACTACTTTCGGCCGTAGTCACGCACACCGTGACACACAACACAGCCACTATCTACATCAAAGTGAATAGCTGAAAAAGTGGAATGAGAGGGAAGAAGAAATAAAATAATGGGAAAAAAGGGACGACAATGGGCGTTGAAAAACTTTTATCACTTTTTATCAGAAGGGACTACTTTTTCAGCGTAAACCGACACTTACCGAGTGTTAAGGAAAGCTATTCCGACCCTCGTAAATGTTCTGAAATCTCCCTCACACACTCCCTCCCTCTCTCTCTCTCTATTTATCTGTTTATTCTCACATAACTTTAACCTGCAATACTTTTACTTCTCAACTTAACTCCAAGGAAGAATTTAACCAACAGTGTTGGCAGTTCAATCCGATATAGAACTGTAAAACGTATTTACATTCTTAAGGACTTTATTTAGCCTGAAGCTTCTTAATGCCACGACCATTTACATATAAATGCTGGCAGGAATAAGTTTGGTTATACGGTAGTTATGTTAGTAAGATATTTCTCTTTTAAAGATATATATTCAATAATGCGTTTGTCCCAATTAGCCATAGTGCCATAAAGTGGATGTAATTAATAACAATAATAATATGTTTGTGGTTCGCTGATCCAACAATATTAATTTTGCTATTAACCTGCCAGTCACGTTGTTCATGAATAGTTCACGTACATATTGGCTCTACGTAATTCTCCTTAGACCCATAATTGAGCTTGAATATATTATGAGGGGTGGGGAAGATCACTCTAAAAATACTAGAAAACGCTGAAGATAATTATGGCTGAAGTTGACATTTTTATGACTATTATAGATATTTTTTTTTACCAATGTGTCAAATAATGGTCAAAGATAGATCCCTTCATTTTCTTAAACCCAGGTTTTATTCGTATACGACTATTACATGTGTCACGAATTCTGTACTCTTAAGCTTACGTGTTGAGTCTGACTTCTAAACAACCAGTTTATAATCCGTTCTCTATCACTTTAGGAAAAGAAGTTATCTTTATAACTGATTCAGAAACAGTGGGTGTGAAAAAATTCTCATTGTAGTTCGGCTGAATTCAACTAGAAGTCTTAATTTGGAGAGTTCCATTTAATTAAGACGTCTTCAGCCTTGAAGGGCAAAATGAAAAAAAAAAAAAAAACTACTTCGTCAGAAGAACTGGCAATCGCTCCTCTTTTGAAATCCTGTAATTAAATCTGAAAGCTGACTTTTCAAATAAAGGCTTTTTTAGTGAAATGTCGCCTTTTAGCACATTTCCCTTAAGGGAAATCAGCTATTGTCGTACTCATGACGCGGTTTTCGAAAATTTTCGTCAAATGTCCATCGATCCTAGACAGGAGATGACGAAAATGAGGTCCGTTCAAAATTTTATATATATATATATATATATATATATATATATATATTTGTCTGTTATATATTTGTCGCAATTTTTGTTTGATCGTTACCAAACTCGATATTTAAACGTTTTATGCAAAAAGACAGATCAAGTTCGTTAATAGCTGAAATCAGACCAGTGTGAGGGGGTTTAGACGGGGGATTTTCGAAAATTCGAAATATCGCCGTCACCATACGTCAAATCAAAACATTGTATAGAACCAATCTTATTGTAAATTCAATTTACTATAAATATTGTTATATACATTTATTCTCTATCTTGAATATTAACCGAGATATTTGCATTTTTATTAAATGTGGGTCGATACGGACGAATGAGTTTCCCGCCAAAAGCTAGTTCGGCCCTTTGCCGTAACTGTTCGGCTCGTATGGAGATTTCTATATTGTATAACTTCACAGGGGAAATCTGCTTAGTTTACGCAGCCCCTGCGTGACGGACTTTTCTTTTTATCCTACATGTATTTTTAATAAATTATTGACTGTAGATAGCCCGCTCTTATTAGCCTTAATAACATAAAGCGGAAGTAAATAAAAAGGATGATAAAATATTGAAGATGGTAGTGTTTTTCATTTCAGCGCGAGGGAAATCTGCTTAGGTAAGTCAGCCACTGCATATAAGACTTTTACTCATTAGTGTAGGTACGGGTGATGGGATAACTTTTCAGTTGGTCCCCACTAAAGGAAACCAGATATTGAAGTTGTGCTAATGACTCGAATTTTGAGGGGGGTGAGAGGTTCAGAGAAATTCCAAAAATTCGATGGACAATTAAAGACATTTTTCGAAAATTTTGTCATGAGTACTGTTAATTTCATAAATAAGTATACATATTAATAGCATTAATATAACTTGGTTATTCATTTTAATTCTAAATTTTAACAACAGACGACAATTCGTAGTGTAAAGTAATAATAATATAACCTCAAAAATCATATGTTTACAAAAGTAACACAATATTCATATGTTAACAAGACTAACACAATAACCATATGTTACCACCTCCTCGTCTATTTACAGTGGTGTGGTGCCTTACTTAGGATGAGCTGGTCAACGTTTCTTTTGATAATGCGCCCATCATCTAGAACAACAGTGTACATTACATTCCCTTGTTTTGCAGTTACACGGCCTAAGTGCCATTTGGTTGACCCGTTGACATACTCTCGAGCTTGCACCTTATCTCCAACCTTAAATTTCCGATTAATTCCGACGTATAGTTCCTTTTCCCGATGTATCTTTGTTTCCAATGTTGGAACAATTATGGAGAGGTTCGTACTAATGTTCCTTCCAAACAATACATGATAAGCTGATGTTCCAGTAACATTCGGCGATTGTCTGAGTTGCATTAGGATGTTAACAAAAGTAGCACAATAATCATATGTTAACAAGAGTAACACAATAATCATATGTTAAGAAGAGTTACACAATAATCATATCAGAGTTGGGCAAAATTGTAATTTCAATTACAAGTTATAACTACATAAGTTGAAATATAGTCACAATTACAACTACTAATGTAATTAGTTATTGGTAATGGGCAACTACATCTTTCAACTAAAGTAATTGTAATTGAAATTTCACAACTACAGTTAGCACTTGAGAAAATCGGTAGTTCCAAAAACAACTACAGTTAGTAATTGTAACTGTAGTTGTTGTTACAACTACAGTTACTTTAAAAAACTGTGAGAAACACTGGCTGAAGTAGTTGAGAAATAACTACATCCAAAGTCTTTATATTCAAAAGTTTATTATATTACATATACTACATTATTATAATAACTGAAAATAATTTGAATGTAAACAAATGAAAACTAACGAAAATAATATGTAAACTCCTTTTTATATTTTCCCGAGTCGAATGAAATTAAATAATACTTTAAAATTTAAACAAATTAGCCATTAAAATTACTCTGAACTCAGAATTTTTGTAAGATAGGCTATTTTATTTTGGGGTTTTGGCCATCACGGCAAAAGAAAATAATCTCTCTACTGCTCTACTCCAAAAAATAAGGAGTTCTCGTCCCCACTATCACTGTCACTCATTGTAATTTGTTTCAAAAATCTTTCCGTCACCGAGGACTGGTGGGGGATATAGAAGACAGACTGGAGTGTCCTACGCGAGAGTGACAAGAGATGATCGCCGGAACAAGAGAGCCTGGTGATAGGAGCGTCCACCTTCAGTTCTTCTAACATATTTTGTGCACCAACTGAACACGGCTCATCTCAGATGATCCATTCATCACCACCACGAATGTAAATATTTATACAGAGGCGATTATTCGCTCTTTGGAACGTAAAAAACCGCTGATCTATATGTAGTTGTAGTTATTACTCAATAACTTCAGTTACAATTACAACTACTAATTGTAATTATTTTTATAACTACTTTTTATTTCAATTAGCAGTTGGATTTATGAATACCAACTATAATTACTGTAATTGCGAAACCAAGAAAATGCAACTACAGTTACCAACTACATTTTTGTAACTGTAGTTGCAATTACATAACTAGAATTTATTAGTAGTTAATTAAAAAAAGTATAAAAAGTGAAAAAGTAGTTAATTACAAAAGTATTTAATTACTGTCCAACTCTGAATCATATGTTAACAAGTACAATAACAGCTGATTTTCTTTATGCGAAATCCGGTACACTTACTCCAAAAAAAAGTACTTTATAGCAGAGTATTGATAAGATTAAAGTAAAGAAGGCTTCCTGCTGCTAACGAAGGCCGACTTTGACTGTATTTTAGCGAGCAGCTGATAAGAGTGCTAAGAGAGCGAAACTAGATACAGTAGCAGTTAGCGCCTCGTTAACGACCTACTAAACTAGTCATAACTCTCTGTTCTTAAGTCTAATGGGCTTTCACAATGGCGGCCCAACCGTTATCTACAGCTGATACTATCCGATAGCTGGCATATACCCGCCTGGTCGGCGCTGCATTTACTCCTAGCTTAGGCAAATTACTTGCACTCAGTGCCTAAATTGATGGAACTTGCTGTCAAACGGACTCCGATGTTGACTCCAGACTGTATTTGGAGTTTGTGTAATTACAGAGGATAAAATAAAACTTCTAATTTAGACAAGGATTTGTAACAATAAACGACAACATTTTGGGAGAACGAAGTATTAAAAGAAGTGTCCTCAGCGAGATAAACATAAAATCAAGTTTGCTCCTAACCTGAGTTGTGAATGTTCATTTAATAAGAACATAATAAATATAATAGCACCAATCGATCAAATAAAGTACCGTCATGGAGAAGTTTTACAAAAAACAAAAATGAAAGGAATACACACATAAATATCACATCATACTATTACCCCAGACACCCTTATTATAATTTTATTTATGGAACATCTTCATAGTCGGAGGGGAGCAGAAAAGGAATGCAAAGTAAGAGCCAATAACGCGCTGCATGTGTTGTAACTGTCACTCCAAATTGATTAATTGGAACAACAACAGTGGTTGTCATTTAATTTCCATCCAAATATCCTGTGGCTCTTCTCACCGACAGCAGTTGGCATAATTCTGATTTTTTTTTCCAATTTTTTTTTAGTAAATTCACCTTAGGGGAGCTATTGAGGTCGTACTCATGCTACGATTTTCGAAATATTTCCTCAAATGTCCGTCGATCCTACCCAGGAAATGATTATAATCAGGACTTGATATATAATCGTTTTATATAAAAAGAAAGATTAAGTTTGTTAACGGCTGAAATCGGACAAGGGGGAGAGAGGGTTTAGAGGGGGAGAATTTCGAAAATTCTTAATATCTCCGTTATTATATCGAAAAATTGTATAGAAACAATCTTATTGCAAATTTAATGTTCTATAAATGTTGTTAAGTATATTCACTGTCTTGATTATTAACTGAGATATTTGCATTTTTTAGTTTTCGGTCTTTAGTAAACCCCCACTCCTACTCATCTCATATTAACAATATTCTATCATGTTATGAAGCATTTTATTTGAAGCTTATATACCAAATATTGTTCTCATTGAACTTTTAATTTTTGAGATATATGCAAAAACGTGACACACTTGGGAAATCTGCTTAGTTAACGCTGATGGACTTTTTTTAAAGCTTAACAATAATAGTTATTTATTATACAAGTGACGAAAGTAGATCATTTTACAACTCGAGTGAAACGTTTACCCACACGAGCGAAGCGAGTGTGGTAATTTCACGAGAGTTGTAAATTCTACTTTCGTCACGAGTGTAATATTAAATTTTTTTCTGTAATCGTGTAATACATGATCAGATCTAACCAGAATATGAACAAAATTAGGATGTTGTGAAGATTATGGTATGTTGTTGGTAGGTTATAAGCATGGTTGTGAAATGTTATAAGCATAGTTATAAAACAACTAGTGATGATTGTGAAGTAGTGCAGTTATAAAAAAATGCAGGTTATAAACAAGGAAGGTAATTATTATTATATTTAAATTTTAAAATATATTAATTATTTCCACCAATAATTCATTCACATTTCAATTTATTTTGTTAAAATAAATTCTTACAATGTTAAGAAACATTTAAAAGCATTTAATTTCCAACTTCAAATTATTTTTTAATTTACACTTATTACTAATTAAGAAGGCAATTCACTTTCTTCACTTGTGAAGAAAGTGATTACTTTCTTCACTCTATTGCAAAATGTTTCACTTTCTTCACTCATTTCAGTTTAGTAATGTTACCATTATTCAACGATTACAGAAAAAGTAAGTTTTCAATATCTATATACTAAGGTGTAAAAATGTAAATCTATATAATATTTTTAAATTAGAATGGACCATGTTTTGGCACTCGTGTTGTTCGTTTTAAGAATATTTGAATTTGTTTCTTGGTCAAATATCAAGTAAAGTTTTTCTATTCAGGTTTTTCAGAGGAAATTCACTAAAAGAGATATAACAGGGTCGGTTTCGTACATAGAATTATATGCAATAAAGGCTTTGACTTTGCAATCTGTGATTGGTTCTTCTGGCTCAGAAGAAAATAGGTTTATAGTATAACGGAAAAATAAGAGCTGTGGAGACACAAAGGAATTAAGGAAATGGTGGAGACGCAATTTACTTTGCATGTTTACTTTCCTCCGACTGCGAAGGCTGTTTCATAATTGATGTGATCATGGGCTTCCCTCTTATTTTCTCCAACATCATTGTGTGTGTATGCACTTCGTTTTTAACATACCATTTATAGAATTAAGATAGTCTATATGAAAGTCTCTAGGTATACAGGCAATTTTACAGGCCTTCAAAACACCTTATCTTTTAATGGAATAAGGACAAGCCACATCTTACATGTTTGGGAGCAGGAGTGTTTTCGGAAATATTCATCAAAGTTATCTCTTCAGAGTCACACTAAAAATACAACTCGCTGCAATACTGTTAAAAAAAATTCAAGAAACACTTTCTTCTGAAATGACATCAAAAAGCACTTGAGCTTTGAGGGTAAAAGTACTCTGGCTAGATGAAAATACAGTAAGTTGGTGTGTTTGATCAGTCATTTGACGCTCCTTTGAAACCATTTCATCTGCATTTTTCTTTCGGGAAAGCAAGCTTGATTGGTCAGTAAAAAAGAGTTTTTGACGAATTATTATTTCCTCACAATGTCAAACCGCTATCGATCAATTGTAAAAGACACCGCAGCAATTACAAACAGAAACTCGCCGTTTTCCTGTTCCTCTGTGATGATTTTTTTTATTCTATGCACTGTGACTCGCGCTATCGTCAAAGCCTCATTTGCACAGCTGTTTTAGCATGCTATTTCTTGTACTGTATACAGTTTCAATCACATCCCCAAACCACACTTCTGTTAATTTGTCGGTGGTTTTTTCCGCCCCAAGTTTCATATTGAACTTCAAACCGTTATGTCAATAACAGTCATTCACAGTAGTTAGACACTGACATTTAAATGTCTAAATTTGGTACAAGCAAAACATTATATTTTTTCAAGAAATTTCTTTATCAGAAGAAGGCTTCGTTTGTCTTCAACTTGATTAGATGTCTTATTTAGCGTTATGCGTTTCTCATCGTGGTAAACCAGCGTTATCACAAAGATATATCAATATTTAGAGAAAAAAATCACTAAGAGCAACGTGACCCTTATTTTGAACATGGATAGAAAATGGAGTACGTCAAGATATATGACCTTTTTTGCCCATAATTCAAGTACAAATTCAACTTAATGTTGAGGCTTTTTTGAGTTTATTGTGATAATTTCGCGTGAGGAGTTTCAGGCTTAATCCTGGACAGATAGTGTGCTTCCTTTAGACTTCATAATTTACGTTGTAAAAAACGTTAAAAAATAGGGAATCTGGTGAAATATTTTTCAACGAATTCCAGAAAATTTATAACCGCTCCTTTATACTATAAGCTTTAACAAGTCTCTTTATAAGTTTCGCATTGAAAGGGCTGGTTTCGGAGCTTGTTGGCCGTTAACTGTGGTCACTGAGAGACCGGCGAGTATATTTTTTCACAATACAACTAATCAGCTTAGAGGATAATCCCATGGGTAGGAAAGGCCGGGGCTTTTTGCCCCAAAAACTTCAGGTCATTCAACTTGGAAAATTTATTAGATTCAACGGGGGGGGGGAGCTCTGAACAAAAAGTTGTTCAACCTCAACACACAGAAAAACTTCATAACATATTTAGGTTATTAGAACGGCATTCTTTATCAAAAAAGCCAGTTTAATATGCAAACAAGAAACGAATAGTTATTAAACACAAATACTACTAAACATCGTCACTCTGGAGTTCATTTAGATTAACTACATTACCTCCGTGGAATTTCAAAATAAGGTGAGCTTTGGTCATATGTTGTCATATATATATACATATTTTTGTGGGCTTGAACTCAAAAATACAAGTAACGCATTTCATATTATAGTTAAAAAAAAGTATAAACAGTTTGAAGGAACAATTTTTTTAAATTTTTTTTTATTTTAGACGATGGATTTCCCCCTACAATGACGGAGATATGTGCTGTTTTACTATACACCACTTTTACAGTGACCTTCGTTTGTAGTCCCTTTCGATCATTAACATGTTTGATCTTGAATTGTACATTAATCGAACTTGAAAATCATAAAGTAAATATTCATATTCAAGACTGCTAATATTTTCATATCTATTAGTTAGGGTAGGTTGATATTTGATGAAAATAGTGAAATGAGTACAACGAAAAATAAATATGAATTTCATTATATTATATATAATACGGTATATTATTAGTTGCATATTATTACTCTCTATTCCCCGGTGGCCCTGCGCAACATCAGCCTAGCTAAATGAGTAAATAAGTAGCAATCTTTCGGGGGTATGCCAATACAATATGTAAGGAAATATGCACGGAGGTATTGTACATTCGAAACATCTCCTCAGAGTGTGCGGTAGTACCCTCTATCGTCATGACTGGTGGAGGGGAAGACCTGCTGGGACTTCGGACCAGGAATATGCGACCAGTCTATGGTTCTTAGTGGCTCAGGCCATACTGGTAACAAGGGGTTGGGAAGAAGCACTCGCCAACAATCAGTTAGATCAGAAACTGATGGGTGGTGTCTGGATCCGCCTGCGGTTGCCAGTCACAGACGTGGTGGTCGTCATTTACAATCTCAGTCAGAGGTGTAAGGAATGATTACAGAAGGGGCTTCTCAACACCAGATGATGATTATCGTCTCATCTAATGATATATGCTCAGGGTTTGCTGGAACCTTCCATCATCATTGTACCTCGGGGGATTTAGAGAGGGTGAGGTGGGTTGAGGCCTGACGCGGCTAGGTACCCTTTCGGTTCGTTTCCATCCTCGCATCTTCCAAAGATTAAGTTTTCATACTTGGTAAGTTGGTATAAGAACTTAGTGCCTGAAAAGACCCATCAAGGATGATTTAGACATCACTTCTGTAAAGAAATGTTTCATTCATTTCGAACATTAATTTCTCCTCGAAGGCTACAACGTTGCCACGAAGCCGCCGAAGGAGGAGTAAACAAGTCTGAGAGATTCTTAATGTAAAGTACAATCATTAATCTGCGAGCTGGCAGTGGGAATTGCATTGCAAGGCCGGAGTGGGGCATGTTGGGAGAAAGGGAAAAAAAGAGAGAAAGAGGGAATGAGAGAGAGAGAGAGAGAGAGAGAGAGTGGAATTAGAGGGTGGACGGTAGGACAGGATTGGACGGGGTGGGGTCGAGGTTTGGGGGAGGATGTTCACACCCACAGCGAGTCGATAGCAGGGGGAATGGGATTTCTAGGAGTCGCTTCTTGGGGTTGGCAGTTTGATGGATTGTCCCAGTAGTACTCCTAGGACTGGAAATGGATTCTAGATCGTGTTTGGTAAAAGAAAGGTTAAGAATGGCTTGATAGATTATGTTCGTTCTAAAGGTATCCTGAGATTGATTCCTTGACTACTTGGAAGTCGAGCGAAAAAAATATTTAAGAGTGAGATCATGCCAATTAATTATGTTAAATTACAATTAATGTTAATCCAGTTAAATAAAACCCAACAAGTGAAATTTCGCGTTGAAAAATTCCCAAAACACAACCAAAACCACGACACGGCAGGTTCTTATTAATATGATTTGTTTTTACTGGGTTATTTAAGCTCGCGAAGGTAGAAATATTTTAGTAATGTAAAATACATTCTAAAAACACTCGTATACTGCATTTTTTTTTAAATTGTAGTCATCAGTAACTAAGGTGTTAATGAATTTACTATACTTTGGTTCTTTGTAAAGACCCACCGCAATATTAAAATACATAATAATTCACTTTACTTAAAACCCTCCGTTTTTGTAAACGTCAGAATTTAAATAGAACCTATACACCTATGAATGTATTTTAGAAAGTATCTATGCAGGCTAATGCTGCATGAAATGGTATCTGATGTCGTAAAAGAGATCTAAAGATAAGGCTTTAGCAACGAAGTATAGATGCGACTACTTCGTTCGATTGTTCTTCATGGAGGACGGAACTTCATGAAGTGAAATGAATTTTCATGAATGGGGCTAGTAAGTGAAATTGGAAAAGCGGGAGCTTATTTTAATAGATTGGCTAGTGGTTTATCGTATTTGTTCTTAATTATTTTAGATGTTTGCTATCTATACTCAGCATAGTAAATGTTATTGTGCCACCCACTCTTTTATGCAGTTGTACATAATTTCCGGCATATTGATCCATAAATGATTTGAGATTTATTCCATGACCCAATGGCTGCAGTTTATTTGTTTTTATTTTATGCAGCATTAAGCTGTTCTTTAAGATCCTTAAGAATCTTCTGATTCAGAAGATGTTGCTGTTTGGTGGCCTGCTTTCTTTGGCTGTTGCAAGTCTTGTATAAGTTCACTTATCTGGTTGAAAAGTAAGAGCAATGCTATATTTCGATGTTCCAGAACCGATTATTAATAATGAACATAATTTATTGTCAGCGTATTCATAGTAAAATGAACAAAGCTTGTTAATTCACAGGTTGTTAAGACGGATTAATCACGTTTGACGTTCTTTACTGGTAAATTGACTACATCCCTATTACAGCACAACTAAAAAGGAAGGAAAGACCATTAAAATGGGCGAAAACGACCACCGAGAGGCTCTTTCCTTTAAAAAAATATTAAATCTACCCAATTAGAATAATGCTGGGGTTTATAAAAAAAATCCCTTTAAATCTTATTAAACTATTTAGAACTAGTGTTTCTGAGGAAAGTAAAATTCATTTTTGATACACTTCCAGGATAATTAATCAACTTTTCGTCCATTATTATCATAAAACATAAATAATCAAAGATATTCCGTCACGCGGGGACTGCGTTAACTAAGCAGATATCCCATTTGCGTCACGTATTTCTATTTATTTCAAAAAGTTAATGTTCAATGAGAACAATATTTGGTGTTTGGGCTTCAAATAGAGGGCTTCATAATTTAACAGCTTCTTGTTAATACGACATGAGTAGGAGTGGGGGTTTACTGAAGGCTGAAAACTGAAAAATGCGAATATTCCGTTAATAACCAACATAGGAAAGAAGTGTACACAACAACATTTATAGAACATTACATTTGAAATAAGAGTGATTATATAGAATTTCTCGATCCGATGCATAATAACGGAGATATTTAAATTTTTCCACATCCCCCTCCAACACGAACTTCGAATTTAAGTCGGTAACGAACTTGATCTTTAGTATTCTATACAACTTTTAAATATCCAGTTTGGTAACGATAAAATAAAAATTTCGACCAATATAGCGTTAACAGATTATATAATGTTAACAAATATAGGTCTTGAACGGACCCCATTTTCATCATGTCCTGGATTGGATCGATGCACATTTGAGGAAATATTTCGTAAATTGTGTCAGTACTACCTTAATCCCTGATTCCCTTTTGAGGGGATTTGGTAAAAGAGGCTTTGCTATGTTCCAATACTATTCTCAGAAATACACCTAGTTATTAGAAAAATAATTTTAAACTATTAATAAGAAATCACGAAGGTATAATTATGTTAATATAACAATTGTATTTTTCCATAATTAAGAAGTGATTATGAGTGAGACATGAGTAGTGAGTGTCTAGGAAATGAAATCAATAAGATGTACTTTGAAAACTCACCAACTATTCAAACAAAACCAATTTTGTTTGTTTGTTTATTTAGCAGAAGGAATTCTTTGCAGAAATTACAAAAATTGAGAAAATCGATTCCAATGTTCTTGTTTTTCCACCATTTCAGCGTTTGACAATGAAAAGATAAATCACTGCCTCCAGGATAGATTTATAGCATATTTCGGCTTTCTCCTTCTAACTATATGTTTTATGATATATATATTGAACAGGAATAAAACTGAAATCACCTAAGCGGTAGGTAAGCATTGCCGTAGAGTATACTATGGAATGGAAGAGGTTTGCGAGCAATAGGAATCGATTTTCTGTCTCCTAATGTTTATGGCGAGATCCATTTCCTCGAACTGCTGCCGTTCAAGAAGGAAGCAATCAAATACTCGTTCCAGATTTCCTCCCTTCATTCTTCAATAAAAGCAGCAAATCTTCAGCACCAAATCACAGACACATAAACTATCTCACATAAAACGCCAACTCTATCATACTAACCAACGAAATTAAAAGCAATGTCGAAATAACTCGAGAATCTGCGACAAAAAAAATCGTATTGTCCATAAGTCGTTTGTTTAAATCCGCCCCAGACGACCGGCTTATGTGCCTTTTAGATTCTTTTTAAAGTGATTGTTTCAAAAGCCAACAATATATTTTTCTTTCAGAGGATTGTTCATTTTAAAAAGAAATAATTCTTACTAGTCTGCACTTTTCCTTCCAATATAATTTTTGATGTCCCACGATTTGAATACGACAAAGGACATTTATTTTTTCATTAACTATTATAATAAACAATAAAAAAGGGAAAATATTAAACATTGTTCGCATTTACTTTAATATGCAGAAATTTTAGTTTTCACAGGCGTAGTTCTGGTCCCAGTTCAATATCACTTAAGCTTAATATTTCTACCTGGATGCCACTTTTATTAAAACGTCCAGTGTAACGCAGCTATAACAGTTTAAGATTGCCTCTATGCTTATTCCTGTTATTTGAATTGGAATTTTTAAAACAGAAACGTTTAGATATTTTTAAATAGACAATATTTTCATAGAAATAAAAAAAATAATTGATAATATAAGTGCAAAATACTTTTTTTTGGAACGTAAACAATGCAACAATAAGCGAAGATATAAAAATAAAGAAAAAAAATTGAGTTAAGATTTTTTTAAACCAGCTATTCAAAGTTACATAATAATAACTTGCGTGGGATGTTGAACCACTAGTAAAGAGATTTAACTATTCCATTATGCATCTGTCCCTAAACGAGGAATTAGACTTCAAAGCCAGTCATTCTTCGTATTTAAGTCACCCACTTATCTTAAAATGAGAAAGTTTATATTCGTCAAATATGCGCGGACAAAAGGATTTACATTTTTACATACCAATACTCGCATAACTTACTATATTACACTAGCATTCCATGAACAGAGACACCCTAATTAAAAGTGATAAAAAAGAAGAGTTAGAGTAAATAAGAGTTATGTTTTATATTTAATCAAAATGTTAAATCTAAATAAAAATATAATTCCTGAAAAGAAAATCCAAATCTATATCTCCATTTTCTTTTCAATGTGTAACTCCTAACCACTTTATCTCTTGAATCACTTTAAAAGTAACTCTATTCAGAGCTAAGAAGAAACTTTTCGGGAAAACTAATTAATTCCTATATAGTTCAATAAAGATTATTATCCTTATTAAACAACCGCGGGATCTGTTTGTTCTTGGGAAAAAACTTAGTTATAAAATTTCCTTTATTGGTTAAATAATTGAGCTTTTTAAATGCAAATATGTTAAAAATCAAAGACGGGAAAGCCGTGCCTGAATTTTCAATTGCCCTTCTTTTCCAAAATTAAGGAGAATGAGTCGTGTTATTGGTTCATTTATGTCATACATAAGTAAAAGTTCGTCACACATGGCTGCGCAAATTAAGCAAATTTCCCACTCTGGTGATATATCTCACAAACTATAATCTATTTCTCTCCCGTAGTAATAAGTCTATGTAAAATTAAAATGAAAACTGGATTTTAGATGTTAATCAGTTACACAAAGTAAAAATTCAATTAGAAGAACTGGTGGTTTAATTGATGCTGAAAACAAAAAATAAAAAAACCTCGGTTAATATTCAAGATAGATAAGAGCTTTATATATCAATATTTATATTATATTGCAACACGATTTGTTCTATAACATTTTTCGATCATACTTATAATAACAGAGATATTTTGAATTTTCTTGCCCTGTAAACTCCTACTCGCCCTGGTCAGAGTTTAAGCCCTTAACGAACTTGATCTTTAGTTTTACAATAAACACATGGATATCGAGTACGGTTATGATCAAACAACAATTGCGACCGCTAGAGCAGGAACACACACGCACACACGAACATATATCAAATTTTGAATGGACCTCATTTTCATCATCAGGTATCTAGTATGGATCAATGGACATTGAAGAAAAGTTTCCCAGATCTCGTCGTGAGTACAGCCACAATAGTTGATTTCCCTTTAGAAAAATCTACAGGAAATGAAATAAACTGGAACGAACACTAGATGAATAATTTAAAAAATGGAAAATATAACTTCTTATAATAGGAACGAGCTTAAATGCTTGAATTTGCGACATACAAAAGGGCCATTCATTCAGTATGTGCTGAGTACATTATTCGAGCTGGGTACAAAAGTCGCGTAGTTTGTGTGCTTTACTCTTGTCAGGATAAATGATAAAAGGCATTGTCCTCTACAAATATTTATTCGGCAAAGTACACTTTCAAAGCTCAAGCCTATCATTCCTGTCTGTTGACAGAATGAAAAAAAAAACTCTCAAAGAATACCTAAGTATCCCTAATGAAAGAAAATGAATATACCACAATAAATTAAAATCAGCCATTTAAATACAAAATTAAATAAAAACTTTGTTTTATGTTCTATATATGACTAATCGGTACAGGTTATCTACCGGTAACCATATTTATCTAGTCACAATGGCACCAAGGATTTCATTTAATAAGTATGTCAGTAAAAAAAATTCGTATTGCCCAAGTGGGAATCCAACCCTCGACTCTAGATTTAACAAGTTCATTAAGACCAAACGGACTTTTGATTCCTAGACACCAGGGGTTTGATTTTAATTGGAGTGCAATACTGAAGTACTTTATTGAACACTGACGTAAATTATAAAATTGAATTTTTTTATAAAAAAAGGAAATCCCACATTGTAAAATTAACTATTCTAAGTTAATTGGGTAGGTATGGTCTATACCAAATCCACTACGAATATAGTCACTGTTCACTTCTCTTTCGATTTTTTATCAATTATGTTCAAAGAAATTATAGTTTGCCAACGTCACATATTAGTATGTTTCCCTTCAAGGAATCGGCTATTCAGGTATTCGTGGCTCGCCCATCGGTCCAACCAACCACTGTTAGATGATGAAAATTTGGTCCGTTCAAAATTATACATATATTCTAGTCGGTTACCGCTCTCGAGTGGTAGGAGTTTATTTTTTATCGTTACCAAGCTCCCTCCATACATTAGCGTTTCGTTTTTAAACAAAGATCAAGTTCGTACATGGCTGAAATCAGACTGAGAAGAGGGTTTGAGGGGGAGGGGATCGAAAATTGAATATATTTCCGTTATTAACGAGCTTGATCAAAAAGTTGTATGTAATCAATCTTGTTGGAAATCTAACATTCTATAAACGTTAATCTCTACGCTTTTTCTCTTTCTCGAATGTTCATTTTTATTGTAATAATTACCAATAGTTAAAAGTTATATAATTAATCGTGCTAAACATTTTATGGTCTACAATTGTTGTTTTATACACTTTTTTCGTATCTCGGACATCAGTGAGTTTTGTTAATATTATTTTTCTCAGCATTCAGTAATCCCGCATTTTAACTCGAGAACTCGAACTAATTCTTGCATTGATTAATCGAGGCACTGAATGAATATCGCCTGCCCAGCCAACACAATTCCTGTTTACATCCTGCTCCTTACAACGGGAGAAGTATAGAATAGATGGTGAGATGAGGTTATCTCATGGGAGTGTCGTTCCCAGTCGTGGGAGCTCTGCTTAGTTTAGTAGCATGTTCTGCTTGACGGGCTTCTGTTCCCCTTTAAATATCATTTCAGAACCTAGAGAAGTAGCGAATCAGCAGCAGCTTTCTCACGAAGGGGGGAGTGGTACTGACTTGAATCATTCTATTAAAAGTTAAAGATATATAATATAAACAACTAAACAGCAAAGCCGGCATGGCACTACAAGAAATAATGTTCCCTGATTTTCTGCTATATTGGTTAGAACCAAAAATCACAACATACATTGGAGATTGGTACTATTGGTTCAAATGATATATCCAATTCTTGTTTATTCTATAGTATTTTGTGATTTCAGTAATGTAGATAATGATTTTCAATTTGGAAAATACTATTATAAAATAATATAACTTCACTTATGAAAAAAAAGTCCGTCACGCAGGGGCTGCATAAACTAAGCAGATTTCCCAGGTGAAGTTATACAATAGAGAAATCTCTATACGAGAGCCGAACAGTTACGGTCGAACTAGTTTTTGGCGGGAAACTCATTCATCTGTTATCGACCCACATTTAATAAAAATGCAAATATCTCGGTTAATATTCAAGGTAGAGAATAAATGTATAGAACAATATTTGTAGTAAATTTAATTTGCATTAAGATTAGTTCAATACAATTTTTTCATACAATCCGTATGGTAACGGAGATATTTCGAATTATCGGTCCGATTTCAGCCATTAACGAACTTGATCTGTCTTTTTACACAAAACTTTTAAATATATATATATATATATATATATATATACATATATTTATCTAAAATTTTGAACGGACCAAATTTTCGTTATCTTCTGGGTAGGATTGATGGACATTTAAAGACATTTTTCGAAAATCGCGTCATGAGTACAACCTCAATAGCTGATTTCTCTTAACGGAAATCTCCTAAAAGGAGTTTGTGAGTTTTTTTTTTTTTTTAATCGGACTAATTGCTTAACATTACTGTTACTTCCTTGTGGTACTTTTACTTCTTTGTGTTCGTTATTTTACAATTATCCTATGTGGAGGAAAAAGTCTATCCAACAGCAAGGAAGAAACCATCAGTGGCGAAAACCACACTGAGGAGATTGTTAAAAATATATTGAGGACATACTATTAATCAAAAGGGCCAGGGAGATAGAAGCGGGCACTCTACTCTGCAAATATTTAATAGCTCTCCCCGAGCTCGGACCTCTGTTAAAATATCACTGCCTGCTCGTCCAGAAACGGAACTTTTATAAAGTCAATGTTGTCAGAGTCTACTCTTTAAATATGTCACACTCAAAATACCAGTGTGTTGCCTATATTTTTTGGAGTTTTCAACAGAATATGAAATGTTAGAGTCGACCGCCCTTTCAAGCATAAAGTCAGTTGGAAATTATCTGTCGAACAAAATGTCAATATTCTGTCAAAATGCAACAACTTCTTTGTGAGTAAACTCTCTCGTTATGTATCTCCCATAATACACGAGTATCAGCGACCTCCCCTGATAAGACAGTCGCAACGAACGTAAGGGGGGAACGAGCACTTCAGAAATGGAGAGCCTCTGATGAGGTGGTATGTAAGCCAAGAAACATGTAGGGCAGTATGAATACAGTTTGCACGGAAAAAATGTTTTTTTATTGGTCATCCTGCCCATGAAACTATGGAAAAAAATTATTATAATTATTTTACCTTAAATGGTAGCATACGATTAACTATTATTCTTATGCGCAAATATTATTTTTTTTGGGCTCAGCATTGATTTATAAATCTATAAAATATGTCCCATTAGCGATAGAATTTAATACTAGACGTCAAAATAAGGTGAAAAATTACAAAGCTAGGTACCATATGAGTACGAAATTAAGATAATATCTAAGAAATAAATTCCTCGTCTAAAAATAACGAATAAACATGATTTACTCTAGAAATAAGAAAAAAATCTAATATTCGTATTTCATATGTTCTATTTAAGAGTGGGGAAAATATGGACAATGGATAAGAATAGTCAAGATTAATTCCGATTTAATATGGGAACGACCGAACTCTATGATAAATACAGGGTGGGGCAGAATGGACTCCCTGATTTGAAGGATGTATTGTGAAAGAACAAATAAAGATAATCTCAAAACGTTTTTATTTCCCAAAACTACATTCAATGCCATTTTATTCTCATTTGGTTTTGAAAATTAGTTCATCCAGGTGACGACCTTGGCGAGCAATGCACATGTCGAGTCGTTCAAAAACTTTCCGAAAACTCTTCTCAGTATATCTTCTGATATTCCAGCGACGACATCTGTAATTGCCTCCTTAAGGGCTTCCAAGGTCCTTGGTCGAACATTGTAAACCTCAGCTGTGAGATAACCCCAAAGAAAAAAAATCGCATGCGCTCAAATCCGGGGAGCGAGGGGGCCATGGAACATCGCCACGTAAGATCAGGCGGCTGGGAAACAGTCTTTGCAGGATATACCCTCTGTGTCGCCACCACACTATCATTGTTTTTAAAGAACGTTTCAACGACAAAGCCTCTATGCTCACCAGACCACTGCATGGCGACTACTGAAATGAAAATGGCATCGCTTCCCCGACTTAACGCCACTATCTCCACTCCGCTAACCCACCTGTGCGATCTACTGTGAGTGTTTGAAACTAGGGAGTCCATTCTGCCCCACCCTGTATAACGTAACGGAATGAAAAGATTTGAAGCTTTTTCCACAAAATCCCCAAAGGTCAAGTTAACTCCAACTTATAGGGAGAATAACAATTAAAAAAATTAAACAGTAACAACAGGAGTAAAACTCATCAAAGATATTAGAAGAAGGGAAATAAATTATTTTCGCAACCAGGAAAAATAATAATGCCAAAAGAAGGTACTAATATAGTCGAAATTAACGCTTTGAATTAAATAAGGTAACTTGAGAATTTAATAGCTATTGCCATGTAATTGAAGAAGCTTGATGCTCGTGGGCGGCCAAAGAAGGGCTTATATGAATAATGAGTAAAATTCTAAAAGAAAGCTAGGGAAATCGTTGATATGGTGGAACAATTAACGTATTTGTGTAAAAGAGGATCGTCTTGGAAGTGATGAATCCCATAAGCAACATCATTATAAGGTACAAGAAGAAGACCTCAAACACAGAGCCTTAGGCCCCCGAATTTTGTAATAGGTGGATAAAATTATTATTCACGATTGATCTCCAGTAACATGTTATTATTCGTTATATAAAAATGAAAATATTGGGTTCGACAGCTTTTGAAGAGTGGCTTTGTTGTGAGGGTCAAGTGGTAAGCTTTACTCTGGCTCTCTGCTTGATGTAGTGACACTAATAACTACCTTTATTAACTGATGTATACAATACATAAATAAATAATAGAATTGACTTTTGTCAGCTTAGATTGTTCAGATAGGACACTGTGGTCAAACAGGAAGGCTTAATTGATTGTAATTATAGGAAAGAAAAATAATGGTCATGAAGAAGTTGTCGCCTGAATATTTCATAAACCCTCCAGACAGTGCAATCCTAATGCCAAGGTAAATAAGATATCGATGTCTGTATCAATATTTAATCTTTATACTGAGTCCGACACAGAAGTGGATTAGCTCTTTGGAAATTAAAACTAACCTGGTACATATTATATTAATCGATTCCGCTATCTGATTGGTTATTAAAGGATATTATCTGCAGATATCACGTTCATGTGCTTAATGAATCGATATCATTCGCTGAGCGTCTTTATTATTAAAGTGCTACAGTCGAGACGATTGACTAAAAGAAGGCAAGATAAAATATTTTTATTGAACTGTAAACAAGTATTACATTTTTTTTAAATTTTTATTCTATATTGGTATTTATAATTGTTTTGAAGTTTGGTAATTCGGATAAATGATCATAACAATACCACAGAGAATTTAATACAATTTTCGCTTTGTCGGGAAACATAAGGGTCATACAATGACCAGGTTTTATATTAAAATTAATAATTTTCCACAAAGAAATGTCGGTACATTCATTAAAGTCTAATCTAACGAGCAAGAAAGTTCGAGCTAATTAACGGTCAGAATCGGCCCAATAAGAGGGAGGTAATAACGGGGAAAATAAAAAAAAAACCAACCTCCATTATTATTAGTTGGATTAAAACATAAGCAATCTTTACGAAATTCATATTTCTATAAATGTTGCTCTATCATTTTTTTCTAAAATTGATCGACATATTCGCTCCATCAATCCTGTGGTTTTCACTTCGAGCACTTAAGCATCAAATCAATTTATGTTCCAGGTTCAATTTTAAATTATGTTTAGATAGGTTTCCATACTACAATTGGAAAATAGTGTCAGATTATCAGCGTTCCTAGTATATATGCCTATTTTATCTAGCCTGTATACAGAAGTATATTATTTCCACATGGTGGATCACAGATATCAGTTTATACGACTATAATTCGAAACGAAAATGTGTGCACCTAAGAAAAAACACTATTTACGCGGCTCCTGCGTGAGAGACCATATTAAAAATTCGGTGGGGCAAAATATGAATCGTCAGTGAAAAGCAACATTTATTAATAGTCTCTCTCTCTAGGCATACAAATCCTAATTATAGAACAATTAGGGAGTTTAAAACAACGAGACGACCTCGCGTCATATTGCACCACTACTTACGAGATAAATTAATTCTGTATGCATAACTGTTTATGTTTCAATAGTCGCGCCACACAGAGACGATTAGTAGAATTCCATTGTATAAATTCGCGTGCAATACTGCATCTTCTGTTGTACAAATGTGTGTTAATGTACAAGTTTATACTTCCTCGTCGACACACATGGTAAAATATCTAAGTACATTCTAAAACTCTTTATCTCAAATGCAAAACTGATAACTCTTACAGAGTGGTTCATCACCAAAAAAAAATAGTAATTTTTGAAAAAACTCGGGAATTTTAAAAATTGTAACTAAATGTTGGTTATTACCGTTTAAGTAATACTAATACTACCAAACGGAACGAGATATCCATCAAATACTTCAATTTTAATTTTGAAGGCCACTTTGTGTAACTAAGACTAATTGGGACGGGTTGTCTACATGTTACCCTTTTCTAACAAGAATATTTAATGAGGGGGGTTCTATAAGTAACCGCCCTTTGTTTGGGCGTCACAAGATGGTGTATTAAAAGACTTTCCTTATGGGGTTGTACTCATGACAAGATTTTCCAAAAATTAATAACTTCTAATTAACCTTTACAGAAATTTATATTTAAAGGTTTCGTGGTAACTCTCTATAATAGTGAAAAATATTATATAATGAATCTTGTTGGAAATTTAATGTTCCAGAATTGTGTTTCTACTTAGCTTCTGCCTAACTCAAATATCAATCGAGTTATTAATATGTCTTAGTTTTCAGTCTTTAGTTTACCAATACTCCACCCATATGATTTTCACTCAATGAAACTATATAAAAAGATCTCGTATTCAGATTATATTTTAAGTCCCGGTTACATAGGTTTCTTAATACAGAATAAATAGAGAATAGAAATATGTGATGATGTTATCCTCGTACTATCGGAGCAGGTGGGAAATCTGCTTAGTTTACTCAATACCCGCGTGGTTTTGTGAGTTGCCCAAGCGGTAATCGAATCCACAACCTATGCTTAATAAGTGTTGATTGCCACCATTTTAAAAAGTATAATTGACGTGAGTAGCTAAGTATAGATAACTTCGCTTTTCGATATTCATTTAAATCATCAAAATTTGATAACTTATAAAGAGTCCTTCATAGTCTACAAACATAGTAAAATTGATTATTTATGTACCTGTATAGTATTCAAAGTTTTTATTATGTATTTTATTTATTTATTGGAGCTTCGTAGCAGTGGCGATCCAACTCAGAATAAAAGCTCCATAGGTTTAAGAACAAAAAATAATTTAAACAAAATAAAATCTAACACTCAACCGAAACGAAATACAAAAACAGAAATGGAACAGAAAAGCAGAAATGGATTACAAAAACAGAAATGGAACAGAAAAGCACAAATGTGAAAAAAAGAAAAAAAAAACAGGAGTGAAACACAAAAACAGAAATGGAATACTAAAAAGAAATGGAAGAAAAAGCAGAAAAAAACAAAGGAATTGAAGACAAAAACAGAAATGGAACTCAACGAAGAATGGAGTTTTTATTAGACTAACTCAATGTTAGGATTTTTTCTTTGTAGAATTCCCAACCAGTGTCATTTTGTCTTACTCATAAAATATATACAGTTCGTCCTAAAATAGCTATATTTAGTCCTCCAGTTCTTGTATGTTGTTTTAAACTTCGTCACTGGGAACTCCAATTGTCATCTATAGCGGTGCAAGTCCTGTGATATTCCACGATATATTAGGACCTGCCATGAGCCAACATATAGCACGACCATCGGAAGAAGCCAACTGGAAAATCTACGAAATATCGTGGAACAACACAGAAATGACACGGTTGGAGATACGCGGCACCTGATAACTGTAAGGTACTCGTAATTAAATACTTGCGCCTAGCACAGTAAAAGTTAGACCATTACCTTAAGTAGCACGGAGAATGTTGTGGGACCTTTGAAGTTGCTTCATTATGTTCGTGTTTAATACTACCGTATATACTTGCAAAGTAATTAATCCTCTTTGAGTTTCCGCTTCGGAACATGTGATTTAACTTTTGTCGCCACAGTGAGTTTAAGACTCATCTCTAATAAAGTGAATAAATAATTTATAAAATGAGTTCTTTGAGGGAAAAAAAACAATTTTCTCTCAAAGGACGAGTCATAAAATTCTATTATCAATTTCTCTCTTTTATTAAATCCTTGGTGAACGAAATTTTAAATTTAAGTTGCCTAAGATATGTTTAGTGATGTAGTAGCTTAACTTGAAAATTGTATGGCAATCTTATAATTAATTAATTAGTTTAGAGATTTAATAACGTCTGAAAACACAAACACAAAACATTATGTAAATATTCGAATTAGAGAAAAACGATTATAGGGCATTCCTTTGTTTGACAAAATATCCGATATTTTTCGATTGCACTCATAATAAAGGAGATTTTTGCGATTTTCACACACATTTGCATCCCCCCCCCCTTCTCTAAAACCCAATCTCTTGGTGCATTATCATGCAATAACGAATATAGTATGCTATTGTCTTTAAGACTAAACGTTTTTAGTAACGAAAAAAAAGTGGTTTCTAGCAGGCAATGAGTTCCGTTCAAATTCACACGTAAACATACAGGAAAGTGGGTAAAGTTGAGCCGAAAAAAATCATTTCATGGGTACTCTCTAGGTAGTTGAATTCCCTTAAGGGAATTAACCAAACTGAAAAGGCTTCTTGGGTCTTAGACCTTTATGTATCCTACAGATTACTATTATTAAACCGAGGCAGTAGCATATCCTAAAAATACGTTGCTCGATCACATAACAGCTGTTTACCGAGACACGACTGATAAGGGCTTGGAACAAATACTACAAATAGGCTTAAGAATATGAAGAAGGCATACATGCCCTTTCTATTTTACTAGGTACTAAAACAAACGTAGCTTCTTGCGATGAAAACGCTTACTCCTGAACTTGTAATGTTCTACAGAAATTACAAAGGTTTCTTCCTCGAAACCACTCAAAATAAATTGCCTTGTTTTTGCTAAAACAGTTGCCTATAGAAATAATATTGGCATTCAAAGAAATGCCTACGAATGTGGGTCAACAGTCAGGCTTCAACATTACAAAATGAATTGAGATATAATCCCAGTCGAAAAAAAAACCCCAAAAACGGAAATTCTCTTCTCCAATGGGAACTATCGATGTTTTCATTATTATAGTACAAAAAAACAAGACACGTTCACCAAATATTGGGCTAACTATAAATTGTTTCAGTGCTTATTATATCGAAACAATATTTTTTTTTATATACGACACGCTTACAGAAATCTTCAAACAAGGGCAATTTACAAATCCGCACAAGACTGTATTGCAATCATTTAATTTAGTGCCCTATTTGGTCCACGTGTACATAAAACATACGCTGTATGTTTCTTTTTATTTTTTTATTAACGTCCACCGTTTGGTACTGTGGCTAATTATATGAATTCGTCACTAAATTAATTACAATTTTCAGAGGCGCGGGTAGAACTCGCCACTCTAGGTTTGCCATGTTTATTTTTTTAACTACAATTTAAAACATACTGTGCTTAATTACAGTGTGATTGTTATGAGTCATTCTACTATGAGAGTGGTGTGGAGAATGATTTGTTTTGTTCATAAGTTCATCACCTCCACCGAACGGTAGAAAGACTGTTTATAGAACCGTCTATGACGAATCGTGCAAATACAACCAGTTTGAGTAAGATCTAGGGCTGCTTTAGTTCAGAGTAAATTAGTGTAATGTAGATATTGACGGTGCTGTGGTGTGTGTGTGTGTGTGAACAAATATAGACCATTTATTTTGTTTCATAAAGGATTTGTAGATTTAACATATTTCATTTTATTTTCTAAGTGACTTTTAAACAAATTGAGCCCTTTAGAATAAATATTAGTTTCGTATTTTTATTATTATTTATTAACGTTTTGCAACTATGGCTAATTGGGACGGGTTATCTAGAGGTTACCACCCTTCTCCAGCAAGGGTAGGGCAGAGGAATGTATTTAAAGAGAGAGTCAATAAATAAATTCCTACCCCCCAGACCCAGGCGAGAATCGAACTCACGGCTTTAGATTTACCATGTGAGATTAAGGCCAACGCTTTAACTCACATGGCTAACCTGAGCCCCAGTTTTGTGTTTAGATTTTAATATAGTGTTAGAGTGGCGAGTTCGATTCTAGCTTGGGCAAAGGAAATTCAGGACGGAATTCAGAGACGGAATTCATTAAATAACATCTCACCCTTGCAAGAAAAGAGTGGTAACCTGTAGATAACCCGTCCCAATTAGCCTGAGTTGCAAAAAGTGGATGTTAATAAATAATAATAATAATAATAATAATAATAGATTTTAATAAGTTTTAAGGTTATATAATGTATATGATTTGTATTGATGGGATGTAGTGAAGAAGTACAATTGGAAATAAAACAGTCAATAGGACGTTTACGTTAACCCTGATCATTAACAGGAGGCATTCAATGATACCATCGCTTTTAATTCGCACATGGATGGGTTATGCAATAACATTTTAACATATTTCCTTTAAGAGAATGAGTTGTAAGATGAGATCACATGTGGGTTATAATTGCAAGTGGAAAATCTGCTTCGTTTACGCAGGCCCTCGCATGACGGACTTTATTTTAATTGTGTGGAAAACCTTTATTTTCCTCATAGGTTTGCTCCAGTGCTGTATATTAATCTGTTTTATCTACAGTGATGTGGCTAGAGATAGTGCGGGCGAGATTGACAGGAGTATGTGTTCTAGAGAGGCCTAGCACCGATATAGATTTTTGGCCTCTCCTTGTTCTACCTCTGTGCCAAACCTCTATGCCAGCCCTTTATTTCTGTAATTACTCACTCCTGACCGACTCGCCACAGTTCTGGAGTAAAATTTTCCTCACCACCTAAACTTCTTTAAAAAAATATGATTTAACGCAGAATAATATAACAATCCAACCATACTTTATGGTTATAAGCACTTACGAGATTGGAAAGTACAACAACATGGTACACAACCCCCACCCCCCGATGTATCTAACTAAAAAATTAGAAGGGTTACCAATAAAAAATCAGATATCTAATTACAATATATATTTAGAACTCCAAGGCATTTCAGTAATGATATCTAGACATTTTTATAATCATATAAATTTCAAGCAGTCCTAAATCATGAAGGAGGGTGGTAAGAGTTAAGGATGCAAAGTAATGGTTGACAATGAAGAAGTTTCTAAGAGTCCCTTCGACTTTGCAAATGCTTTAAACCTCAACAATTTCTTTACTTGAGTGTTATTTTTGTTCCATGCGAGACTGCATAGAACAAAATATTAATATTATTATTATATAATTATTATCCTATTACCTTATTAGTTTATTACAATTGGTATATTGTATATGAAGCGAAATTATTTTGTTTTTTGTAATATTATTAAATCTACCTTAAACAAACAATTAAATTCATTTTAAATAAGGCTCTTATTAGAAGTTCGATTTAAATATCTCAACAGTTGCCTCATTTCCATTTATTTGTGTTTTTTTCGACGCACCTAAAAATTACATTTGTTCGGAATATTTGTAATAAGAAGTCTATAAATGAGCTTGAAAAGAAAAACCCAGACCATAACTAGGCAAACGTAAAACTATCAACTCTATATCTAAAAAAAAGGCCATCACGCCGGTGCTGCTTAAACTATATTTAAGTATTATACTATATATCGATAGTATGTATATAGTATAATGTATCGCTAAGCTATAAATATAAACTATAAATATATAATTACGCTCCCAATAAAGTGGTCTAGCGCATAACTGAAGGCTGAAATCTAAAAAACCTTGCTGAAGGCTCAAATCAAAGAAATGCAAATTTCATGGTTAATAATGCAGATACTGAAAAAATACATTTAACAACAGTCTTAGAGCATTAAATTTGCAATAAGATTCGTTCAATAGATTTTTTCGATCCAACGTATAATAACGGAAATATTTCTAATTTTCAAATTCCCCACTAAACCCCATCCCCTGCCACTGGTCCTATTTCATCAATCAACATAATTGATCTTTCTTTTTACATAAAACGCTTAAAAAGCGTTAAAAGATAAATGCATGTATACGGTTTTGAATGGACCTCATTTTCGTCATCTCTTGGGTAGGATCGATGGTCAATTGAGGAAATTTTTCGAAAATCACTGAATACAACCTCAATAGGTGATTTTCCTTGAATGGAATTTTAATTGATGAAATAACTGAGAGGTCTCTTACCTCTCTGTTTGGCTGTTCTAGTTTCCCGTCTATAAAAGACTGGCTATATTTTAAAATGGCTTTTCTACATAATTGGCAGTGTTGACTGAAGGCGTAAGAATTATTTATGCAGAAGGCATTGGACAAGATTAATTTTAATGAAGAAAGCTATAATGGGAGAGAGTTTGTTTGGAAGAATTGTTCTTATGTAATAATTATTTCATTTAAGTTGTATATTCACCAGTAAGTCCCAATTCCAAGTAGTATGTATTAATAAAATAAGACCTTATATATTATCTATTACACTGAACCCGCATATAAAAACTGAATTTACCTTAATAATAGCTATGTGAGCCATATCAATGACTACATTTATGAATTGGTTATGATTTTCAGTTTTATTAATGAATGCTTTATTAAAAATAACCCCTTTCACAGAAGAGTAGACTTCAAAGCCATTATTAATGAAGTTAAAGTTGAAGGTCAGGGCCCTTCACAATTTATATTCCTTATTCGAGCGTATTATCCAACAAGCAAACGTTTTTATTCGCTTAGAACTGAAAAATTATATGACAGTTGTTGAGAAATTACTGCTCTATAAGATTAGAAAAGAACATCGGCTGAATAAAGTCTTGAATATAAAAGAAGTGACTAGTGCTCTTGGTTTTAAGTCCGCTTTTTGGTTACCTAAGAACAACTGTACAAAATTCATGGTTATTTTCTTTTGCTTACAATTCAAAGGAAACATTTTAGTTTGGATTTTTGACCACTCACTAAACTGAGCAAAACATAAAAGAATGAATCTAAGATTTTATTTTTCTAGGCGTATTCTAGGACCTCTCATATCTGATAACAGAAATTTCTAAGGAAATTGAACTATGCATTTTGGCGTAATTACTAACAAAAAATCCATCATGCAGGTTTACGTAAACAAAGCAAATTTCTTATGCGATGGAATAACACGCTAGTCATCTCATCTCTCAACCTATTCTGTACTAAAAACTCTACGTAATCAAAACTTGAAATATAGGCTAGATATAATTTTTACTGAAACAGGTGCTTAAAGTAAAAATCATACTTTTAGAAGTGTGGGTTTAGTCATGGCCGAAAAAATAAAAATACAACTAACTAGCTTAATTTCGATATAACAAAAGAAAAACTCTGAATATTAATTGCTGAAAATTAAATGTTCAGCGAATTTTTTTTTTTAACATTTTTCTTTCCGGCTCATAATTAATCCTATATTTCCAATTTTTGAATTCTCTCCCTCTAAATCAGCCTTTTCCTAAACCAATTTAACCCATTAACGAATACTGCTGAATAAAATTGTTAAATATCGAGTATGATTATATCAAATAAAAAGAAAATATGTAAACTGAAAGGGAATAAGACTCTCCAAGACATATATACTATACAAACTATATATGTCTCATATTGTAAAGATCAGCGAGGGTGACATCCAAAATTTACAGGAAAATTCCATTAGAAGTATCATGAAAATGATTAAAAGAGTAAAAAAAAAATGAAGAAGCAGAAATTACGTAAAGTTTACCCTTAACCCATCTTCTAGGTCTTTACCGAGGCAAGGTTGGTATATTAAGTTGCAGTTTGCTAGTTGGTTAATACCTATCATTAGTCAGTCTTAGACGTGGTGTCAGCAGGATGGATGACCCTTAATAATTTTAGGCTCCGTAGTTAAGGTAAATTTAGGATGTTCCCCGCTCAGATTGTTCAAGGGAAGTTCAGATAGATGGAGAAGGAAGAGCCCTCAGAAAATTTTTAGAGCCATCAATGAACAGATGAAAGCAGTTCAAAGGAATGACAGATATCACGAATGACCTGATGGGTTTTTAAAATGTGCTTGATATCCTTTGTGGAAAGAGAAAATGTCAAAGGACTGATCAAAAGTTTAGTGCATATTCCGGTGACAAAGAAATGCGAATACTCGCAAAACACACCAGGGAAACTTCACATTGGAATAGCGGGTATAAGAAGAAGCTCTCATCAAGGACTTTAGAGTGCATTATTTTATCTCGTTAAGGAAATTATGATCTGCATACAATGGATGCATTTTCTCAAATGATAGATTAGAGTTCCCTAACCTTCACTGCTAAGAACAGAAGCTACACATCTTAGACCCACGCCAGTAGAGCAGCTATACCAACCTCGACAAGCAAGTCAGGTCAAGGAAATTCGTTATGTAAGATATTCCGATAGGTATGGCTGTATATAGAAAATGTCAAGTCTCTAATGTATCACATTCTCTAAGGGATATTTAGAGAAAAGATAGTTAAATGAAATTCCCAGTGTGTAATCCAAGACGTTGGAAAATAGCAATGTGTGGCGAACATCCCCTCCCCTTTATATAACATATAGGCGGTCCCTAGAGGAACAGCAAACCAGAAGCAGTGCTCTTGTTTATGAACTGGAGTGATGCTGATATGAATCATAAATTTGAATGAAAGCGGTACATAATCTACAACAACTAAACTCCAAAGCCGCCATTACACGTCTACATGCAGAATTTTACCTTTAGAGCTGCAGGCAGGGCTACCGAACTAGCCGGAGCTAGTATATGACCAGCCGTGCCAGCTGCTCAACGTTATAACACAGAACTACGGGGTAATAATTACCACGACCCCAATTAGCCTCAATTGCAAAATGTGGACGTTAATAAATAAAAAAAATAATTACCACGATCCCATACATAGGAATTAACTCCAACAATTTGCTACCAGAACGCACTAGTGGAGTACTGCTAGTCTAGTGAGTAAATTCGTTAGTCAAAAGACTCTGAATCTCCAAGATCTCGTCATCCGGCAAGCTGGCCAATAACGTAGTCCAAGTTGGACGTTGGGATAGTTAAGTCCGGCAGTCAATTAGAGACAACTTATTTCAGGCCATACATGCTTAATGGTCATTGTAAATCGAGTTGGTCACTTGATCATTCACTAAACACTTTGGGGTGGCTAGAGATCTCTAAAATCTACGATACCGACCGAATGTATGTCTGTGTGTGTGTGAGAGAGAGAGAAAGAGAGAGAGAGAGAGAGAGAGAGAGAGAGAGAGAGAGAGAGAGAGAGGGGGGGGGGGGGGAGGGGGAGCGAAACAGAGAGAGAGAGAGAGAGAGAGAGAGAGAGAGATAGAGAGAGAGTGAGAGAGAGAAAGCAGGTGGCAATACATTCTTGAAAAATTTTGAACTTGATAGAGGGTAATTCAAACTGACTATCAAATCCGTCTGACCAAGAGAAGAGAGAAAAATACCAGATAAAATGTCAGATCAAAAAATATAATGCAGCCAATCTAGGACAAAATAATAAACTAAAATTGATTTTCTATTCAATTTCTGTAGTTAAAAAATTAAGGGGTTATTTATATTCTCAAGTTCTTTGCTACAATAAATCCCCCACTTCAACTCAGGGAACACGGATCGTCGAACTCAATCATGCAAGAGACATAAAGTAGATAAAATTGAAAACCCGTAAAATGGAAAACTCCTGTGATCTACTTGGAGGAAATAAACTAGATAGTGAAGAGGGATATTAAAAAATAATAAAAATAAAAGAAAGGAAAGGGGTCATTACTTGAGAGAGAAGCCCTAAGTTAAAAACTTTTTTTTTCCAAAAGAAAGCAGCGGGCTTACTTGGTAAGCCTGGATTAGAGTTGACGGGCTTGTAAAGCACCTCAAGTTCTAATCTCTGCCAAGGTTTAGACTTTTTCTTCAATCAATACCAAGTTTCAAATAACGTATCAAGTAGGTGCGAGTAAAACTCTATAACAACCAAACATTAGTCTGAGAAGTAAAGCCTTTTTTTAATATAAGTGAAAAGATAGTAACATAAATGGGGAGAACAATAAACGCGCTATAACAGCATGGTTCCAAACCTAAACATTGCCATTTTCACAGACTAAGCTCAATATCATCACTAGAAGACATGCTTAACCTTTCACCTTGAATTGTTTTAAAAAAAATAAAATTAAATTATTTATTAACGTCCACTTTTTGCGACTAAGGATACTTGAAACGGGTTATCTACAGGTTACCACCCTTTTCTAGCCAGGGTGGGACTAAGGATTTTATTTAATGAATTCCGTCACTAAATAAATTCCTATTGCTCAGGCGGGAATCGAACTCGCCTCTCTAGGTTTACAATGTGATATTAAGGGCAGCGCTTTAACTCACATGGCTATCCTGAGCCCCTTTAAAAAAAAAAAAAAAATACACAGATATTTTTTAACTATTTTAAATTATTTTATGAGTTTCCATTTTAATAATGAATCACGATTGTAGGGTCAGTTTAGTAAATAAGTTATTTCAAATGAAGGCTTCTGATGACGAAACACAACTACTTTCATTGATTCGAATTAGGGCGGTGCCTCCAGAGCCAACACAAACACCATAAGCAAAGTCCGTCTTCAAGGCCATACATTTTCAGCAGTTTTTTCTAAATTTATATCATAAATTCTTGAAGCCAATCCCCACTCCCCTCCTCTTACCCCAGGAGATATCTCTATACGAATGTCTATATTTAACTTTTAACAAAGTGTTAACTACTACAATAGTTGCTTAATAAAAGACTAATCTGTTTAACTCAAAGTTTTGTAACTTTGACTAAGTCATTTGAAAACGAGTTGAACAATACTACACTAATGAGTTAATAAACCCAAAACTTCTAGATGAACGTGTTGAAGTTTTATATACGGTGAATTAATCCAGATATGTCTATTAAATTGTCTGAGTATCAAAGTTTACATTCAAGGAAACTCAGGAAAGCAGGAGATACAGCATCCCTCATAGTCGACCGTACAGTATGGAATTGATAATTCAGCTTCATAGAATAGACTCCTGAGTTCCAAAACCTTTGCGATGATTATGGGTATTATGAGCACCTCACCACTCTCAGCTGAAGTGGCTACAAAAACTGAGATTCTCTACACTGCGTCACATAATTACATAAAATTACTATTCAATGAATTTGGTATAAATCTAGCTGAAATGCTGGTGAACAGAAAATTACTCGGAGTCACTTAAAAAACACCTAAATTCCCGAGAGGCCCAGATTAAGAAAGATAGCAGGGAAGAAAGTTACAAAGATAATTTATAAGATAACATAAGAAATTAAGTCCAGAAGAAAAAGTATGGATCACAGATTTATTAAAAAGAAGAGAATTAATCTGAGCAGCAAAAAATTTTACAAGCCGATTCCTCATTCCAAATCCTAGAAAATCTCATAAAGCCACCTAACTATAAATCTTCAACCTGGCTTAAAGAGGGGCTTTTAAAAAATCTAGTTCGAGTAATCAATTTGCTAAGAAAGTATCATATGAAAATATTTATTATTTTTAAAATAATTTTATTCTTCTTCTGTTACAAGATTGATTTAATTTTATTTTCAAAGAATATTCAAAACGTCTTCAGCAATAAATGCCCCCTTTTATTATTTTTCTTAGATAAGGGCTTTGGTAAATTGTTTTTGAGTAATAATGAAACATTATTGGTTTTTCCGGAAAGAATACCGTTAAAATTACAAATCCAATAAAAAAAAATAATTCAATTTTAAAAACGTTTGAAAACAAAAGAAAGGAAAAATTTGTAAGTTTATATATTTCTACGTAAGAAACAAAAAATTACTTAACTTTTTAAAACTTTAAATTTTAGAAGTATTATTAGTTTTATATTACTGTCAATAACAAATCTTAGAGAAATCATATAAAGTATTATAATGCAACACACTCGTGGGTATTCATGTTTCAGCTCGATGTTGTTTCGGTTAGTTATAAAAGTCCGTCACGCAGTGGCTGCGTAAACTAAGCAGCTTTTCTACGTGAAGTTATACAAAAGAGAAATCTCCATACGAGAGCCGAACAGTTGCGAACTAGCTTTTAGCGGGAAACAGTCATCCCTTATCGGCCCAAATTTAATAAAAATGCAAATATTTCGGTTATATTCAAGATAGAGAATAAATGTATAGAACAATATTTATAGTAAATTTAATTTGCAATAAAATTGGTTCTATATCATTTTCTGATCCGACGTATGGTAACGGAGATATTTCGAAAATCCCCCCTCTAAACCCCCCCCCTCCCAGTGGTCCGATTTCAGCCATTAACGAACTTAATCTGTCTTTTTGCATAAAACGTTCAAATATCGAGTTTGGTAACGATCAAACAAAAATTGTGACCGCTAGAGCGTTAACAGATATATATATATATATATATATATATATATATATATATATATATATATATTATTTTGATCGGACCTCATTTTCGTCATCTCCTGGGTAGGATCGATGGACAATTGAAGAAATTTTTCGAAACTCGCATCATGAGTACGACCTCAATAGCTGATTTCCCTTAAGGGAAATCTGCTAAAATTATGTTTTCTATCGTTTCCTTACCTGTAGGATCGGTCATTGAAATTTCATATCAGTATACTCGGCATTCTGAAAGAACACATTTCTACCGTTTGCAAACAGATTCCTGTGCATCATCCAAATCCATTACGAACCAAGATATTAAATGCGGCGGAGGGGAATGATTTTGGTCCTAACAACAATTGGACAAAGACGAAGAAAACAGACCGAGAGATAAGTGGAAGAGGGGAAAATATATTTTTGTGTGACGAACAAAAGGAGCATATCTGGGTCAAACAGGCAGACTGGCTGCTAGACAGAAGAGCCTCCAATCAATAATGATGTTGCTCGGGGACCTCTTTGCTCCATATGATCTTCAGGGGTCAACTACCTATCAAATGCTTGCACTTCGTCAAAATGGCGTTAATATTTCAACTTGGTAGGTATTGATAAGGGTAGATTTATTTAGGTCTCTGCCACAACCAGTGTTAACCATTTCTCATAGTTATCACAAATTATTCATTTTCCAACCTTCTCAAATCCTGCTTCAGGAGCATCATGTCTCCATTCCCCGACGCTACGACTTTTCACAATTTCTCTAGGCTTTCTCCCGAAATGCTGGACGGTAGTGGAGCCAATTGATCAGGATCAATAAAAAAGGCCTTCTCCTCTAGAAATGTTTTTAATTATGCAGATTGCACTTTCAACGTGCATCGTCAGTGCCTGCTTATTAGAGCAGTGTAGCCTGTACCAAAACCGTGGATCAACTACTCTGCGATGAAGCGCGGACTCTGAAAGTGCATTTTGAATAAATTAAATACACCAATAGAGGACAAGGCCTTTATATCAATTTCTGATAAATTTCTCTAGGTGTCAGACTGGTTTTATCCCCCACACATGCTATAATCACCGTTGACTCTCCTGTTTACCAGAGACGACTTGAAGTAGTTTATGTAATGTAATTCTATCAGTTACAGAGTGGTTTGAGTTGTTCAAATATTATTGAGATTAAAGGCACTATGGTAATTCTAGAGTGGCGAGTTCGATTCCCGCCTGGGCAAAGGAATTTATTTAGTGACGGAATTCATTAAATAAAATCCTTAGTCCCACCCTGGCTAGAAAAGGGTGGGTAACCTGTAGAGAACTCGCCCCAATTAGCCTTAGTTACAAAAAGTGGACGTTCATAAATAATTAAATAAAATATTATAGATATAATATCACATGATTGACAAGAGTGGCAAAGGAAATCACTTTAAGTAAGGGCAAAAAAGAATTTTCAGGGTTTCAGATACTGTAAAAGATAGTGATTAGAACAATAAGATCTGTTGTTTCGTCAGCTGTTTTACCTTCTTCTCAATGTGGTGGCTACAGAGGGAAGAGAAAATTAATCCTGGTGGTATAAAGTGCTATCCCTCAGAGGATTATACAAACTTTAAGTTTTATAGGTTAGTCTTTAGGATGTATATAGGCAATGCAAGTTAAAATTTTAGTGCTTCTCTAATCTTATCTTACTTGGCGTAAGTAAGAAATCGAAAAAAATGAGATATGCCAAGGCTGAAAGAGAAAATATTGTTGTCACACCTAGGTTCAAAATAGGTATTTAGAAGAGTTACTGCGCAGACGAGCGTAATAATGGAACAGATAAAAGAAATACATCCTTGAGTGTAAAAAAAATATCCTGCTAATTCTAGTTTTTACTTTTTCATTTACAATAAAAACAGTTTTGTAAGTTACTTAAATATCAGAATATTAAAATATTGAGTAAGAGAAAATGTTATAACTGCAAATGACAGATTTTTCTTCACAATATAAATAGGATTTTCACTTAAATTCTACGTCACAAGCAATTTACTGGAAAGGTTTTATAATTGCCTTAACTATACCTAGTGCCTTTTTTTAAACAAAATTGGATTCGGTATTCTTTATTTTTAGGAAACTCAGGTATAACAAAAAACAATTCAAATAAGGCCGTATTAGAATGCCGGCACAAATAAAAAAATAAATAAAACGAATCCTATCCTATTTTTGAGCGACCCCGAATCATTCCAACCCTGAAACATTTGCAGTATGTTTTTAACTTTCAGATTAAAACTCTAACAGGATAAAAGCATGAAATATGTTATAATTCAGAGTATTAATGATTTAATTTTTGTGCAGGACAGTTAATAGGAATGAATAAAAAAGATAAACTGCTACAGCATTCAATTTATTTTCTCCAGCTGTTAATACTTTTAAAAGGATATTACAATTTGAAATAGCTCCATTATTAGATTGGGAATGTGATCACTAGCAAAGCAGAATAATAAAGACTGATGCAATTGCCGGGGCTGCAAGGGTGCAAAGCGGCGGATAAAACGATTCCAATGTTAAACGTCTAAGCAAATTGAATATTGGATTCGCTAATCAGAAGTGTGTTGATGGAGAGTTGGTTAGGATTAGCAGAGACTAATAGTCCCTCTGCCCTGATAGGATTATGAGAATCGATACCCGTCCCACTAACCCGAAACTCCGCTATTGCAAATATAGTACAAATCGACCAGGGCACGTTTCTTGTGGCCCTTTGATATGCCGTTGATTTGGGTCAGAAAATACTTATATATTGCCTTTTCTTAATGAGCTAGAAGAGAGAAAAGTCCGTCACGCAGGGGCAACGTAAACTAAGCAGATTTCCCATGTGCTGGTACAAAACACTTTTGATCTACTCTCAGCACATGCTCTCTATTTCTGTGTGAAAAAGGAATAACTCGTTTAAACCTAATTCGAAAAATGCATAGAACAACTATTGTTTGTAGACCGTCAATAGTTTAACAAGATTAGTTCTCTTACATTTTACGACCTCACTCATTATACTTAACAGAGAAATTTTGAACTTTCGAATTCCCCCACCTCTAAAAAAGCCCCACTATTTCAGGTCCAATTTCAACCAACAACAAATAAGACCATTAGTCTTGATAAAAACTATGAAATATCTAGTAAGATTTGTATTAAATAAACATTTACAAAACAAGAAAGTAAAATCTCAATTGTTGATTCCCCTGAACAAGAAGTTTGCATATATCTCGTATAAAAAAGGTCTCTTGAAAACAATATTTAGTACTTAAGCATATTGTTAATATGACATGAGTAGAAAAGGCTTTTACTGAAGGCTGAAAACTAAGAAATCCTAATTGCTCGGTTAATATTCTTGATATTAGCGATAATACTTATATGACAACTTTTATAGATAAATTAATTTGCAAAAAGATTGGTTATGTACAATTGATTGATCCGACTTGTAATAACGGAGATATTTCAAATTTTCGAAATGCCACCCCTCAACCCCTCCCACTGGTCCAAGATCGAGTCTGGTAATGATCAGACAAAAATTGCGACCACTAGAGCGTTAACAGATATGTATGTATATATAATAATATATAATTTGAATTGTTTGAAGTAATGCTATGAACATATGATGCAGAGTGTCTTTACAGAGAGGCAGGAAACAAGTTATGTGAGCCACAATTGGAAGGACTTATAAAGGGAAATTTACCTAATATATATATATATATATATATATATATATATATATATATATATATATATATATAATGAATCGGAAAGTCACCCAGGGGGATGTAAGATGTTTTTACTTTTACATGAAAATTAGTAACTAAAAAAGAGGTGACAATAGAAACAAAGATGGTGATATAAAGGTCACTATTCATCAGTAATCTTGCTTACTCTTGAGAATTTGGATCTTCGCGCTGTAACCAGAACTCAGGCTCAAAATACGGAGCTACGAGATCTGATGAACTGAAAACAAGAAAGAACTGAACTAGGAACACATGCAAAGATCAAAACAGGAGCTTATAGGTTTGGACACGTTAGATGAAAACCAGATTGCTTCATTCACATTCGTAACTAATACCTTGGGGAACAGGCATAGAGAAAGATCCAGAGGAATGCGAGTTGGTTTTAGAATTTAAAAAAAAAGAAAAGTTGTAATAGATCAAGGAGAGAACTTGTTCAAGGTGTCCCACGGCCCAGGCCACAAAACACTGCACAAAAGCATGAAACGATTCAAGAATAGCGATGATTGTACATGCCTATATATTTATTCCTCGGGTTCCAAATTATTAGTTTAAGAATAACTTTATATTTGAAGCACGTATATGTTTTCGCCTATCTGACATTTAAACATGACATTGGAGTTATATAAGTACAATAGTCAGTTTTTAAATCGTTGGTAGGAATAGTAAGATATTACTCATACTATAGATAACGTTTCAATAGTAAATGTTTTCTTCGTTTTTCAAAGTATTGATTACAATCAATTGATTAATATAGTATTTCAGTTTTTTTTGAAGGATTCAGACCAATTGAGTTGGTATCATAGTAGAAACCATCAGTATCATCTTATCTAAAAGGGACCGTTTGAGGTGTATAATACCTGATCAGACATTATTAACCAATACAATGTCTTTTACCTTTATCATATTAGTAATGCCAAGTTTTAGATCGGCAATCTCACCTTATTTATCCTGTATTGTAGAGCTGATAACAGAAAATTCGGAATGATATAAATATTGACTAATTGTTCTTGTAAAGAAGTCTAAATACTTATCGCTAGTTTTATTTTCAAATGATATTATTGTTTCCGTAAAAATATAACCCAACCGAGAATAAGGAATTCCAAAGTAAAGCTCAGAGCTCAGTTTTTGATAAGAAATTATTCCTATTATAATGAGACCATTCATTATGTTTTTTTAAAAAAAATGAAAATTCATGTGCATCCACATAAGTAATGGGTATGTGGAAGATATACAATTTAAATTCCATATCCACAATGAGCTAGAAATGGAGATACAAGTCTGAAAAAGAGCGCCTAAAGAAAATTTCAATTTTTTTTTATTTATTTTTTTTTTTATAGTAACGTCTACTTTTTGCAACTAAGGCTAATTGGGACGGGTTATCTACAAGTTACCACCCATTTCTAGCCAGGGTGGGATTTAGGATGTTATTTAATGGATTTCGTCACTAAATAATTTCCTTTACCCAGGCGAGAATCGAACTCGCCACTCTAGTTTTACCATGTGAGATAAAGATCAAAGCTTTGATCAGCTAACCTGAGCCCCGAAAATTTCAATGTAGCGACTTTAATGAGGCGAATTTAAGAGGTTTCAGTTGATAGAGCGTTAACAGGTGGGTACGATTCAGGTAAGCAAGAAAGAAGCCCGAGTCCATGAATATCTATTAATGCATTAATAGATTAAAATAATGTAAGATCTGAGTCTCTTTTAATAATGTGCAAATGACGGGGTGAACAGGGAAGGAACAAACCATGCTAACTTCCTTGGAGTGGACCGAAATGTCTTGGTACAAAAATATAAAGAAACGGGAAAGGTTGGTTACAGATATACAAAGTCTACAAAGTAAAGGAAAATGGATAGTGTGTCCTGGAATGTGATGGAGAGGGAAAACCAGGAAGAGGAGGATGTTTTTCCTGGAAAGGAAATTTAAATAGAAAGTTCGTAAGTCGATCAACATAAAATGCAGGGCCACCCCCGAGCACCCATAATCCGGAAGGCTGTTCTACATAATAAATTGGCACGTGGCCTGGGTGTAAATGTTAACCTCCAAAAATATTTTGAATGCGGAAAAGCTGATAAGACTTTTATGCCTTTTCAAGATAAGATGCAGAAGTATACACTTACATAATACATAAGTGATAGCCTAGGAAAGTAGGATGCTATTTTGTTTAATGTATTACCCTAGGAAAATAATGTTTTCCTAAGATCATATCTATAGACCAACCATTAACACTTTAGGTAAATTTGAGCTATATATTATAGAAAAGGTCCTTCATAGGTTTAGTTGGAAAATTTCTCATTTCAATTAGTGAGTTAAATATTGAAAAGTAAAGCATTCCATCCTTAGCATCTGAAGACATAGGCTGCTTTTTAAGGGTTTTTTCTTCTAACAATTATAATATTTTTAATAAGGACAATTGAGCCATGGTATTATACACCTGTATCTATCATAGCTCTGTGCTAATCTGTATACCAATTGCATGTACAACATAACTTGGCACCAATGTACAAATTACTTCTACTACATAGCCCGACACTTATCTGTACATGATTCAGTTAAGTCGAAATATGCTTAGCTTAAAAGCTGAATTAATGCCAAGTTTAAGCTTTGCTTGAGTTACAGTACATCTACTAGCATTTTAGCAGATTTCCCTCAAGGCATCGGCTAATGAAAAATTGTTTGTGTAAATCTTTATATATGTAATTCTACTGTACGTGTGTATGTCACTGAACTCTTCCTAAACGGCTGAACCGATTTGAATGAATTTTGTTGTTAGCGTTTGGGTGACACACTGGATGGTTTAGATTCACAAATCAGCCCGCCAGAAGGAGCAGGAGTGGGGGGTCATAAGGGAGGCCTAAAATTAAAAATAGCGATATTTCGTTTCCTATTGGTTTTTCGGCAAAAATGGACAGGATAAAATTTGTTTATTTTGTTATTTAGAGTAACTTTAATTATATACACTTTCGTCGTATTCCGAAGTTTAAAAACGTTATACACTAGAAATTATAGCGGGAGGCATGTTATATATATATATGTGTGTGTGTGTGTGTATGTGTGTATGGTTGTCTGTAAACGCTATAGCGGTCGCAATATTTGTTTGATCGGGACCAAACTCGATATTTAAACGTTTTATGTAAAATTAAAGATCAAGCTCACTAGCGACTGAAATTGGACCAGTGGAGGGGGGTTTAGAGGAGGGGAATATCGAAAATTCTTAAGATCTCCGTTTTTATGCGTGAAATCAAAAATTGTATAGAACCAATCTTATTTGAAAATGTAATGTTCAATAAATGTTGTTATGTACGTTTTTTTTTTTTTTTTTGTTTTTTTTTCAATATCTTGATTGTTAATCGAGATATTTGCATCCTTTAGTTATCGGCCATCAATAAACCCCCACTCCTACTAATGTCATATTAAGAATAAGCTCTGCTTAGTTAAAGCAACTCCTTCGTGACGGACTTTTACAACTGAAGGTTATAGGAGCGGACACTGAATGATTCATGGAAAATGAAATAAACCCCTTGTCAAAAACACCAGACGATAAGAATAAATGAAAATGCCTGAGATTTCTCCAGTAAATACTACGATTTATCATTCATCTTGACCTTTCCTGCGTTATCCTCGAGTGGATGTCTCTATAAAAGACTGGAGCCATTCATTATTGTCATTTCTATCTAGCACAAAAGAATGATATTCTCCTTTCACGAGATTTCCCCCTTTGCCCTTCCACTTACCTCGATAGAGCTCTTTATGTTCTATCTTTTATTTACAACTTCCACTGGCCCTTTGTCCTTCCTAGTGTTATATGTAATTGAAATATAGATTGAAACATCGAGTTTGTGAATGGAGGTGTGGTTGAAAATAGATTTCCTCGTGACTAATTTATAACACAGCCAGACAGATTATGGGTTAAGATTTTTTAGCAGATTTCCCTTACGGGAAGTTAGCTATTGTGGTCGTATCCATGACGTGATTTTCGAAATTTTTCTATAAATGGCCATCGGTCCTACCTAGGAGATGACGAAAATGAGGTCCTTTCAAACCTATATATATATACAGTATGGACCCGATTAACCGAGGTTCGATTAACCGAGGTCCCGATTAACCGAGGTGCCAAACATTTAAAAAAAAAAAAAAGTAGGTGCGGTAACCTTTGGAAGTGATTATGAACCTTTTTAAAACCCTCAAAACCCTAGGCCGGATGCAGGTGTTCAGCAAGCGGTTTATTGAAAAGGAAGCTCTAAGACAGTCGTTAATTGCCTTCTGAGAAATACATCTCTAGCACCCCGTCCAACCCTCCTTCCCCTGTTCCGGGAATATTGTATTTACATCTCTACTTGTCACAACCATCCTAGCTCATTCATTCACAGTTTAAGTCCGGTCACGCCATGGATCACATCGCAGCTAAAAAACGTAAAAGAGTGGTTATTTCGCTTGAAAAAAAAATTAGAAGCAATTCATCGCTTGGACAAAGGCGAGTCTTTAAAAAAGTTGCTCAGGATTATGGTGTCGGTGAAAATACTGTCGGTGACTGGAGGAGGAATAGGAAGCAAATTGAGGAGACGAGGTATCTATCCCCACGAAAGTAAGCCATGAGGAGGGTTTCAACCTACTTGACAGGTCACTACTCTATTTAGAAGGCAGAGGTGATGTGCCTTCATATGAACTGATGATGTTAAGGAAGTGGAGAGACACTGCAGCTGCTGATAGAAGCAGTTGTTTAAAACAAACAACAATAAATGATTTTTTTAAAATCAAAAGACATACATAGTTTTCCGATTTTCCATTATTTTTTTTTGTGTTCGATGTTATTTTATACTATATATGTACATACATTCTACTTCTATTATTAATTTATGATTAAAAAATGTAAATATGAATATAATTATTAAACTTATAGGTATGTACTAGTTTTTATTCTAAAAACCTTACATTTTCAGCTGGTATTAGTAGGTTCCGAATTTCGATTAACCGAGGTAACCGCGGTCCCGACAGACTCGGTTAATCGGGTCCCTACTGTATATATATATATATATATATATATATATATATATACATATATGTGTGTATATATATATATATATCTATACATATATGTGTGTATATATATATATATATATATATATATATATATATATATATATATATATATATATCTTTTGCCGCTCTAGCGGTCGCAATTATTATTTCATCGTTACCAAACTCGAAATATAAGCGTTTCAAGCAAAACTAAAGACCAAGTTCGTGAACAGCTGAAATTCGAAACATTGTTGCGAATTAAAGTTACAATAAATATTATTATATACATTTATTCTCTATCTTGAATATTAACCGAGATATTTGCATTTTTCAGTTTTCAGCCTTCAGCAAACCCCCACTTCTACTCTTATTACATAAAAAAATACTCTATTAATAGAATAATAAAACAAATTATTCCAAGCTTAAATACTAAATATTGTTTTCATGAGACCTTTTATAAACGAGATACATGCAAATATGTTCTGGTGACCCCCTCCTCCCCTCCCTTCTCATCTTAAGTTCTTGGACTATTAAAATTTGATTGATTGAGATAAAAATTATTCTGATTCATTATAAATTGCAATACGAGATAAACTAAATAGTTTTCAATAAAATTAATATGTTATATTCTGATATACTTCAGTAATTGTTTTTCTTTCCGGTGAGAGGTTGGCAGACCTGTTTGTTTACAATTCAGAGGCTTTCCGTCGGGGTGTTAATAAAATTGACTGAAAGATTTCTTATTTCCGTTTGAATTTTTTCACTTAATATTCACTTTGGTGTTGTGTAACCAGTACGTAGGATTTATCTGTTTTATGTCTTCGAAATAGATTAATAAGGTAATGCGCAACAATTACGGACCAAATAAAACTTGATGCAGCTTTCTTATCACAGCTTACATTTCAATTTCAATGTGCTGAATTAGAAAAGAAATTATTGTAAACAAAACATGATCATTAAGACTTGAAATATTACTTAGTTTATTATTAAGACAGTATGAAAAGAAATGTGAGCTAACTTAGAAAACTAAAATACTTCCTTAAACATGTTAAATAATAATAAAAGAGGTAGTGTTGACCAGCCCTATTGGTGACGTTATATTTTTCGATACTATGCAAGATTGTATTGTTTTATACGACTTTGCGTCTTTCCCATTTTCTAAACCCCCAATCCGAATACACAGTGTGTGTGTGTGTGTGTGTGTGTGTGTGTGTGTGTGTGTGTGTGTGTGTGTGTGTGTGTGTGTGTGTGTGTGTGTGTGTGTGTGTGTGTGAGAGAGAGAGAGAGAGAGAGAGAGAGAGAGAGAGAGAGAGAGAGAGAGAGAGAGAGAGAGAGAGAGAGAGAGAGTGGAATTATTGGGTGGATAATTGGGATAGGATAAGACTATCCTAAAGACACCTTTTAGAAACATCTGAGCAATTTGTATGACATTCTTTGGATTAAAGACACCGTAATAATTTATTAATATATTGAAATGAAATACTTCAACAGTTCTCCTTAATGGCCTCAACAGCTTTAAGATGATAATAGGTGGTTATTAATCGTGTAATAGTTATTTACGGTCAATTAAATCCGAGAATTATAAACCTCGTTTGGCTCATTAAGTTTGATCTCTCATTCAAATAACTCTTAAGATAAAACTCAGAGATTTAAAAGTCCTTTGATGTTTCTTAGATAATAGGCAAACAATTTTCTATAGACCGTGAGAGAATAGAAAATGCCAATGCACATATGCAACTTCATTAGATACCAGCATATGAATGAAAATGATTCCACAGTTATCGTTCAATAAAAAATCATTACAGTTTGGCACAAATGCTTAATACAAAAAATATATATTACATTTCAAATCAGTGGCCTTGTGAGTTAAGGCGTTGGTCTTAATCTCGCGTGATAGACCTAGAGCGGCAGGTTCGATTCCCGCCCTGGGCTGTAGAAATTTATTTAGTGTCGGACTCATTAAATAAACTCCTTAGGTCCACCTATCCTGATTAGCCATAGTAGCATAACGTGGACGTATATAATAATAATAAAAATAAACAAATCAGTAGTGTCAGGCAATTCTTACTCATTACTATGCACTTATAATAATTGAGTCTATTTTACATGACATTGATGTTGATTGTCAGTCCACTTACATTCTCCATTGTATATTGACTTCGCTCATTTACAGTCCTATCATCTGGTACTTATTTCCAACCTGCCCGTGAACCATAACACATCTTTGACAGCATTCTCGTATAGGACTAAAGATTAAGATGGAGATAACTTAACTAGACCGAAATAGATTTCCGATAAAGTAAACCGATGGAGAGGCAATCATTATTTTTCCTTTATGGATAGTTAATTTTCATAAAGGAAAAATAATGAGCCTCAGCCCACTTATTTTCCTTATTGGGAATCGATTTCGGTACATGAAAAGCCGCCCATAGTCCTGCATATCATGCCTGCCTTAGTCATCTATCATCTCATCAAATGGAGAAAATAGGCGGGTCTGCTATCATTACTTCTACATTAGAATCATTTCGTTTACAAAGAGATATAAAAGAGACAATTTTAGCCTCATCACAACATTACAACGAAGTTAATACTGATCAAGTTGATACTGGTTAATACTCGATACTGACCTAACAATTTGAAGACGTATTTTTTTTTTTTTTTAAATCGAATTCACAAATTAACTCAATTCAGCTTGAGTGCCTGTGCAAGATTTAATCAATAAAAAAAGATGATAAAAGGATTTTAGCGGATTTTCCTTAAGGGAAATTATCAATTGGGGTTATATTATTGACGCGACTTTCGGGAAATTTCTTCAAATTTCCATCGATCTTACCCAGATGACGAAAATGACGTCCGTTCCAAACTATATATATATATACACATATATATATATATATATATATATATATATATATCCCTAAGGGAAATCAGCTATTGAGATCGTACTCATGACACGAGTTTTGAAATATTTCCACAAATATCCATCGATCCTACCCAGGAGATGACGAAAATGAGGTTGTTCAAAATTATATATATATATATATATATATATATATATATATATATATATATATATTTGTCTGTTAACGCTCTGGCGGTCGAAATGTTTGTTTGATCGTTACCCAACTCCATCTATAAGCGTTTTATGTAAAAAGAAAGATCAAGTTCAATAACGGCTGAAATCGGACCAGTGGATGGGGGGGGGTTTAGAGAGGAGGGAATTTTGAAAATTCGAAATATCTCCGTTACTATAAATCGGATCGAAAAATTATATAGAACAAATCTTATTGCACATTTAATGATCTATAAATATTGTTCTATACATTGTTTCTGTATCATGAATATTAACCGAGATATTTGGATTTTATAGTTTTCAGCCGTCAGCAAACCACCACTTCTACTCATATTAACCTAACAATGCTGGCTTATGTAATAAACCACATTATTCGAACCTTAAATGCCAAATATTGTTTTCAAGAGACCTTTATTATACGACATACATGCTAATATGTCCCAGCATGTAGATTTATCTATTATTAAACTTCACGAGGGAAATGCTTAGTGTACGCAGCGTGACGGACTTTTTGTCTGTTATCACTCAAGCGGTCGAAAGTTTGGTATGGTCGTTACTAATCTCCATGATTAAATATACAGGGGTATGAAAAGAAGGGTTATTGAGATTACCAGCTTTTCATTCCAGTACGCTGCAAACTGCTTGGTTAAAGCAAGAGTACGTCACGGACTTTTTTAAAATAATAAACAAAAAATACCTCAACACATATGCTGTGTCTTTAAATATACGGAAATGGAGGATGAAATTTACTAATATGGTTGCTAATTTGAGTAAAATTAGTCCTATCTCAGTTAAAGTTAATACAGTGTATGTAAAATGGCAAAGTCTATTAAATAGAGGCCCAATTAAAAAATAACATCAAGAAAAACCATTAATGCCTTCTGTAGTATTTAGAAAGGGGTTAATATTTTTAAACTATGAGCCTTTTCCATATGTGAAAGGGAGGTTATTGATGGGAGGGTATTTATCGGGAGTAAAGGCCTACAAGAAGAACTGGAAGTGGCATAAGTGGAGAAGGAGGAGGAGGCTCAAAGATTTATTTTGGCATTAGGGAACTTTCCCAGCTTTAATATTGCCGAGAGCTGCCATGGCACATTTGTCTTTTCGCCGGCACTAACTGTCTCCAAGAGCTTTCTTCTTTTCAGCCATCAGCAGAAGGAACTTGTTCAGAAGGAGAATGAGACAACTTCTAAGCCTAGAACGGCTACTGGGAAATCTAACAATCATGGCACAACTATTTTAGAAACTTCCTACCAATAACAAGGGATACGTAAGCTGAAAAGTTTGAGAGATTATTCTAGCGCTGAATTATTATCAAGTTGATGATGAATGAATTATTAAGTACATTGATTATCATGTACAAGGTATTATTACAACTTTCAAACTACATGGCGTTTCTTCTTCTTCTTCTTACAGACAAATAATCCACTTTTGGGAATCAGGTAAAGGAATACTGATTATCTATTTTTTTATAAATAGGATTTATTTGCTTTTCAGCATAATAAGTTATTGGATACTACATTTCTATTAGCATTAATGAACAAATCAAAACTTCAAAATATCATGTTCTCAAACATTTTCCCCTTAGAATTAATCCGAATATTTTAAATTGCCTGCTTTAAGAAGGTATTTGGGCTTAAGTTGGCCGTGCGAGGTAGGGCGTTGGTGCTAATCTCGCATGGTAGACCTAGAGTGGCGGGTTCGATTCCCACCCTGGCCTAATAGAGGGTGGTAACCTGTAGATAACCCGTACCGATTAGCCTAGTTGCATAAAGTGGACGTAAATAATAATAAACAACAACAACAAGAATGTATTTAGCGCATTCGGAGGTACGGTTCAGCCAAGATGGTGAAGGGAGTGCTTTCCAGAAAATAATGATGTAGTGGACGAATAGTTTAGACCTTCTATAAAAATAATTTTGTTTTATTTTACCTTTAGCTATATTTAAAATGGATATCGATAATTTTTTTTATATGCATTCAGTAACAGAAACAGAAATAAAATGGTTTACCAATCAGAAATTAGGGCCTTTTATTTATACAAGTGAGAGAAGTAGCTTACGGTAGAAATTATTTGAATAAATACGGAGACGACAATATATCTGAATACTGAACCGGACAGGAGGAAGTTTTATGTGCTATACATAAATAAATATATTCTTGAGTTACTTTTTGAATTAAACGATTTTTATTTTAAACGGTTTTTTTTAAAATCGTTGTAGTTTTATTAAATTAAAGCTTTTTATAACCTATTTAACAGTATAAGGTTGAATATTTATTAGCTTGGATGGGCGATTTTCTTTTATTCCGTTTTATTATCACTAGGATTTATTCTTCCCTGAAGAAACGTCAAAAGTACTTGAATAATTTTTACCAATGAATAGATATTTGTTAATACATACCAATACTCCCACTGTAAAATATTGATTATGTTGTTTAACTCACCTGAAAGTAGAAAACAAAATATTAAAAATAAATAAACTTTTCAAAAAAAAAAAGTTGTTTATATTACTCTTAACTTACAATTTGCATTAACTATATAGATTAACAACCCCAAATGTAATCTTTTGTAATTAGGCGAAGCTGTACAAGTCATTTGTTTAGTCTACAAATGTCTGGTAAAAAAATTAAATGTCTGAACATTCAAATATGAATTTCATTGATTTTATCAATGGATTTTTTTGTTTTAAATGTTAAATTAAGTTTTGAAGAAACAGAGCATAATGAACTCACTTAAACAGTAGAATAAACTTATCTGTTATTTGTTTTATTAAAATTTCAAAATAAACTGGAATGAGTAGTTGAGTACCACTACCTAGTAGTTGAAGACCTAACCTCCTGTGCTTTGGACACCAAATATTCACTTCATCACTTATGTTTATCATGGAATTATATTGTGTATTTTCAAGATCGTATTATACAATTTTTTTTAAAAAACACCATTGTTTAGTCAGATAAATGTTAATTACATTAGAGCAATTAAGCACTGAACCCAGCAACATTCTAATTTCATAAGACTCACTTTCGTTGGACTATCGAAGTTGGTTAAGCAACCGGTAGTAATTGTTGATTACGAGTATTTAGGAAACCATTGCAGGAAGTAAGGACTCAGAAATGGTGAGAAATCTTATTCTTTAATACTCCTCAATATAATTAATGACGAATTTTCCACTAATTTAAATTGTATAAAATGCTATAGCAAAAATGTAAATCTAGATATAATAATGAAGCAAGAGGATAACATATAGAACATTGGATTAATTCTGGGAATGAAAAGGAAAATTCAGTAATTTCTCAAAAACATGATAATTCTTTTTAGCTACTCTTAGATGTATACGCCATCTATTTTTAGTGTTAAGAGAGACATCAATCGCTGCTTGTTTTCATGCACCATGGAAGAGTATTCAATAATAAACCTATTAACTAAATGAAATATTAGAACTGAAGGACATAAAGCCAATTCTAAATGGAGTTCATCATTTTTCTGGGACAAAATTGAACACTCAGAGTAGAACAGAGACAGGGCCGGCTGGATCATATGTCATCTAGAGCTGATACCGAGAAAGTTACAGGGCCCATTAGTTTGAGGAGCTAGGATGTCCCGGTCGATATTACAACCCTCCCCTGGAAATATTTCCCCAGCAATCTTACACTCTTCGTGGTTTTCACTCTGCCAAAATCATCCTCACTACAGAATTGGATAACAGACAGGCACATAGGGAAAACCACTCTTTATTCCTAGCAAGGAAGAAGAAGCCCAGACGACGTCAAATGCTAGATATAGGTTCTGTTTTTTTCAGAAATCTACCTACAGAAAAATAAATTGAATACTTAATAGGTAACAGACAGAGAGTATTAAAGAAACTTTGAATAGCTAAGCCTGTAGATAATTATTGGAAAATCATAGTGCGCTATGTCAGCTTTTCTAAGGGGAACCATTTTAATGCCTATTGTAAGTTCATCATTATTTCATTTCGATCCAATGTCAGGAGCGGTATTACCTAAGATCTGTTACAAACTGCAAAAATTTCTCGAACAAATTTCTGTCCCTCGATCAGATTATCATTCAATGAAATACAATTTATATCAATGATATAAATCAAATGTTTATCGTTTTCATTTAAAGTTTCGAAAGTGTCGAACTGAGAAAGACAACGGTTTAAGCCATTTTAAACATTTTTATACAACTCTTGGCCAATATTATAAATACTTCAAATGCAGCCGCCCATTGGTGAAGTATGAACGGAACAGAACCAATTATGTAATAGATTTATTATTACTGAACCAATTGTAGAAAAACGCCAAGATTTAAAAAGGTTTGGGAAAGTTTTGTCGTTTAATTCCTATTCTAGATACAACTGAGCACAGTAATGTTTTTTAGTGGAGCCACTAAATAAAATACTTAGTTCAAGTCTGGCTAAAAAAGTGTGTTAACCTGTACATTTAGATTTACAATTAGCCCCAAAAAGATAAAGTGTAACAACACAATATTAACAATTGACTAGAAAATTCATGTTGTCAAGAAAACTTCTATTTTGTGGAATAAGCCACACCAAAAAAAAAACAATTGTAATTCCAACACCAAAATTATGAAATCCTTTCTTCTTTGTCCACTATTAAATACGATTTTATAACTTCTTTGAAGACATTTAAAATACCCGAGAACTTGAAACAATAGGGAGAAGTGATTTAAAAAACTCGTTTGTTAAAAATTTTTTGTAGTTTTAGTAAATACTTCCAGATGTTTGAAACTGTTCTAATCATGAAGAGTTTGGAAGGAAAACTCTAAAGCCACTCGGGGAAACTTGGAAGGAGCTGAGAGGATGGAGGGTAGAACTTGCCTAAACTAGAGTTTGGATTGTTACCTTGGGATAGTTTTATTACGTATGCCCGAAACTTTTAACAGTTAAAAGGGTAAGTCTATTTCCTTTTTGGGCCATATATTGGATAGTTTATTAAAACAGGTGTTATGTAATAAAGGAAAAGTTTAGGGTTTAGATTTCTTGTTGTTAGAAAGCTAAATTATAGAAAATAAACGCTTTTCAGTAATATTATGAATGATATGAACTAAAATAGTACTTCTGGTTTATATTCCTGGTTATTTAAAGATCACTTGGAGGTTAGTTCTTTAAAAAAAAAATACCATTGTCAAACTATTTGGAAACTGCAATTATCACGGACAGATGGTTACTACAGAGTACTTGATGACGATAAATTTCAGAACACATTGATATCCGATTGATTCTTCATGAGTGGAAAGAATCTGGATCCTTCCACCATAACAGAATATTTTTAGTGATACCTGCATAGCAAGTAATGGTGTGTAGAAAACATTATTATTAGGAATTTTCTGTCGGTATTAGTTTATGGAGAAACTGAGCAATTGGAGTCACTACGTAAATCAATAAATATACCAGTTGTTCAATATAAGAATAAAGAAATTCTTTCTTACTTCTTAGACCTCAAATTATATTCTGTCTCACTAATGTTTTGTTTTTATCAATTTTATTATTCTAATTATATTGAATATTTAATTATTCAGTTTTCAATAGGTTTTTGTTTTTAATACTTATTGTTGGGTTTAATGCGGATTTCGTTGTTTTTACTTAGTCGATGGTTTCAGTTTTTTTCGGATGATCATCAATAACTAATTTTTTTTTTCTGTACTTCTGCCGGATGCGAAAACATTATACCATTCAAAAGAAGATTCGCCGAAAACTCTAGGCTTTTTAGGATGACAAGAATAACAGCAATAAACCTGTGATAAGTTCAGGGTTCATTTTGTGCTAAGAATAACAAGAAGTAGAATAGAAGTTATTAAAATGCGTACTGGCTCTTAATAGGTCTAATTCCTGGCATCCCGATGGCTGAGGTAAATCCAAATGACGTCATAATGCGAGCAACCACGTGCCAAGAGCTAAATTAAAATACGGACGGCAATAATCTAATGGTTGTCTCTTCCTATGAAGATATCTATAAATATTTTGGTCATTGGAGGCTTCCGTCAGTTTTATCTCTCTTTAACCTATTTCAATCCAATTAATCATTTTTATAATTATTTTTTATTTGTGTTCAATTCACCCTTTGACGTTTTAATGATTCCTTAAAACTATGATTAAGATATTACATTCAAATTAAACTGATATTTATTTGGTAAGATTTACAGAACAAAACAAAACTGCTAAATAACATAGTTTCGGATTCTTTCACAAAATTATACTAGCCAGGCAACAATGTTCACCAAAAATACAAAGTGTCAGAAAATAATTTTATATCGACATAACTAAAGCAATAGAACAAGTTTTCTTCTGCTATTAAAAACTTAGGTAATAGCAAATAATTTCGATAGGATTTTTAATAAGTCACTCAGGTGGTACTGAAACTAAAATTTCCCAACATCTGGAATTAGAAGTTGATTGTTTAGTCCCACTTGTATTTAAATAGAAGGGAGTGAGTACCTTGAACCTTCAGAAGGCTGAAAACTCAAATATTAATAAATCCATTATTCTTAGACTTAGAGAAAAAGCTATATAGCAAATGTACATATAAATGTATATGGTAATTTTAGGATACTATTTTATGAATTGTTTCTCTGAAACACATCGCAATTAAATTCTTTACAGAAATGTTATCCTAAACATCAAAGCATTCAAGTATTTTTATAAATTTGAATTATTTCGCCAGCTTTAGAAAACTTTGAAATTCAACTGTTTTCAGGGCCCGAGGAAATGAGATTTCAGATACAACATCCAAATCCTTAGCATAATTAGAATTTCGTTCACTAAATCTATGGCTCCTGTTTTCCACGCAGAGTATCCCTCTAACGTGGGAATTTTTTGAAATTTTGTGTGCTCCATCCTTTGGATACTACAAAAATTTCATTGATTGCATTATAGTATTAAATCTATGGCTCATCATTGATATATTCTTTAGGTAATAAGTGATGGATACTACAGAGTAAGCCAACACTGCTGTTAGTGGAAGCAAAGGACAAAATAGAGTAAGTTACAAATATTCCTTGCTATACATCAACAATTACAACAACTTTCTCAGTTCACTTAATACATAATATTGATTTATTACTATAATATTAGTATAGTGGAAGTCAGAAATCAATTTGAAATTCAAACTTCAATCCAGATTTTCTATACTCAAAACATATATTTTAACTAAATACTGAATTTTTTTTTGAAAACACAAGCAGTAACAGCTTACAGGCCCCTCACTCCTATAATACGGCAAGGATCTATAAGATCTATCAATATAAAAAAAACTTGCTTGAATGTTTTCATTATGTCCTACATGTTTAGTACCTCTTTGGGACCTCTTCCAAGTTTATGTGGATCCATATAGCTAGACAGCTGGTAAAATAAAATACTCTTGTAATATTCAAAACGTTTAAATTCCACTTATTAAGGCCACTTCTTAGAGATGTGGTATGCATTTTCTACATTCTATTTATTACTTACTTTTTATTTGTTTTGACTTCAATGTCAACCCCTAATCATGTATGAAAATGGGATTCTGAAACAGTCTAAGGGCAAACTGATAAAAAGTAAAAAAAAATCATTGAAATCGATCAAAAAGTGTATATGTGATTCAATAACAAATGCACAAATATACAGTGAAGAATTCAATTTTTTTATAACATTAGTTTTAGAATGGCCTCAAACATGCAATAAGAAACTATTTTGGGCCAAATGTACATAGAATTTCCCATGAAATATTGAATTTTACACGACCAAGAATCGTCAAAAATAGAATATATGACAACCAAATATTATGAATCATACATAGCAGGTGTATGAAGACACTCCAAAATAGTTTTGTGGCTTGTTTGTTCTTGTACATTGTATGTAGTTTTAAATGAATGAATCAACATTAAATACCGATTGTTAAAATTACCATTCACTGCCATTAAAACAAAACCTAAATGACCGGAAAATTTGAATGTCATTCAACTAAAATGGTTAGGTATGCAGAGGCTTTCATGCCATCAATTACCATTCTAAATGTTTTCGTGACAGGCTGCGATCATAAATATCGACCCTCTGAATGTAATTCGGGCCAAGACATTATTCCTGTAATCCTGAAATAATTCAAGGTATCTGGAGCTTCTTGAGGAAGACCTTCCATTCATGCAATTTATTATTCATAGGTCTTAATGGAAAGGAGCTCAGCAATATAAATGTTTAAAGTTCAATGATGTTTAAAATTCAATATAAAATAATAATTTTGAAAACTGTCGATGAAAAATCAGGAAATTGTGAATTAAAGAAGTTCAGCAAGAAGAAATGATAAATTATTATTATTAAAATTATATGGAAATTTTGCAACTTTAACGGCTTCCTTGAGAAACGTTTCTTGTTAGTTCGTTACTTTAGGGAAAACTCTGACTTGGTCACTTGTGTCACGAGCGTATCGAAACACTTATGTTTAAAAATCGACAGTGACAGAACAGTTTCATTATTTGAATCGCCAGATAAAATGTGACCAAATCCTTTCTTTTACTGCAAATAACCCAAACGCACTATACACATTCACGGACGGATCCAAGACTGACTTTGGAACAGCAGCTGCTGCACTCATTGATGACCACACATATGCCAAAAGATTAAACTGCACATCAAGTATTTATTCAGCTGAACTACAAGCTATACTCCTATCTCTAGAAAACCTCCAAAATCTTCAAAATCGCCAAATAATTTTATTTTCGGACTCTCTAAGTTCTTTACTCTCTTTAAAAAACATATATTCCACTCATCCTATTATAACAAACATTTTTGAACACATTCAAAATCAACAAAATCACATAACATTGGTGTGGCTACCAGGACATCAGAATATTGGACGAAGCACTGAAGTTGACATGCTCGCAAAACTAACGACAAAAAAACACCATTACTGACATTAAAAAAATAACTTCGGACGACCTACAAAACTATATTAAAACTAACATAATCCAAGAATGGCAACAGGACTGGTTACTAACAGACAACAAACTGAGAAAAATTAAAACTACAATTAAGACATGGAGTGACAAATTTGAAGTATTTACACGTAGAGACGAAGTAGTCCTTACGAGACTACGTATAGGTCATTCTTTCCTTACCCATGGTTACCTATTTCAAAAGAAAAGAATGCCTAACTGCAATGTGTGTAATGCCCCGCTTACAATGAAACACATACTAACAGACTGCAAAAGACGTGACCACCTAAAGATCCCTTATGATTTACACGACTTCCTTACTAAAGGTAGCCCACACATACCCATAATACTCTAATATTTACATGACATTAACATATACTCACAAATTTAGAATTGTTACATTTTAAAATCCTTTTTAATCCTTCTTAAATTAAATATTTTAAATCCCAGCTAAACCGTTTTACTGTATGTTTATGTGTGTGTATGTGCGTGTGTGTGTGTGTGTGTGTGTATTTGCGCGCGTGTGTGTGGGTGTGCGTGCGTGCGTGTGAGTGTGTGTGCGTGCGCGCGTGTGTGTGTATGCATGTTTGTATGTGTGATAAAGAAAGTGAGAGCATATGATTGTAAATATTTTAAGTGTTAGAAATCTTCATTTTATTGTACGTACTAATTTATATTTATTTGATTTTAGTTTAGTTTTTATCCATTGAAATTATATAATTGCTTACGTAATTTTATTAGTCTTTACAGTCTTTGTTTTTGAACTTAATGTTTTGTTTTTGTTTATTTATTTTATTTGTTATTTTGTGTTTATTGTTGTTTTGTTATTTGATTGCGTTCTATTATTTAGTTGAGTTTTATTTAGTTGTGTTTTGTTATATTGTTGCGTTCTGTTATATAGTTGAGTTTTATTTAGTTGCGTTCCGTTATTTAGTTGTGTTTTGTTATATTGTTGCGTTCTGTTATTTAGTCGAGTTTTGTTATTTGCGTTCTTATTTTGTATTATTTAATTTTTTCTTGTTTCTATTTTCATTGTGTATTTTGTTTATATAAATTGTTTTTGTTGTTTTTTATGAGCAATATCGCCTCGCTGCGAACGCTCCAAAATAAATAAATAAATAAATATGGTAACGAACAATGAAGATTATCAGAGAAGCAATATGTTTAAATAGTTTTAATACAGAAGACGCCTATACTTTTAAATTTTAAATTTATTTCTTGATGAAGTTACAGATGAGTTATTCGAGAACTAGGGAAACTGTTTTATTTACGTTCACCCCCGCCCCACCCTAAATTATTTAGTGAATATGCGTCTAAGATTATTACTTCTATAAATATATTCTTACAGTAATCACATTTCGCGACATTTTTATCATCAGTTTATCATATTTACATTTATATTTTTACAAATATTTTCAATATTGACGCCCATTATAATTTTTTGAAAATATTGCTAAGTAAGTAGTGTAATACGAGGTCTACGTACTGGTTACGGTCATGCAGTAATTCAGTCAAAGTGTATGATAGGTCTGTGTGAGTCCTTAGATAACAGTCAGTTAGTATATGTTTTATAGTAAGTCTACAGTTACAGTCTTGGCAGTAGGGTTCGTCTTCTCCAGTAATTAAGTGTGAGTCAGTTGTGAATGACCATAAAACTACTTCTTCTCTTCTAAATAGCCTTTTAGAGGAAGGCCATTCACGAAATATATGTTTCAGTTCTCGAAGTTTGTTGTCAGTTGTGGGAAACCAAGATTTCTGCTATGAATTGAGTATCATATGTTTTGCTCGGGCTTGAATATCTTGGTGTGTACAATATTTATTGACGTGAGTTCTTTTTTGATTTGGCGAGTTCGCCTACTTGTGTGTTTTTTCTAATGTTTGTAAGCCTGGATAGCCAGTACATAGTTATTCTTTTGTTTAATGTTTGGATATTGTGTAATATGTACGAGATGAGCGGATGTTAACTATATAGGTTTTTTAATGAATGCAAAGAGAGTCAGTGCAAATTATGATCCCCTAAGAAGATTTGGGGAATCATGTAAAGCGTAGGAATTCAGATTAATGTAGAGTCAAACTTTTTCTTCATTCATAAGAGAATGAAAAGGAGGTAGTAATGATTTCACTTTCTCACTTTCCATTCAGGTAATTCACAAGTTGGAGCGGGGGTGGATTGAGGCAGGAGGACAACAATACTGAAATGGGTTGGGCGAGATAGTCTTGACAGGGGCTGCATGAATGGCAGTTGACAGCGAATCAACAAGACAGCTCCACTTACAGACATCTTCCAACTTCACAGCCTACGCCTCATCTAATCGATAAATGACTGCATCAAACATGGTTCCAAAACAAATGACCAAAATATTGTAGATAAAACTGGAAATTCATTTATAAGGAAGTTATCCTGATGAGGGTAATAGACAGAGTGTGAACCTAAACTATACTGAAATTTGAATTGTTTGAAGTAATGTTGTGAGCATATGATGCAGAGTGTCTTAACAGAAAGGCCGGAAACACGGTATGCGAACCACAATTGGAGGAACTTATAAAGGGAAAATATACATCTATATATAAATGAATGTTTGTCTGTATGTCCTTTATAGAATCGTAAACGGCTGAACCGAAGTTTAGCAAACTTGGTATGTATATTACTACTAACCCAGGCTAGGTTTTTGGCTATATTACTCGTAATATTCTCTGAGACGAACAGGAGTGGGGGTTATAAGGCAGGCCTGAAATTAAAAATAGCGATTTTTCGTTTCCTATTGGTTTTACGGTAACTAAGCACACAACAAAAGTTGTTTATTTTGTTATTTAAAGTAACTTTTGATATATGCACTTTTTCCGTATAAATGAGGTATACACGAAAAACTATAGAAGGGGTCAACGAACGTGCACATGGCAAAAGTTGTATAATTTGATATATAGAGTGACTTTTATTATATACATCTTTATCATAATTAGGTATTTTAGTTGGTGGCGTAGCAACGCGCGCAGGGTACAGCTAGTTTGTAATAAAGTGCTAACAGCATGGTCTAAAGGTGGAAGTAAAAGGAGAGCCAATGCTCGTAATTAATGCTCAGAGGCAAATAAATTGCAAACTGGTGCAACTTTTACCTATCAAACCCTCAGTCCAATGTTGTGGAAGTAGGGATAAGTAAATGGAACCATGAGAGGTAAAATTAAATATAAATTGAAAGGAAATAAATCTAACTGATGTATAGGTTACGCATAATCAAAGAATGAATTACAGTTGCTATTTTCAAGCTTAAGTTTAAGATAGAACACATAGTCCGCAAAGAAATTATTTATAATTCTTGGTGTGGGGATTAAAGGAGCCAGGTAGAGAAGATGGAATGGGCAAAGAACTATGATTTTTTAAAGTTGATGAGGAATTGAAGGACCCTGCTACTGTCAAAGATAAAATTTGGATTTATTCTTCAAAGAAAGTAGGCATTTTGAGGTAATTTGGAAATTACGTTTAGATGTGAAGCTCAATGAAGCTTCTAAAGTTTGTTGGCAAACAGTAGAATTTCGACAGAAAATATTGGCAAATTTATAAATAGTAAACTAATTATCATTCCTCAAAGTAATAGTCACGAATAATAAAATAAAATAATTGTTTAACGGATTAATCATGCAATTTATCCTAAACTCTTCCTGATGAGAAATAGACAAGGATCATTTAATTCCCAGTATTATCCCTCTACATAATGATGTGGCTCTTATTCAAATTGTGTTTCATGTGGACTGCCTTACACCGAAACCACTAGACCTGGCATATTTGCCTGCCCACAATCTGTCATAAAGATTAACAAAAGCCAAGTGGTTATCTGGGAGGCTTTGAGTCCTGCCAGAAAACTCTGACACGGTACAGTGATATACAGAGCATGAGTTGCATAACATTCTGTTTTATTTGTAACGAGATTGGACACACTCCAACTCATTGCACCTACGTTCTGTGCCTTCTCTTTTATTCCGATTACACGTAGTGCTCTCGGGGAGATGATATATCCGAGTCCTATTGTCAAGATAATGAAATTTACATTAGATTTCTTTGCTGTAGGGGTCAAAATATAAGCATTAGGAAGATAGGGTAAATTTCTTAAGTTAAAAATAATCAACTTTTAGAAAGAGGAAAAGAAAATTACGAAATCCGCAGATAAAGAATAAATAAACGGAGTATGGTAGATGGAAGAAAAGAGAGAGAGAGGAGAGAGAGAGAGAGAGAGAGAGAGAGAGAGAGAGAGAGAGTGAGAGGGGTCTCGAATGATTTATGTTGCCCCATTGAGAAGAGGAAAAAGCAAGGGTGGTACATATGTATTCGAGCCAGTGTATGGTTCAACGAATGGCCTTTTCACATACGGCCTCCCATTGATCGGCTCCCAAACTGATAAGAGGGTGACAATTGATAAAGGAAATATAATCTATACTTCCTACACAAACTGTGCTATAAAGCAACTGAACGTGCTGTTGAGACCTACTGACTGAAACGGATAGTATATCCATAAAACAACAAACAATATCGTAAAAATGTATTTCTAGATTTACTCTGCCTAAGTTATGTCTCCTTCATTTATAGATTTTCTCAGTTTTCGCAATTTCGTCCATGAAAAGATAAATTTATGGTGACAAAAGAATACCGGTATTTCTTGGCATCCAGTGAGGAAGAAATAAAGAATAATTCGGACACACTGTCTATCTTAAAATGGTGTCATATTGCCTTAAAACAAATTTCTACCAATGTAATATAATTAAAGTCCATCCGTAAACTAAGCAGATTTCCCCAATGAAGTTTTACAATAGAGAAATCTGCATACTGGTTACACTTAGCACCACCCTGAGTAAATACAAACGATATTGAGAAATCATTCAATTAATTTTAATAAGCTTCCAACGGAAACGGCTTCTGAATTGTAAACAAATAGGTCTTCCAACCAATCAAAACTGAACAGATAGATTGACATATTCTTCACTGACATAACATTTCACAGCTAGGCAATTCACGTGGGAAAATTTCTAGTTATAAAGCAGATAAGCACAGAAGTTAAGGAAAAAAGGAATCCTACCCACGCATTAAATACTTGTGGCACCTAATTGTTTTTTTTGTTTTTTTTTCTAATGAATTATAAAGGAGGAAAATATTTCTAAGACAGCAGCACTATAATTTTTCACAGCAAGATAATATTTGCATTAGGCGGATTTGTAACCACATAATTAACGATTTCAATTGGATAATCGGTCGAAGCTCATAATAATAGCTTAGGTTGGTTCATAGGAATCCAACTCAAGGATAATTTACTCATTATCCCAGAAATCTTTCTCGGAATCTATCAAACTGATCGTTTAAAATTGTTAAACTTACATAAGTAAAACAAATAAGGTCCTGTTGTAGTTCTATTTAAATTCAGCTGTGAATATTTCTTGTAGCATTTCTGGTTATCCTAAGATTGCTGCTATCAATATTAAAATTACTATCTGTATATTTGCCTGCTTGTAAAACAGTTACTCTTGAACGCTTCAATCAATTTTCATCCTTGAGTGTCGAGTATCATATGTTCGAAAATTATTATATAATTTTATTATTATTATTATTTATTAACGTCCACTTTCTTCTTCTTCAGCCAGGGTGGGACTTTATGAAGGGGGGGATGTTATTTAATGAATTTCGCAACTAAATATTTTCCTTTGCCCAGGCGGGAATTGAACTCGCCACTCTAGGTTTATCATGTGAGATTAAGGTCAACATTATTATTATATAATAGGAAACTCAAATTTTCCAATCATGTGAAAGATTACTTGTGAGTCAAATTCGTGAATACTTTTCTAACTCTTGGTTTTATCGGAATTTTTGGGAGGTGATATAATACAGATAGGCAGATAACATGTTTTAGCAGATTTCCCTTAGGGGAAATCAGCAATTGAGGTCGTACTTATGTCGCTATTTTAAAAATAAATTCGTCAAATGTCCATTGATTCCCCGACACAATTCTTTTATGTAGAAAGAAAGTTCGTTAATGGCTGAAATCCGACGAGAGGGAGTGGGGGTTTCGAGAGGGAACTTTGAAAATTCATATTTCCATTATTAAGCGTCGGACCAAGAAATTATTTAAAAACAATCCTATTTATATGTTATGTTCTATAAATGTTTTTATGTATGTTTTTTCATTATCTTGATCATTAACCGAGTTTTTTAGTTTTCGGCCTTTAGTAAACCCCCACTCCTACTCATTTCATATTAAAAATAAGCTGTTTTATTATGAAGCAGTTTATTTGAAGTCTAAATACCAAATATTGTTCTCATTGAACTTTTTAAGTTTTCAGACAAATGCAAATACGTGACGCACCTGGGAAATCTGCTTAGTTTACGCAGCCCCTGCGTGACGGACTTTTTTTGTCTCAACATTGTACGTATGTGTATAAAAGGAAAGGGAAGTTTAGTCCTTACGATAATTAATATATTTCGAAGGGAAAAAATTTTTATTTCACAGATAGTTCAATATAAAAAAAATATTAGTACGAATAAACATTAAAATAAAAATAAGTAAACATGCACTCTGGTTGTGATTGTCGTCCATTATGTGAATGAATCGAGGTAGATGAAAGTCCGGACTGTGTAAAGGAAGTACTCCATTGACGGAAGCGAGCTATTACAAAGAGCTTTTACATTTCCTGGTATTGTATCATATCTCTTTACGTTTAGCCATGAAATACTGGAGACTGATCTATTTTCTAAAGATCGTGGATTGAAAGAAAATATTATTCTTTCTAATCTAAACAGTAACTTCTCTAATTAACGTATATATACGCTTGATTGGTATCAGAGTTAGGCAAAATTGTAATTACAATTACAAGTTACATGTTATAACTACATTAGTTGAAATATAGTTACAATTACAACTACTAATGTAATAAGTTGTTGGTAATAGGCAATTACATTTTTCAACTAAAGTAATTGTAATTGCAATTTCACAACTACAGTTAGTAATTGTAACCGTAGTTGTAGTTGCAACTACAGTTACTTGGGTAGTTACTTTAAAAAACTATGTGAATCACTGACTGAAGTAGTTGAGACTGATAATAAATAACTACATCCAATGAATTTATATTCAAAAGTTTATTATATTACATATACTAAATTATTATAATAACTGAAAATAATTTTCATGCAAATAAATGAAAACTAACGAAAAAAATATGTAAATTCCTTTTTATATTTTCTCCAGTCGAATGAAATTAAATAATACTTTTAAACTTTAAAATTTAAACAACTTAGCCATTAAAATTACTTTAACTCAGAATTTTTGTCAGACAGGCTATTTGGTTTTGGGGCGTTTGCCAACGCAACAAAACAAAATAATCTGTCTACTGCTCCAAAGAATAAGGAGTTCTAGTGCTCACTATCACTTTTACTGTCACTCATTGTAAGTTCTTTCAAAAGTGTTTTCGTTGCCGAGGACTGGATATAGAAGACAGGCTGGAGTGCCATGCACGAGGAAAGAGGCGATCGCCGGAACAGGAGAGTCACTGACTACCGTAGCCAGGCTGTTCCCATAATATCACTCTACATTGTGACACGAAAAAACACCACTTCATATGGAACAACAACTTAAATTATTTACTGCTATTTAGAGAATAATACTTTAAAATTTGTTTCTATTACAATACTTGTTTATTTTTTTTTGCCAGTATTTCAGATCATTATAGTTTGCCCCATCAGAGATATTAACCACTAAAATTTCCATTTTTTGAAAGCTTTAATTTTTTTTTTCAAGAAATAGGGTATAAGCTAGAGCCATTTAGAACATACTTTCCAACTATTCTTAAAAAAAAATTATCTTATATAATTTAATCCTTCTCAAGATACATCACCTTCTAAAAACTGTAAAAAAGGATTAGAAATATGAAAACATGAGTCTCCAATTTCACTCCCAAAACCTTCATTGGTGTAAAAAGTGTTGGAACATAAAATGTACCCTTTATTTTCTGGATAATTTTGTTTTTGTTACATAGTGATAGTCCAAATAGTTTAGAAGATACAGGTGTTGGCGTAAATACGTGGATGTAACAGTTCACCGAACAATTGTGAGCGCCACTCAAAAATTATTGGCAGTAAAATTTTTAAAATGACGATTTTTAACTTCCGACATATTAGAGTATTTTATAAAAATAAATCAGATCTTTTAAAAATAGTGAAACAACCAAATTGGTATTTTCAGTTTATTTTTGGTTGACAATTTTTAAAATGACATTATTGAAAATAATGTTAATATATTAGATCTTTATTCGATGAAAACAAAGACCGAAAAATGTGTTCAAGTTAAACTATTGTAAAATGATAACAGATTACTTGACAATTAAGAACTCAACCAAGATTGTATTGCATAGCTTTTGGTGCAATTAATCCACAGAGAAATGTTCGATACTCTTATTTCATTATATTTTCTAAGTATCAATTATTATAGGGATATATTTAGTTGCAAACCCATTCAATAAAATCGCTACTCACCGTTAATAGAAAAGTCCATCACGCAGGGGCTGCGTAAACTAAACAGATTTCCCACGTGAAGTTTTACAATAGCAAAATTACACGAAAGCCGAGCAATTAAGGAAACCGCCGAACTAGCTTTTCGCGGGAAAGTCACTCGTCCGTTAGCCGCCCAGATTTAATAAAAATGCAAATATCTCGGTTAATATTCAAGATAGAGAATAAATATATATATAACAATATTTACAGTGCATTTAATTTGCAATAACATTGATTCTTTAAAACATTTAGCTGTTTTCATTAAAAATATTACAGTGAGTATTCGAAAAGACCGTCTCGCACGGGTGCCGTAAACTAAGCAGATTTCCCATATGAAGTTTTACAATAGCGAAATTTCACGAGAGCCAAACAGTTACGGAAACGGCCGCACTAGCTCTTGACGGAAACTCACGACTAGACCCGAAGTTAGCCGATCTCACCTCGACCGTTATAATTAATAAAAACACAAGTATCTCGGTTAATATTCAAGATAGGGAATACATGTACATAGCAATATTTACAGTACATTTAATTTGCAATAACATTGATTCTGTACAATTTTTCGATCCGACGTATAGTAACGGAGATATTTCGAATTTCCGAAAATCCTCCCCTTTAAACCCCCCCCCTCCTACTGGTCCGATTTCAACCGTTAACGAACTTGATCTTTCTTTTTACATAAAACGACTAAATATCGAGTTTGGTAACGATCAAACAAAAATTGCGATCGCTAGAGCGGTAACAGACAAATATATATATATATATATATATATATATATATATATATATATATATATATATATATATATATATATATACAGTTTTGAACAGACCTTATTTTCTTCATCTACTAGGCAGGATCGATGGATATTTGAAGAAAAAGTTCGAAAACTCCGTCATGAAATCTCCAAAAAGTGTAGTGATCTGTAGATAAGGCGTCACACTTAACATTATTTGCAAAGTATAGTGCTTATATTTTAAATAAAAATATAATTTAAGAAATGAGTTTTAATTAAGCTATATCAAGTGGAATATACCCAGTATTCACCATCATGCACCTTCTCGAAATTAAATATTTAGTAAATTTGTCACTTTAGCACATCAGGTGCAGAGGAACTGATTCAGTCAACTATTAATCACCGTTATAGCACCTGTTGAACATCAGAGGCTGAAAATCTATAATTGAATGTGACCACTGGTAGCACTATTGGTAACCGCTTATTTAATTAATCAATCCAATTCTAATAATTGATCTCTGAATTGTAGTGCTATCAGGAGAGCAATGCTAATACCATTCAGATTTAATACATTTATTGATTACCATTCACTATTACTTACGTTATAACTATTAGAAATAGGGATGTTTGTTTTAGCAGATTTCCCCATAAGGGAAATCAGCTATTGGGTTCGTTCTCATGACACGATTTTCGAAATTTTTCTTCTAATGTCCATCGATCCTACCTAGGAGATGACGAAAATGAGGTCCGTTCAAAAGTGTATAAATATATATATATATATATATATATATATATATATATATATATATATATATATATATACTAGCTCAGATACCCGGCTTCGCCCGTGAATTCATTTGAGGCTAAATGGTGATATTTTTGGTATATTTTTGGCAAGGCTTTACTTTGCACAATATTTTGACATTTACCCGTTCTAGTGTTTAGGGTTAATACCCGTTGTTGGCATTTGTTAATAATAAAATTATTTTTTTTATGTAAGACTTCACTGTCCTGCATATTGCTATATTTCCCGTCTCCTGTGCATTATGCATAGATTTGAATTATTAAGGAGAAAATATTGACATACATTTGAATTAATTTTTTCAGGTGAGGTACCTGGTAGTTCATAACGAAAAGAAGTGTTGAGCAAATTTCTCTAAATAACAAAATAAACAACTTTTGTTATGTGCATATTTGCCGAAACCCCAATAGGAAATCATTATTATTAATTTCAGGCCTCCCTTATAACCCCCACTCCTGCCCGTCCCTAGAAATGTTAGTATGGCTTATTATAAGGAAGGCGTTAGTGCTAATACACATATTGAGTGTTTTATTTAGTTCGGTTGAGTCTTTTGTGCCAAATAAAATTGTTAACTCCCGCTATAATTTTTAGCGTATAACACCTTTATACTTCGGTATACGATGATAGTGTATATAAAAAAAAGTTACTCTAAATAACAAAATAAACAACTTTTTTTATGTGCATATTTGCCAAAAATGCAATAGGAAACGAAATATCACTATTATTAATTTCAGGCCTTCCTTATAACCCCCACTCCTGTCCGTCCCTAGAAATGTTAGTATAGCTTATTATAATGAAGGCGTTAGTACTAATTCACATACCGAGTTTGGTTTAATTCGGTTGAGTCTTTAGGTCCAAATAAAATTGTGGACTCCCGCTTTAGTTTATAGCGTATAACTCATTTCTGCTTCCGTATACGGCAAAAGTTCATATAACAAGAGTTACTCTAAATAACAAAATAAACAACGTTTGTTATGTGCATATTTGCTGAAAAAGCAATAGGAAACGAAATAACGCTATTTTTAATTTTAGGCCTCCCTTATAACCCCCACTCCTGTTCGTCTTAGAGAATATTAATATAGCCTAAAGTCTAAGTTGGGCTGGTAGTAATATACATACCAAGTTTCATAAAATTTGGTTCAGCCGTTTATGCGTGAAAAGGTAAGAAACAAACAAATAAACAAACAAACAGACACGAAAGAAACAAAATGTAGTTATGGTGTCTATGACATGTGAAACGAAAAGTTATCGTGAAATTTCGCGAAAAAAATCAATGTACAGACAGAGGTTACAATTATATATATATATATATATATATATATATATATATATATATATATATATATATATATATATGTCTGTTACCGCTCTAGTGGTCGCAATTATTGTTTAATCGTTACCAAACTTGATATTTAGTAGTTTTATGTAAAAGTACAGATGAAGTTCGTTAATGGCTTCGTTAATGAAATCGGACCAGTGGGAGAGGGGGTTTAGAGGGGAGGATTTTCGAAAATTCGAAATATCTCCGTTGATATACGTCGGAACGAATAATTGTATAGAATCAATCTTATTGCAAATCAAATTTACTATAAATATTGCTATGTAGATGTACTCTCTATCTTGAATATTAACCGAGATACTTGTATTTTTATTAATTGTAACGGTCGAGGTGAGATCGGCTAACTTCGGGTCTAGTCGTGAGTTTCCGTCAAGAGCTAGTGGGGCCGTTTCCGTAACTGTTCGGCTCTCGTGAAATTTCGCTATTGTAAAACTTCACATGGGAAATCTGCTTAGTTTACGCAGCCTCATTCGAATACTCACTGCAATATTTTTAATGAAAACAGCTGATTTTTTTAATTAAACATGAAAATAATATACATTGTCATCTTCATAATAGATTTTCATTTACTGGTATTATTTCTGGGGCAGAAATCTGCAATGTTTACGAAGAAAATGATGACGTCTAAAGAAGAAAAAGAAACTGAATTTCTTTGAGTTCACCAATTAATGAATGCAATACATCGAAGATATCAATAGTTTCGATGTCCGTCCCTCGTGGTTGAGTTTAAAGAGGCCCCACCCATTATTATAGCATGAATGAACGTAGCCATAGTAACGACACTAGGAGCGTCAGGTGACCTTGCCCTCCCTACTCCCATTCACTCTTTCATTATCATTCCTCTCTCTCTCTATTCTCCTCTCTACTAGTTCTATCTAAATTGCTCTAGATTGGTCGTTGCTCATGGCGCACGCAAGTACACTTACGTTCCGCTTGGAGTCCCATGTAAAAATAAGAAAGTACTAAGCCAGATTTCCCACGTGAAGTTTTAGAATAGAAAAAATTCACGAGAACTTGAAACGGCCGAACAAGCTAGCCGGAAACTCTCGACTGCAACCGAAGTTAGCTGATCTCATCATGTCCGTTACGACCAATAAAATTGCAAATATCTCGGTTGATATTCAAAATAGAGAATAATTGTATATAACAATATTTATAGTAAATGTAATTTTCAATAAGATTGGTTCTATACAATTTTTCGATCCGACTTATAGTAGCGGAGATATTTTGAAATTTCGAAAATCCCCCACCTCTAAACCCACTGGTCCGATTTCAGCCATTAACGAACTTGACCTTTATTTTTACATAAACCGTTTAAAAAGCGAGTTTGGTAACGATCAAGCAACAATTGCGACCGTTAACAGATATATATATATATATATATATATATATATATATATATATATATATATATATATAATTTTGAACGGACCTTATTTTCGTCATCTCCTGGGTAGGATCGATGGACATTTGAATAATATTTTTGAAAATCGCGTCAGGAGTACGTCCTCAATAGCTAATTTCCCTTAAGGGGTAATCTGCTAAAACGTGCTGGAATATATAATACCACTTATATGCCTGTAATAATTATTTTGGAATAGTGTATAAAAAACTAGGCCATTTAATGGAAATAGCTTTATTAAAACGTAAATGGTTGAGTTGCTCAATTAAATAGATAGTTGCAAGTTTTTTAAATTCCGGGCCGATTTAATTGATTAATAACTTTAAAACAATGAAAAACGTCACAATTAAAGGTAAAAAAATATCCCAGATTGGTAATGGTTACCATTTATGGAATAATTGAAGGGCATATATCTTTAAAAAAATAAACATCATTACTGTCTTCAGCCCAAACAAAGGAAAATCGCTGGAAAATCTTACCAGATGAGATCAAGTGGTGTTGACTAGGCTTAGAATCGGACATTCACTACTCACACATTCATAACTCATAATCAAAAAAGATCGACCTACGTGTTCTCACTGTAACACAGAACTGACCATTAAACATCTCCTGACTGACTGCGGACTACGTGAACGTCTGAAATTACCGAACGACTTGTAGGAACTATTAACAGAAGGTAGCCCGCATATAAATACACTCTTAAATCACTTTAAGACAATTGCAACAAACTTTAAACCACACCTACCCCACTCATTTCTGTACATTTTATATCTCAAATTATGTTACTAATTCGTGTATGTGTTTCTGTGAACAATAGTGTATAATACATTTTTAAACTTGTCCCTTAGACTTCCATCATCCTCATACCAGGATTTATTGCAAAATTTATAGTTTCACATAGTTTTATTTTATCGCTTCCTTAATTTTATTTCGTTATATTTTATAGCATGTTTAATAATTTTGAAAGCATTTTTTCTTTATTTTAAAATTTTTATTTAGAGAATTAAAAATGAATGATACTGAGCGACATCGCCTAGTTGCGGAGCTCATAAAATAAAAATAAGAAGCTTAGAGCAGACTGTAATCAGACAAAAATTATTAATAAAAAAATGTATTCCTTTTAAGTGACAACAAATTAACCGTCGCGACGGTATAAATTATTTTAAATTGTTTGCGACACATCGCGACGGTTGCACAATCCACTACAACTAAACTATAAACGAAGGTGTAGCAACATGACAAATGATATTTGTATTGCTTTGTCACATTTAAATACTACGGGTCCTTTAAAATATTGAACGTCATGTTTGTAATATCGTAAAATGCTGACGATGACAGGTATAACAGTGATAATTCTCAGTCAGTTAAATATATTTATAGGTCATATGTTCTAAAAATTAAATTTGTATTTCTTAATAGCACAAAAAGGTTCGTCATGCCTCTCGAATATTCCGGCGTTGCTTTTGGTGAGCTAATACGTGTTGCTCATTGACATCTTCTAATATTTTTCCTAAACTTGCCTTTCCTAGAGGCTATCTTTTGTACTACAGATACGTGCCTTCGCTTTTCAGACATATATGAAAACGGTTTTAAGTATCATATGTAGGGTATGGTTGTAAGTAAGGCTTGTGATGAAAAGAATCCTAGAACTCACTAATATAAAAAAAAAAAGGCCCGTCACGCAAGGGCTGACTAACTAAGCAGATTTCCCACGCGAAGGTTTACAATGGATAAATCTACATACTGGTAATACTACCGTGAATTTTAAGTGAATAAATACAAAAGGTATTTATTCCTGAGAAATCCTTCAGTCGAGTTACAAGTTAATAATCTCGACAACAGAAAGCGGCTGAATTTTAAACAAACAGGCGAGCCTGCCTCACAGCGCTGAATAGATAGCTAGACCAGAAAGAAAAACTATTAATGAAATATATCTGAATATAACGTATTAATTTTATTGAAAACTATTTACTAAAGGTAGTGCTGTAATTTTTAATGTATCAGAATCATTTTTACCTCAATCACTCAAATTTTAGTAATCCAAGAAAAAAAGAAAGGGGAGGGGGGTAGAAAGTATTTCCATATATCGCACAACGTTAAATTTCAATAAATACAGTATTTGGTATTTAACATTTTAATGAAGTGATTCACGATATAACAACTAAATGCTAATATGACGTGAGTAGAAGTGGGAATTTGCTTTTGGCTCAAAACTGAAAAATGCAAATATCTCGGTTAATATTCAAGATAGAGAATAAATGTATATAACAACATTTGTAGTACATTTAATTTTCAATAATGTTAGTTCTATGCAATTTTTCGATCCGACGTACGGTAATGGAGATATTTGGAATTTTCGAAAATCCCCCTTCTATTTGTCCGATTTTAGCCATTAACAAACTTGATCTTTTTTTTTTTACATAAAACGTTTAAATATCAAGTTTGATAACGATCAAACAAAAATTGTGACCACTACATACAAACATATATAATTTTGAACGGACCTCATTTTTAGTAGGATCGATGGGTATTTGAAGAAATTTTTCGAAAAACCGCGTCACGAGTACGACCTCAAAAGCTGATTTCTCTTAAGGGAAATCTGCTTAATAAAGCCAAATATCTTATCTTGGGCTAAAAGAGAGATACAAACTCAAGAAGAATGAACAGGATACTAACAGGTTACCCACAGTGAAGGTTATCCATTTAATTGAGTTTCCTTATTGTTTTTGCGGTAAGATATTATCACTTCCTTTAAATAGAAATCTTAATCTACTTCAATAAATGGGTATGAATTTAAAAGCTCAGACTATTTACTTGAGAACATATCATAAATAATCTTTCTTTACCTTTAGCATTTTTTTATCGGACATGTAAAAACAGAATAGTAGACATGATTAGGACTTATTAGGATATAGTATAAGGAAGACACTTGAGATTCAAGGAGGGAGCTTAAGCCAGATAAGGTGATCTTAAGATATATCAATAACTTTCATTTCCTCGTGAGAGTGTTGACCAATCAGAGTATTACGCTGAAATTAACAATGGAGCTTTAATCGGCCGAAATCTTTTAGTTTCTTTCTATATGAGTTCAGTATACCAAATACTCCGCAACAGTCATCGGTGTACAACGCTGGTCAACACCACAGTCAGCAAGATTTATAATTTGGTTTGATATTATGTTTGAACCTGTTACTAGACAGCCTTGAGTAGAATAGCTACTAATGGGTAGGCCTACTGCTTAAAGCTGACATTATACACCTGATTACGTCGGTTCTCATGAATTATGGACTGTCTCCACTCTTCACGCCAGTTGCCTCTTCCCAATTACATATGTACATAGGCGGGCTAGTACACACATTACCTCATTATACCGCGTCATTTAAATACTGAAATATGGCGTCCAATCCCGCAATTGCTACTGACAGGTTAAGCTCACTCTTTCTAAATACTATAAATAAATGCTGGTCACGCAGAGGCTGCGTAAACTAAGCTCATTTCTCGCCTACCCAAATGCCCCAAAAGTAATTATCTTTTTGTTAGAAGATTCCCTTAATAGAAATCAGCTATTGAGGTCGTATTTATGACGCGATTTTCGAAAAATGTCTTCAAATGTCCATCGATCCTACCCAGGAGATGACAAAAATGAGTTCCGTTCGAAACTATATATATATATATATATATATATATAGATATATATATAGATATATATATATATAGATAGATAGATAGATAGATAGATAGATAGAGAGAGAGAGAGAGAGAGAGAGAGAGAGAGAGAGAGAGAGAGAGAGAGAGAGAGAGAGAGAGAGAGAGAGAGAGAGAGAGAGAGAGAGAGAGAGAGAGAGATTTGTCTGTTAACACTCTAGCTGTCACAATTTTTATTTAATCGTCACCAAACTCCGTATTTAATCGTTTTATGTAAAAAGAGAGATCAAGTTTATTAATGGCTGAAATATGACCAGTGGGAGGGGGGGTTTAGAGGGGGGAATTTCGAAAATTCAAAATACCTCCGTTACTATAGGTCGGATCGAAAAATTGTATAGAACCAATCTTATTGCCAATTAAATTTACTATAAATATTGTTATGCACATTTATTTTTTATCTTGAATATTAATCGAGATATTTGCCTTTTTTAGCAGATTTCCCTTAAGGGAAATCAGCTATTGAGGTTGTACTCATGACGGAATTTTCGACATTTTTCTTCAAATGTCCATCGATCCTACCTAGTAGATGACGAAAATGAGGTCCGTTCAAAACTGTATATATATATCTATATATATATATATATATATATATATATATATATATATATATATATATATATCTATCTATCTATCTATATATTTGTCTGTTACCGCTCTAGCGGTCGCAATTTTTGTTTGATCCTTACCAAACTTCATATTTAAGCGTTTTATGTAAAAAGAAAGATCAAGTTCGTTAACGGCTGAAATCGGACCAGTGGGAGGGGGGGTTTAGAGGGGAGGATTTTTGAAAATTCGAAATATCTCCGTTACTATACGTCGGATCAAAAGATTGTATAGAACCAATCTTATTGCAAATTAATTTTACTATAAATAATGTTCTATACATTAATTCTCTATCTTGAATATTAACCGAGATATTTGCATTTGTATTCTGCGTGTCACCAATAGGCTATGTTCGGAGTTTCCGACGAGAGCTCTGGCGGCCGTTTCCATAACTATCGTCCCTCGTGAATAGGTTTAGAGGTTAGGTTAACTGTTTTTTGGGCTAGAAACTACTGGATTATTACGCCCTAAATAATGTTTTTTAGGTTTAAAGGTTTCTTACTACTACAGTTGTTATTAGGCAGATTTCTCTATTGTAAAACTTCACGTGGGAAATCTGCTTAGTTTACGCAGCCCCTGCGTGACGGACTTTTTATTGAGTGTAACGGACGAGCTATGGTCGCTTCTAATACAGGGTGTCCAGAAAGGGTATCGGGTATTTGTAAGTTCAATGAAACAAAAATTATTTGTATGGAATAAAAAAGTTTACTGTTTATTATTAGCATATGGATTGGAGAATTATTTGGAAAAGATGATGTTATCCAAATGATGACCGTTACGTTGCTGGCACTCTTCTAAACGGAAACGAAGATTGGCGATAACACGTTGACACATAGCTATCGATATTGCTGCCATTTCAGACCTGATGTTTTGCTTTAACTGGGTTAGATTCGTCGGTTTGTTTTGATAAACCTTACTTTTAAGGTATCCCCATTCAAAATAGTCAAGCGGGCTAAGGTCTGGGCTTCTGGGAGGCCAGTTGATGTTACCCCTTCGCGAAATGACTTTATTAGGGAATAATTCGTTAACAACTTCCATTGAGTCATTTGAGGTATGGCAAGTGGCCCCATTTTGCTGGAACCACGTTCTTGAGTTGAAACCTGCAAACTCCTGCAACTCTGGGACCAAACAATTTCGCAACATATCGCAATAACGGTCACTATTCACATTAATTGCTCGGCCTCGTTGATCTTCATGAAAATAAGGACCAATTATGCCTTTAGCAGACATAGCGGCCCAAACAACGACCTTTGGGCTATGCAGGGGTCGTCCATGCTTTCGTCTCGGACTCTCCACTGCCCAGTACCGACAATTCTGCTTATTAACATGACCATTCAGGTGAAAATTTGCTTCGTCACTGAACAGAATGTTGTTAAAGTTGTTAAATCGCTGCAGCATGTCGTTCGCAAAATTCAGTCGATTAGCATAGTCCGTATCCTTCAATTCTTGAACCAATTGAATTTTATAGGCTTTTAGATGTAAGTCTTTCTTTAAAATCGAATGTAAAGACGATTTTTTGATGTTCAACGCTTGGCTTCGCTTTCGGATGGATAAAGACGGATTTTGACGAACCGACGCCTCAACTTCTTCAATTGTTTCTTTATCACGAACTGAACGAGGACGACCAGAGTTTTGAATTTTAACTGTCGCACCTGTATTCTCGAACATCCTGATCCATTTCCTAATGCTATCGTCACTTGGCGCGTGGCGTGTACCATATTCCGCACGATAGAGACGTTGAGCAGTCATTATTGAATCACCATTACGATAATACGCTCGTACGCAAAATGCGCGATGCGTCCCCGAATATTGTTCCATCTTGACTAAAACTCCACAAAATGGCGGACGCAACGAATCCCTCCCCGCGCCCTTTAGACGCCCTGTTTCGAATATGGCGCGAAAACAAATACCCGATACCCTTTCTGGACACCCGTAGTTCCCGCCGAAAGCTAGTTCGGCCGTTTCCGTAACTGATGGGCACTCATATGGAGATTTCTCTATTGTATAACTTCACGTGGGAAATCTGCTTAGTTTACGCAACCTCTGCGTGACGGACTTTTCCCTAAGACGAAAGGTCTGAAGAAAAGGCCTGAAATTTAAGAATGACATGAAGTCCTTTGTGATATAATAGCTTAGAATAAAAATAACTTACAAAAGAGGGTGGTTCACTGAAAGGCGAAGACAAAATAAACTGCTCAAAAATGAATAGGGATATTGGTAGGTTGGTAGGTTTTGTGGTATTTATGGGGCCAAGCATTTTATTTTTATTTTTTAATTATAAATATCATTAATATTTAATAGAAATTATTGCCTTTTTCCCCCCATAAAAAAGTTATTTAATTTAGGTCGATTTAATTAAAATTAATAGGATAAGAAAAAAATAACCAATATCCCTATTCATTTTTGAGCAGTATATAAATAACGGTTGATATTTGGGTGAGCAAACATGTAAAGATCAATAATTGAAGGACATTATTTACACCATTGGCCAAATAATACAAGGGATACAAATAAAATAACAGACAGATGGTCTATTATTCTTTATTTAAACAAGAATTATTCTTGTTACGTTTCTGGTAGAAATTAATTTATTCTATTATTATAAGCATCCATGATTAAAAATAGAACTGGGTAACGATTATATAACAATTACATGGCTCAGGTTAACCATGTGAGTTAAAACCTTAATCTCATATGGTAGTCCTAGAGCGGCGAGTTGGATTCCATCCTGGGCAATAGAAATTTATTTAGTGACACGCTCATTAAATAGAATCCTTAGTCCCACCCTGGATAGAAAAGGTTGGTAACCTGTACATAACTTCTCTCAATTAGCCTTAGTAGCAAAAGGTGGGAGGTAATAAATAATAATAATATGACAATTATGGATCTTAGTGAATTTATTATATATTAATTAAATATTTTGCAATCTTCATTATTGAAACTTTAACTTTTTGGACGCCGAGTTTTACCCACTATTAGTCACCCAAGAACTTAATGTCCAACTTTCAACTTCAGTCTACTTTGAGTTCCAATTTACAGAGAAATAGAATATAGAATGTGATCAGACGTCACCAGTCAGTGGTTCCTCAGCGTGGGAAATAAGCTAAGTTAATCAACAGATGCTTAGTTTTCAAATTCAATATTGGAAAATGGAACATTCTTACTTTCTGTGCCTATCCGCCACCCATACGACTTAACCAAAAATACGGGCATCTCTTAATACTAAAATTGACAGCTGTAGGACAGTACTTACCTCTTACTTTATTATTATACTAAAATTCTATATTTGAATCCCAATAGATATATAAAATGTTCACAACATCTATAAACCAGTTGACATTAACGGGGTGAATAACTTGGTTATTTTGAGCATATCAAACTATCTATTTATCAATACATTTAGAATTGAGGACACGATTTTTCACTTCATGCTTGTGTAATAACCTTATGCAAACCTCATTTTTTACTTACATTTTTTTTTTTTTGCAATGACTTTCTTACTGATAAACGGTTAAAATTAAAATGTTAGAAATACAACTCTAACTATGCATGTCATGATATCATTTTTGATAAAATTATTTGGATTTTTTCGAATATTAGCTTTCGATTTTACTGAGACTTGTTGGAAGTGTAAGACGATTTTTTTTTAAAGTCTCATAGTTTCATGTTGGAACATTACCCAGTATCAACAACTCTTAAATTTACCTAAAAATGGACTATAGATGTTTGTAACCTATGAGACTATCTTAGTTGGAAATTAGTGGCGAAAATCAATTGCCAAGAGTGTTAGGTACTATAAAAAGAAAGGTAGTCTCATATCTAATATTAGGTAACCTTATACCTAATAGTCCATATAAACATAACTACAAACTGAATTTGGGGTACCCTCATACATAGAGCAATATTACTTTATGAAATTGGAAATGAACAAAATGGGAACAGTATAGCGGGTATTATGGTGGTTCCGGAACAGTGGCTGGGGAGACGGTAGAAGCATTAGCTGGAATTATGCAGCTCATTCCTAACCTTATGAATTATTTACTTCTTCCAGCTGCATTACACACTCTCTCTCTGGACAAAACATCTCTTCTACTTTAACTCGTTTGCCATCCCAAGATTTGGCTACTTAGCCTTGAATGGAAAAATAGATACAATTCATAAGGGATGGACTAGATCGACTAGCCTCGGTAGAATTTAGGTTTTTCATGAATATTGTAAATCAACTGTTAAGAGTATTAAGAGGCTTTAGCAAACCCGAAGTTAGCAGCAATCAGAATTGCTGTCTATGTATGGGTTTTGGTCTAGAAAGAATTTCTTAACGATTTGCCAAATTCCTATACGTTATGAATTTGAGTGGTTGAGAAAGACTCTAGAAGAACAAGATATTAGAATTCTACCCAACAATAATAAGTAAGCTACCAACCTGATCAGCCTGCTGATATTTTACATCAGATATCTTTTTAGCATATTTCCCTTAAGGGGAATCACTCGATAAATACTTAGGAACCAGGCCAAATATGAAAGATTGTCGTAAAAGTCTGTCACAAACATGCATGTCACACAAAAGATAGTAGCATATGTATAAGAAAACGCACGAAATGAGGGCTCTTCTGACAGAAAACCCGTCCTGTGGAAAGAGAGCTCTAATACGATATTATATTCGGCAAAGGAACAGTATCAGTCAACGATTAGCCACCACTTGTTGAAAGAGGCTGAAAAGCTGGAATTGAATGTGACCACTGAGAACACTATAAGTAAACACTTATTTAATTTGCGCTACGGAGAAATAGCTCAGAAACAATTACGCGTCCGATGGAAACTCTCTGTTTACTCTTCCTGAAGCGGACCGTTGTACTTTGAAAGGAAAAGGAATCAACTGCTAACCTCCTTCTGAATCAGGAGCAGACAGAAAACCTAAAAACGACTCAAATTCCCTGATTAAATACTTAGGAAACATCCCATTAACGATTGCTTTTCGCAAAGGTTTATTTTAGACAAAAGTTAGTAGTGTGTGCATAAAAAAAAGGTCCGCCACGCAGAGGCACTAAGACGATTTACCACGTGCTGATATGACCACTATTGATCTCTTTCCACATATATTTTCTCACAAAGTATTAAGTCCAATAAAAACCACACGTGTAATTTAAGTTTCGAACAAACTGGCACTTTATATAACAGATTACTGTTAACATGACATGAGGTGGAATGGAAGTTTACTCAAGGCTGAAAACTAAAACAATCCAAATCTCTCGGTTAATATTCACGATAGAAAATATGCATATAGCATCATTTATAAGGTATTAATGCAGGAAGATTGGTTCTATAAATTTTTGGATTCAACTTATAATTACAAAGTTTCGATATCCCCTCCTCCAGTCCCATTTTAGCCGTTAACGAACTTGATCTTTAGTTTTGCATGAAAGGCTTTTAAAGTGAGTTTGGTAAAGTTCCAACCAATATACATTCTTCATATTTTCATGGCATGGGCCACCAATAAAACATATTTTTTTCGCGTAAACATTATTGATACTGCCCTACTTGTTTCGTGGTCTCCATATCACCTCTTCAAAAATTAAAAACATTAATTTAACAAAAACCCTATGATATTTCTTTACTGGATAGAGTATTAATAAGTGCATGCTTACATATGTATTTACTAAATCTAAATACAGATTACATTTCTCAAGTGCTCGTCTCCCTCTTACGTTGGTTGCGACTGCACTCACTATCTGGTCGTTGATGTTGAGGTTCCCGAAATAGGTTAAGTCAGCTGATTACAAATCGATCATTTCTCGTCAAAATTTAAAATCGACTATTTTAAAATAAAATGTTATAGAATATATATATATATATATATATATATATATATATATATATATATATATATTCTATAACATTTTCTATCATATATATCATCTGGAGCAAACCACATTTTCGTCGTCTACTAGGTAGGGTCTATGGACATTTGAAGACATTTTTCGATCATCGGTTATGAGGAAAACCTCAGTTGCTGATCTACAAAAATCCAATAAAAAGAGGACCCTTCTGACCAAAAAAAACCGGGAAGAGAGCTTTACTATGATTATATATAGCAGGACCTCTGAGAGGCCTCACAACAAAAAGTCTACACCGGCATGATTCCATGTTGTGGGATCCCTTGTAAAATATGTCTATTTAGAAAGAAAAACTGGCAGAAAGTGATAACGAGAGATTACTAATACCTCCCAGCAAAACCTTACTCACTTCAGGCATGCTCCATCAAAACCTTGATTTTTCTCCATCAGAGCAATTGCATCATTACAGATAAACTCAATCACGTATTCGGCATTTCTTTAGCTTATGTTAATTTAGTTAATAAATTTAATAAAATTTACTAAAGTATTTTGGTCTTCACTGACCAAAAATGACCAGTTAAGGCGGAGAAATTAACAAGCCATTATTTAAACTATTGAATAAGCAGCAGTGTGAGTTAGTCAGCAACATACACGGCTTGCTTATCGTCTTTCGTAATTACCAAATTTGTAAAAATGCAATTAGATATTCTTAACATAAAAATAGATACTTTCTATTAGAGGTAGAATATTTAACAAATTTAAGATCATAAAAAAAATCTAGAGAATGCGCCTTAACGAAATATAAACTAAAATGGTTTTTAATTTATGATTAACAGGAGATAAGTGTACATATGTGTAATTATTCGTCCAATTTTATGAAGACTAATTAAAGAAGAAGATATTAAATGGATTTTCATTATTTTTTAAATAAATTACTTTTTCTGGGTCTGAACTTTGCGAATTGATTTTAAAGGATATTTATTTTCTGTTAGCTTAATGAAATTAAGCCATGGCTTTATGCAATGACTAAAAAGTATACAAATGTATTACTTAATTCGATGTGTCTATATTCTTTTTTAGGTTTATGTTAGGAATCGACTTTCCAGGGTTATTGAAGATCTTGGGTTCCAAATTCCATACCAGGTTTTTTTGAAGCTGGACCATAGGCTTGGCAAATAGGAATTTATTTAGTGAAGTACTCATTAAATAAAATTCTTAGTCTCACCCTGGATAGAAAACTGTGTTAACATGTAAACCTGTAGGGTGGCCGTCTCTATTATCCGTAGTAGCAAAAAATGGACGTAATAATAATATTGTTAGCTTAATATCACACAGATCACGGCCCTCTTAATAATATTCAATAAGTTTAAGAGATCCAGAATATCAAATTTCAACATTCTAAGGCGTTTTTGAGTTACGTGAACAACGTATATACATACAGGTGTCAATCTAGAAACTAGTCGAGCTGGTGAAATAAATAACATAGTTGAAATTTCTAAAACCTACATTTTTCGTACTTTCAATTATTCCTATGTAATACTCCGTATAAGGAAGTAAAAAGTAATTTTAGATATACCACCTAAGAAGTCGCAGGGAAGGAATGCAGAGAAAAAAACGAAGTAAAATAAACAACTGATCTGTCCCAAACAAATAAATTGTAGTTTTCAATGGACTTCAGTTATCTCTGGACGGTTAATATCAATCATTAATTGTTGTTAGTTTTAACAGACAACTGATAATCCTTTGGAAAGATACGTGGCCTAATTATTCTGAGAAAGGCCTAGCAAGATATTTGTAAGCATGACAAATAGATGTTGCCGGTTCGAAGCTGAGATTAGATAGGAAGGAGTGAGTCTCATTAGCTCTCCGAGTGGTTCACACTCTTGACTTCAAAGCCACTTTATTTCCTTCCGACTCAAACCGAAAGGCACCTTTTAATCTAAGTCTCTGGGCCTGAGTTAGCCACGAGTGTTAAGGCGTTGCTTTTAGCGCACATAATGAACTTTCCAGTTGGGGATTCGATTACCATGTGACGGAAGGACTTCATTTTGTGAAGGCGCTACTAAAATAAAAGTCACCACTAAAAGTGGGTTAATGGCCCATCTTCATTTGCTACAGATGTATTGCCAAACCATGTCTTTTTCAATCAAAAAGTAGGAAACTCCAATGTAAAGAAATATAAAAGTATTCGGGCACCTTTAGATGGATCTGACATTTTGGTAGGTGGGTCGCCAAGTTTTATCGTGCAGCGTGGAAACAGAATCAAATCCCCAATGGATTACCTAAGAAAGGACTTGCAGAAACTAGGATCCACGAGAATTACTTATCACGCTTAATATTCAAAGATAATGACCGAGCTCCTGGTCTTACGAGGCAAATTAATAGCCAACAATGGTTATATCGTTGGATAACTAATATACCTTTAAAAAAATTAAAGAATGATTAATCATCAAAGGTTGGGAAGGTCCAAAAAAATACCTCTCAAATCTGGCTGCACAATGCCTTTTCATGATTTTGAAGGAGACTGAATTCGTCAGCTGTGGAGTCGCAACAGAACATTGTCCAAGATTTCCGGAATTTTGGTCACAGTCAGTGATGAATCGATGAATAAGGAAAGTATTTTCATCCGCGCACCTCTGGATATTCTCTCCAAACTCTTACAATGAATAACTCGTTGGTCATTACTGAGTGGATGGAGTGAGAACGGGCTTGAATAGTCTTTAAATCTGACTATGATAACGATTATGTCAAAGTCAATGTGTTGTCCCCGCGAAGTTAAGTAGTTCATCTTTATCATGAATATGCAATATAAAGGGGAGACAAGAAAAGTTTGATTCTCTAAAATTAAAACAAAATAAATAATAAAGATTAATGTGCTTACACGTAGTGGCCGGACATTAAAATCAATTTATCCCTGATTGTAACGAAAATGTAGGAAATATTGGACAGACCAAGTGCACCGATTTCTCAGCAACGGATTCTGACTCCTAGAAAAGAAGTTGTGACACAAGAAATCTCGTTAAATAAGTGAGAGATGTTCTCATATATTTTATGTGAATTTACTGCTGAGTTTTAATTTCAGTGTACACAAATGCATCCCGACATGAAGTAAAAATAATGAACTAATATTTAAGTTCAATAAAATGTATATTTTACATAAAATAAAATTTTGTAATAATATTGCTATCAGAAGAATTAATAATTTACATAAAACTATTGTTATATGTTAAAACTTTGATAATATCTAAAAACAATTATGTTATTCTTAGACCATGACGAAATATGTACAATTCTTCAATCATATATAATTTTAAACGTTGTTAGCCATGTCTATATTTTATTTCATAAATTATTGCTTCTGAGCGTTCTGAGAATACAGACCAACTTTTAACTGCAGTGTGTATTTCATAGTTATTATTAATTCAGTTCCTCCAAAGTTATCGTCTATCTACTTGTTTTAAATTGAACAAATTAGAGGAATAACATTTTTTTTGTTTCTAAATTTATTCTTCAAACTTGAAACCAGTATATTTGACAGATTAGTTACTACTTATCAAATTCAAATATTAGTTTACTTTTCATATTCACCTAAGCTTTTGCCCGATCAGAATTCTAGGTTTTACAAATACTAACCATTCTTAAGAGCAATAACATTAGTGTTTAGTTACTGACAGCTTATTCCTCCATAAGCCTCAAATTCATGTAAGGTGCTTCAATTTGTTAGCAAATAAAGGCAGTAGCTAAATAAGAGCTATTTTTTTCTGGACATTTTAACAATAATAATTTAATCCCCTTCCTTCCTTGCTTAATAATATTTGATCTCAAACTATATTATCCTTCGGACTAGCGACATCTCTCAATAAAAGGGGGCATCCCTTCTCATTAAGGTCGTTTTCCAGCAAATAATCCTTCTATTAGGACTTCCATCTAGTTGGTCAATAATTTCACCTTAATCTTGTTATACTTTTATAATTACCAAGGATACAAGGATCCTATTTATTCACAATCCATATTAAGAAAAATGCCGTAACTTTCATCCAACCATTTTTACCTCACATCCCTTCCATTAAAAATATAAATTCAACATTACGACATTAAATCAAAGTGGTTGAAGTAATATCTGATTATTAACCTTTAACTACTATCATGGGTCAAAGACGACCCGAGCATAAAATAAAAATTAAGGTTTCTCTGGTTTCTTGCTTGGCAGTGCCACCAGGTACGATGTATTCTCCCTTAGTAACAGCTGTTACAGTCGACCTCTTCGTCTGGTTCTGCGATCACCTATGTCTGTCTAATTAACGCATTGGGGTCATTTTTGACCAGTGGTAGTAAATACGTTATTATATCATATTCATAGTGATATGACTAATGAGGGTTTTATAGTGGATGGCAGATATTATAAGGAACGGTTGGCATATATGAACGAAGATGATGGAAATCAGAATCCTGTGTCTGATGATAATGAGGATCTAATGATTAATTACAGTGACAATCAGTCCATTCGTTCTGATTGTGATACAGATTCAGAAAAAGAGCTAAATCAGGATGGCATGTGCAATAAGTCTGACCAGAAACATTCAGCAATATGCTATAAATGTAATAACATATGTTGCAAGAATCACTCTCAATCTAAATGTCTCTGCCAGAACTGTGAAGATAAAATTTTAATTTATTTGTTAGTGGAGCAGTGAGCCCCTCACAGTTTCTTTATTATTAAAGACATTGAATTACTTTCTGTTTCAGAATGAGCAGAACACACTTAAATATGTCAAGAAGAAAGATGACACTATTAAAATTCATTTTTACATATTGATTTTTATACTATTTGAAGACTTGGATTTTTTAGCACTTTTTTTTCTAATTCAAATATGTTTTTTGGTAAAGTGGAAAAACAAGTTATTATTATTGTATTTTTATTTTAAAATGTGTCACGTTTGTTATGTATTCCATTAAAAAATTATATTAAAAAAATTATTTAAGGTAGTACGTAGGACCTATGGTAGTACTTATGTAACTTTAAAAGATGGTAGTAGTTGAAGGTTAAAATAAACACCTCTCTTTATCCTAGTTCCCTCACTTCTTTTGAATGCTACAAAAAGACAACCCAATTTTGACAGAATAATAAAATTTTTAGAGATTTTATTAACCTCTTTTAGCAGATTTCCCTTAAGGGAAATCAGCTATTGAGGTCGTACTCATGATGCGAGTTTCGAAAAATTTCTTCAAATGTCCATCGATCCTACCCAGGAGATGACGAAAATGAGGTCCGTTCAAAATTATATATATATATCTATATATATATATATATATATATATATATATATATATATATATATATATATATATATATATATATATAGATAGATATATATATATATATTTGTCTGTTAACGCTCTAGCGGTCGCAATTCTTGTTTGATCTTTACCAAACTCGGAATTTATTCGTTTTATGTAAAAAGGAAGATCAAGTTCGTTAACGGCTGAAATCGGACCAGTGGGAGGGGGGGTTTAGAGGGGGGGATTTTTGAAAATTCAAAATATCTCCGTTATTATGCGTCGGATCGAAAAATTGTATAGAATAAATCTTATTGCAAATTAAATTTACTATAAATATTGTTCTATACAATTATTCTGTATCTTGAATAATAACTGAGATATTTGCATTTGTATTCTGCGTGTGGTCACCAGGCTATGTTCAGACTTTCCGCCGAGAGCTCTGGTGGCCATTTCCATAACTATTCGTCCCTCGTGAATAGGTTTAGAGGTTAGGTCAACTGTTTTTTGGGGCTAGAAACTACTGGGTTATTACGCCATAAATAATGTTTTAGGTTTAGAGGTCTCTTACTACTACAGTTGTTATTAGTCAGATTTCCCTATTGTAAAGCTTCACGTGGGAAATCTGCTTAGTTTACGCAGCCCCTGCGTGACGGACTTTTTATGCTATTAGAGTAACTAAATATAAACGTAAATGAGAAACTAGATACAATTTTCATATTATTGTAATGTTGAATTCAAAATATGTTCATACCACTTTTTGAAGACAAACAGAACTCACCTAAAAAACAAAGAGAGTATTAGATATAATTGATATTCTCAAATAAGTACACAATTAATACGCACTGTGTTTATGTGTTTATATGTTTATATATATATATATATATATATATGTGTGTGTGTGTGTGTGTGTGTGTGTGTGTGTGTGTGTGTGTGTATTTATGTCTTATCCCTATAGAGATAATTAGCCACGAACTAAGTGTCATTTAGGTTTTCATGTAGCAACTGATCAACCCAAAATTTATATCCTTTCTATCATTGGATGAATGATCAGTACTCATTGCGAATAATGTTCACTAAAAATACAAGAAAATAAAACTATTTGGTATAAAGAATAAAGTATTTGTTCTAAATAAAATGCAATTCACGAATATACAGTCCTGGTTAGATAGAGTTCCATAAAGTGGATGTAAATACATTTTTGAAAATACAGATATATATGTATATAATTACATTGTAATTTTTGGATTTTGATATAGAACATTACAAATTGATCGATACGTTATGAGTTATGATAACGAGTCATTTTTCATTGTTATGACATGAGTCATTTTAGAAGAGAGTCACGGTTATCGAAATAATGTATCTTATAGAAAATTAAATTATACTATAAATATTGTTATATTTACTTATACCCTATCTTGAATATTAGCCGAGATATTAGCATTTTTCACTTTTCAGCCTTCAGCTAACCCCCACTTCTACTCATGTTACATAAAAAATACTCGGTTATGTAATAAACCACATCACCATTTGAAGTTTAAATACCACATATTGTTTTCAAGAGACCATTATTATACGATATAAATCCAAATATGTTCTTGTGACCCCCCCCCCTTCTTAAGTTTTTGGACTACTTAAATTTGATTGATTGAGATAAACTAGCTATGGTAAATAGTTATCAATCAATACGTTATATGTAGATATATTATAGTAATTGTTTTTCTTTCCGGTAAGAAGTTTGTTTACATTTCTGATGCTTTCCGTCGGGAGGTTTCTTATTATCGTGTATTTCTTCACTTAATATTCACGGTGGTGTTGTGTTACCGGTATGTACATTTATCTGCTGTTAAACCTGCGTGACGGACTTTTTTAAAATGTCACGTCTAAAATACCGTTTATATTAATCCACCTGAATTAGTAGCGATAAAAAATGCAGTCATGGAAAACATTCGTTCAACTGCCTGCTGTAAGTGTGAGGTCGGTTTGTCAAGGTTGTGAATAGAGGTGAGAATAAGACAGAGAACCCCAGACTGGAGGCGTGCGTGTGGAGAAGCCTCTTATCAGGTAGGGGACCTGTTATCATGGTAAACCTCCTGACAGCTTCAGACCAAGTCGATACCGACCCCTCTAGGCTGGAGGTATCATCTCCCCGTATATATCGCGGCTCTTGGTGCACATGGGCCAGAGAGGGCGACACTTATTGGAAAACTGTATATATCATGTATTTTAGCAGATTTATTAACGATTTTTTAAAAATCCGAAATATATCCGTTACTATACGTCGGATCAAAAAAATGAAAATCAAGTTCGTTAACGGCTGAAATCGGACCAGTGGGAGGAGGGGTTTAGAGGGGGGATTTTCGAAAATTCAAAATATCTCCGTTATTATGCATCGGATTGAAAAATTGTATAGAATCAATCTTATTGCAAATTAAATTTACTATAAATATTGTTACATACATTCATTCCTTATCTTATATATAGACCGAGTTATATGCATTTTTTCAGTTTTCAGTATTCAGCTAACCCCTACTTCTAGTCATGTTACATAAACAATGCTCTATTATATAATAAACCACATTATTCAAAGCTTAAATGCCAAATATTGTATTCAAGAAACCTTTATTATACGAGATACATGCAGATATTTCCTGGTGACCCCCACCCCCCGTCTTAAGTTCTTGGACTACTGAAATTTGATTGATTCAAATAACAATTTTCAGACTTTTAATAAGAATGCAGAGGGTTTGGGAAAACCCAACCAACACAGTTGTATAAAATGCAGGGGGTAGCAGATGACTAAAGAACACACAAAATAGTCATGCAGGGGGTGTGATAACTAAGCAGATTTCCCACAAGCGTCACGTATTTGCATTTATTAGAATGATTCAATGAGGACAACATAAGGTATTTAGGCTTCAAATAAAGTGATTCATAATATAACGGGTGTTTAATGAAGGGGAAAAACTAATAAATCCAAATATCAGGATTAATAATCAAGATAGAGAAAAAACGCGTATAACAACATTTATAGAACATTACATTTGGAATTTGATTGGATCTATACAATTTTTCGATCTGACGCATAATTACAGATATATTTCGAAATTCATTACCTCTAAACCCCCTCTCCCTCTGGGTCGATTCCAGCCATTAAGGGGTCCACCTACAGTTAGCCGATTTTTTACATGTAACGCTTATATATTGGAGTTTGGTTACGATGAAATAAGAATTTTGACTGCTAGAGAGGTAACAGGCTAGTTTAAATATATATATATATATATATATATATATATATATATATATATATATATATATATATATATATATGTACATATATAGTTAGGATCGATGAAAATTTGTGGATATTTTTCGAAAATCGCGTCATGACTACGACCTCAATAGCTAACTTTCTTCAAGGGAACCTTCTAAAACATATTGTCCGCCGATCTATATTATATCACCTCGCTCTAGGTAGGCTCTGGGGGGGGGGCACGTATGGTAAAACTGTTGATTTCAATGATTATGTGCAATATTATTAACAAAAATATCTTAAACGAGTGGGAACTAATGAACTTAAAGAATGTAGTGGGAGAAGCACAAAAGAACCCCTTCCTTTTAATTATTTTTTATTTGGGGGAATAATAATAACTGAAATAAAATCGTCAGTCGAAATAGGATTCTTGGGTATCTGGTCTTGTTTTAAGTATTTCTCCCATAAAACCAATATCGAGCATGGAATGAGTTGTCTCCAATAGGCTGAAGGCGTCAGGGAGGCCACTCCCTCACCTGAGGGAAGGCAATGGTCATATCACCAACCAACGACCAGTTTGCTAGTTGACGGGTTCAGGAGATCCATGATGTCCTTCGTCATATTGACGGTCTGTCAGAGTGATTTACTGGCTAGACTCTTTTAATCCCAATACCGCCGCGATAACACAGCCATCTGATAGAAGAAATGTACTTACTCCGATGTCAACAATTCAAGAACGGACCATGCCGCTTGACTTATGTCATCTTAAGTCTAAAGCTCTACCAGAGATCTGATGGCATTCTAATATCGAATGAAGAGCAATGACGTTTTGTTAGAATTGTAAATAAAGGCGAGTATAAGACAGGAGGAGAGTATTTGAAAAGGACTCTTATCAGATAAATTGTTGCTGTTATCAAGAGAACCTCCCGTTATCGGAAGAACCCAGTGACAGCCAGCCCCAAAGTCGATAGCAACCCCTCCCGCTTTCAGTATCATCCCCTGGCCACGCTCTCATATCTCGTCAAGCTCTTGTAACCACTCCTCCCATATCCCTCTCTATTGTGCTCGCCGATTTCTAGAAACTTAATGATAGATCTCAGCTAAGCTGATAAAGTGTCACTACTAGACTGTGTGGACGAGGCAAAATTGTAGGCCATGCAGCAACCAGATGCGACAAACAAGGACATTTTATTCCTAAATATTAATTGATTTAATACAAATTTTATATAAAAAAGTATACAAATATACAAAAAGTATATTAGCACACACACACACACACACACACACACACACATATATATATATATATATATATATATATATACCCGTTAAGGCTATAGCGGTCGCAATGTTAGTCTGGTCGATACAAAACTTGATATTTAAAAGTTTTATGTAAAAATCAAGATCATGTTCATTAACAACTAAAATCGGACAAGTAGGGAGGGGGTTTTGAGGGGGATAATTCCGAAAATTTTAAATATCTTCATTGTTTTGCGTCGAATGTATGTCCTTTATAGAATCGTAAACGGCTGAACCGAATTTTATGAAACTTGGAACGTATATTAATACTAAAACAGGTTAGGTTTCTGGTTGTATTAATATTCTCTAAGATGGAGGTCTGAAATTAAAAATAGCGATATTTCGTTTTCTATTGGTTTTTCACATAACAAAAGTTGTTTATTTTGTTATTTAAAGTAACTTTTGATATATGAACTTTTTCCATATAGCGAAGTATAAAGGAGGTATACACGAAAAACTATAGAAGGGGTCAACAATGTTATGAGACTCGAAAGACTAAATCAACGAAACTCCGTATTTTGACAATGATAATATGATAATCTATGATTATGTTATATATAAAAAAAAGATACATGCACAGAAACGGGTAATATAAAAATATTGTGTATTTTGTTGAATTAAGCACATAACAAATACTTTTATTATTAACATATCCCCAGCACACCGGACTCGGGTGTAAATCCTAAGCATTGAGATGGAAAAATGTAAAAATATTGCACAAAGTAAAGCCCCCCAAAAAATACCATCATCACTCAGCATCAAATGATTACCCGGACAAAGCCGGGTACCTTAGCTAGTGTTCTATAAATGTTGTTGTGCACTTGTTTTCTCTAAATTGAATATTAACTGAAATATTTCCATATTTTAGTTTTCGGTCAACATTAAACCCCCCACTCCTACTCATGTCATATTAACTACAAGCTAAGGTTTTTATTGAACTATTACTAAATGAGGCACATACAAATACGTCATCAATTAAGATTTTTCATTCTTTACTCGAAACTTTTTATTTGATCTATACCATTCTCGATATTTAGCCGAAACAGTCAACACTAAAGATCATATTTGTTATTGGCTGGAATCGGACCTGGAATAGTGGTGGTTTAGAGAGAAGGAATTAGGACATTCAAAATATCTTCGTTATTATGAGTCGGATCATAAAATTTTATAAAGCCAATCTTATTAAACATTTGATTTTCTACAATTGCTGCTTTACGCATTTTCTGGTAACTCAAGTATTAAGCAAGCTAATCGTACTTTCTTGTTTTCTACCTTCGGTAACCCCCCCCCTTCTACTTATATAAGAAAAGTCACAGTGGAGTAAAAAAAGCCAAAACATACATTTTGTGAAATTAGTGGAGTAACTAATTTTCAGAGAAATATTTTACGAGAAAGATAAGCAATGAAACAAGCGACTTTTGAACCCAAGGTTTACACGTGTAAAAATAATAATAAATACTGCGTCTGAAGTAAGAATAACTAAAATATGTCATTATAAATATGTATGCGCTATATAAATAATTATGAATTCATATATAAGTAATTCACTTTTATGGGCACCTCAGCACCCTGAGAATGTTTCGTTTTAATCGTTTGCAACATGCAAACTGTAAATAATATGAAATTATAATCACAACAGTATAATTAAATTGTTCACTTCTGAAATAAATTACAGAGTTAATAGAATCGTATTGTAGTTTAACAACATCTCTGTTATAATGTTTTCAAACACGTAAGTAATTCACACCGAAAATATCAGGTAGACAGTTCTGAATATACATGTCTACTTATCACACACACTCACACACAAATTCCAAAACCCCTTCCTAGGATATATGGTCCGTCAAAATTATGTATATATATATACTAGCTAACTCGACAGACGTTGTTCTGTATGATATTTCAATCGATTAGGATATTAAATTTAATAATATTATATTTAAAACAAAAGCTAGTTTACTATATCTCGTTTATACTTTGTTTTACGACAAAAGTGAAACCAAAACCAAAGTTACTCTAAATAACTAAATAAACAACTTTTATCCTGTCCATATTTGCCGAAAAACCAATAGGAATCGAAATATCGCTATTTTTAATTTTAGGCCTCCCTTACAACCCCTACTCCTGCTCTATCTTCCGGGCTGAATTGTGAATCTAAACCATCCAGGGCATAACCCAAACGCATAGAAAAAATTCATTCAAATTGGTCCAGGTTACACGTGTAATAAATATATATATATATATATATATATATATATATGTCTGCTATTTATATGTTAATTATTACCGTTCATTTTGAACTACTATTGTTAATCGGGACGGGCTAGCCACAGGTTACCACCCTTTTCTAGCCAGGTAGGGACGAAGGTATTTATTTAATGAGTTCGGCACTAAATAAATTCTAATTGCCTAGTTGGGAATCGAACCCACCGCCCTAGGTTGGCCAACGCTTTTTTATCTCATGGTTAACCTCAGCCCCTTTCATTTATTTATTCTAGTTGGTGTACAACGAAGTCATATATGGTGTTCACTCGGATTTGTCGTGCTCCACCTCGTAGGAATTTATCAAAACTCCAATAAATCTCTTCGGATGTAATTGAAAATAAATGAAACTCATAAACGATTTCTTACTAACACAATAAACGATTGTATTGCGTCAAGGCATAGAAATTAGTTTCGAAATAGTGATATCGATGTCAGTGGGCGATAAGGGAGTTGGGTAAGGAGTCAAATAAAACTAAATTGTGTGACCTACTAATCTAAATAACATTTCTGATAGTAGTATTTGTATCATCGTTCTAAACATTTTTTTTTTGTCAGATTTAAAAGTTATGAGTTAATTATAAATAATTTGAGGCATCCTATATGACCCAAATAATGAAATGTTATTTTTGCAAGCATTTATTTGAATAGTTATGTAATAAGCTGAAAAATACAATTCACCTATTGTTCTGACAATGACTATTAATTTTTAGAATTCAAGATAAATAAAAATTCAATGAAAAGGGCCATTAAGTTTTTTTTTAAAACCAGTGAATATCAAATCTGAAAGACGAACTACAAGTTACATAGAAGACATAGAGACGTCAACTAGATATCGTAAAGATAAAAGCATAACTTTAAAGTTTCACAATGATTATTCACTCCAGTTGAATTATTCCCTTCCAATTAGTCTTAGTTGCAAAAGGTGGACGTTAATCAAACAATCTAATATAACAAAATGGAAACAATGTGAATTCTAAAAACACAGTAAAGTCAAATTTCACCAACAGAGTTCATATATTAATTATTAATTAGACTTCATACAATATGTATATGTGTATGTAATAAAACTTAAATAAATGTATATTCCAGTTCCTAAATGACATTTAGATTTAAATTTAAATTTTGGTCAGTGAAAAAAATCATCAGGAGACAACTAAAAACTGGCATCACAAACACGAAATTTAATGATACAATTGATTTCACCATATAATATATATTATTCATCCAGAGGGAGTATCGAGTTTATTTACTCGAGTACTTCTTTTGATTATCTTACGGGCATTAAAATTTATATATAGATACACACAATAACACAAATATATATATTTTAAGGTTCATCATGATACATAAACAGAATTTAGAAAGACATTTCTTCATCTCCTGAGTAAGCCCTAGGCACATTCGAAAACGTTTTCTTAAAAATAAGTAGCTCATTTCCTTTATGAGAAGTTTGTTTGGTAAAATCCCTCTAGGAGATTGGTTCAATCCAGGACTTCAGGGGATGATATTTAGCTTTTAAAATTTTAATTGAAAAAATGATAACTAAAGATAACAGGAAATATAGAATTTTGTTTTTTGTATAATCTTCCCCTCCTGGCCGAGGGCTGCTGTAAAGAAGAGAATTCTTTCCGATATTTGACAGCTGATAGATGAGTTCCACAGTCAAGGAGCTTTGATTCATTACACCCATTTATAAAAAATATATTTATTATATCATTTTTGCATTCATCAGGAACCATCAATTTATACGATAATAAACACTATTTAGAGTATGCTACTATTTTACATTTTGTCCCTTCTTTAAACAATAGCATGTCCTTGGCAGACTTAGACTATTTATGAATCTAGCTTTTTTTTTCCTTTTTTTTTCGTTCAAGTAGAAATTATTTCCTCAGGCTCAAACATAACATATTGTAAACATATTGTTAAGTTTGTTACAAAAATAATAAACGTTATTTACTCGAGTTCTTTTGGATTGCAAAATTAAACACACAGGCTTTATCACTGCACAATTTATTTGACAGTGCACAACACACTTGGTAAATAATCCTTAACTATTGCTCACAGTAACAATGATAACTTCACTTCTTATTGCACAGTACAAATAACTGACGATCGCTGAAGTTAAAAAAAAAATATGGCACTGCACTGATCTTCACAAAGAACACGGTACTGCACGGTTCTTTACATAAACACTGTACCGAAACTAAAAGCATTGTTCCCTGAACACTCTGTTATTCACTTGAGGAGAACTGAGAACAAACTAAACTTTCGAGCGAGCTGGGTCGCTTTTATACACCCAATCAATGATCAAAAGAAAGGGCCCAGATCCAGACGGATATCGCCGAGAACATTCTTTAGCGCCAACGGTCCTGGTCCTTCATTCGGTCGGTTCCTTTCATCTGCTTCGTACTCCTTAAATTCAGAGATACGGAAATACGGATTAACTCTGTAATTTTTCACGTACGTAGTTTTCGCAACACTAAATATTTTGTAACTACTGACTGGAATACTTTTTTACCTTTATAAGAACAAAAATACAGGAGAGTAAAAATATTTTAGACTCGCACAGTATCGAAAAAAATTCGATGGATTGTAGATGACAAACGAGGCGAAACGTACACTCTAATGTTCAATGAGTGTTTACCATTCGCGTTTTTTCTTAAGTCTGTGAATGTCTGTGTTTACAATAAATTTGATCTAATTTAGGTATAATGTGAAGGATGGTTGTATATTTGCGTTGAGTCGCACCATAAAAGTCCAACTTTAATTCTTTAATAAAGGAATTTTAAGCGTTTAAAACCTGTTAGCAGATTTCCCTCAAGGGAAATCAGCTATCGAGGTTGTACTCATGACGGAATTTTCGATTTTTTTCTTCAAATGTCCATCTATCCTACCTAGGAGATGACGAAAATGAGGTCCGTTCAAAACTGTATATATATATATATATATATATATATATATATATATATATATATATATATATATATATATGTGTGTGTGTGTGTGTGTGTATATATATATATATATATATATATATATATATATATATGTGTATATAATATATATATATATATATATATATATATATATATATATATATATATTTGTCTGTTACCGCTCTAGCGGTCGCAATTTTTTTGTAATCGTTACCAAACTCGATATTTAGTCGTTTCATGTAAAAAGAAAGATCAAGTTCGTTAACGGCTGAAATCGGACCAGGGAGAGGGGGGTTTAGAGGGGGAGAATTTTGAAAATTCGAAATATCTCCGTTACTATAAGTCGGATCGAAAAAGTGTATAGAACCAATCTTATTGAAAATCTGCTATATAATAAAAGATATTAATTGAAGCCTAAATACCAAATATTGTTTTCATTGAACTTTTACTTTGTGAGATATATGCAAATACGTTCTGTTGACCCCCCCCCTTCTTTTGTTTTTGGATTACTAAAATTTGAGTGATTGAGATAAAACTGACTCTGATTCTTTACAAATTACACCACTAGCTTTAGTAAATTGTTTTCAATCAAATTAATATGTTATATTATAATATATTTCATTAATTGTTTGTCTTTCCGGTCTATCAATGCAGCGCTACGAGGTTGGCTTGCCTGTTTGTTTACAATTCAGCCTTGTATTGCACATTTACTGAGCATTCACGGCTGTGTTACCTGTATATTTATCTATTGTAAACCTTCATGTGGGAAGTCTGCTTAGTTTACGCAGCCACTGCGTGACGGACTTTTTTTAATAACAGAGAGAGTTGATTATATATCTGTGTGCAAAGTAATTGTCCACAGATGCAGTACAAAACTGGAGGAGCATATTTCAGTTGGTACTGGGGCGACCTCTGCCCAATTATTCTGCTGATAATCCCCAGCTTTAGAAGTTAATCTACCAACCTCCAGTACAGTGGCTCTAGTAATTAAAAGAAAGTCAGTCACACAGCGGCTGGGCTAACTAAGCAGATTTCCCACGTTTTTGCATTTACCACAAATCAAAGTAAACACTATATGAGAACAATATTCGGTATTTAGGCTTCAAACAATGCGTTTCACAATATAACAGCATATTGTTAACACGGAACGAAGAGGAGGAGTGGGTCTTTACTGAAGGCCTAAAATTTAAAAAAATGCAAATATCTCGGCTAATAATTATGATATTGAAAACACGTACCTAACAACATTTATAGAACATTGCATTTGCAATAAGATTGATTCTATTTAAATTTTCGATCCGACGCTTAATAGTGGATATTTTTCGAATTTTTAAATTCCCCCTCTAAGCCCTCCTGCCCCTGTTTTACATAAAACGTGTAAATATCGAGTCTGGTATTGATCAAACAAAAATTGCCACTGCTAGAGCGTTAACAGACAATATAATATAATATAAAATTTTGAAGGGGCCTTATTTTCGTCAAATCCTAGGTAGGATCGATGGACATTTGGGGACATTTTTTTTTTAAATTTCAATTACGTGTACTACCTCAATAGATGATTTCCACTAAGGGATGTATGCTAATACTGTCTCATTAAGTCCACTCCTAGATTTCCAATCATTTACGAATTCTTAGCACTTAGTAGCTAAAAAGAGACTAAAAAATCCGTCATGCAAGGGGTCCGTAAACTAAGTAGATTTCCCTTGTGCATGGTATTACACTCATGCGATCTCATCTCACCACATATTCTCTATTTCTATGTGCAAACCGATGTTAAAGAAAGGGAGGAGGGTAATGAAGGCTGATAACTAGAAAATATGAACAATTCGCTTAATACTCGAGTTAAAAAATCACACAACAACAATTGCGTAACATCAATCAACAAGATTGGTTCTATAACATTTTACGATCCAACTAATAATAACAGAGTTGTGTCAAATGTGAAACAATTATTACAAAGGTCTTTGTAACCTAACCGTGGTTATTGAAGCCACCGTGGAGGGGCTGAGGGCAAAGGCGGCAAGGCTAGCAGTTATAATATTTGTATTAGGCCTGGGTTGGGAGTAATAAAATGTTGATGGCTAGAATTGGGCTACTCAGCGCCCGCTAAGGCTGTTCTCACCCTACCTCATGAATATAAACGAATTGGTTCAGCCTCCGAGGTTTAAGCCAACAATTCCCATAGTGAACCTTCTCAAGACGGATCCTTACCCATGGATTGGTATAAATCTACATTGTAATTATTTAAACACACCAAGGAAGAATCTAAGCGGAGTTGTCCATATGGAGATTGCAACAGTAGAGGAATTTCTATTGGATTGGTTGTGGAATATAGTATTATGTCATTTAATAGACCTGGAAAGAATCGAGGGCATTTGAATCACAGCTCTCGCCTGTCCAAAGACCTGAGAGTGAAAAATAATATAGAAAGTATTTCAGGTGGCCTGAGAAACAACAAGTGTCAGTTAAATAAGTGAATGCATATAATTATAAATAATGAACAACTAATAAATATATAATACCCTGGGGGATAAAATTAAAATAAATGACATAAAAATACGTGAATCCATGAATAATAAATAATGAAAGCTTTCATGTAAATAGGCTCTGGTGTGCTTAGATAAGGGGTAAATGAACTTAAAATACATTTAAATAAAGGTAAATCATAAGCTTTTCATTAACACCATTTACCCAGACACTGAAAATTATGAAGAGGTGAGAACAGAAGGAACTCGGGATAAATTTAAGTGGAATTAGGTGCCTCACCAGCTTCCTGCGATGGTTAATTCCAGCCAGGAGGAGGATGAAATCCCACAGGGCAGAAGAAAGAGTCTCGGCTAACAGCTGCGTAGAGATAAGAGAAACAAGATGAACTAAAACTTCTTCACTTGTGATCTTATATCCATTCAGCCTTGTAACATAAGGGAGACGGATTCACACAATGGCAGGAGAAAAAATAGGTGCGAATACAGCCAAAAACCTAGTATTTGGGAGGTATATACCTTGGCACGACGGGACAAACAGCAGCTCAAGGATTATCAGAGAACAAGTCTCGTTAGCTTCGCAATCCGGAATGACACTTGCCAGGAAAAGAGCAAGCGTTTCCGGTGTTAAAGAAATCGCGGCAACTTTAAACCATACTCGCTAAATCAGTTAATCCAAAGCGTACGAATCTATACTAGATGCCTCATTCGATTGCCTCTTACAATAGTTTTCCAACGAAAGCATTTTAATTATCAAAAAACAAAGAACAAGAAGCATTTCTGAAACCTCTATCAAATTTGATTTCAACTTCGTGGGATGAAATGTGGCTAGTCACATATTAAGCGATTTGAATACTACAAATCTTCTAAAAATATAATTTTATCTGAAAGATGGTTTCCTTCTTGTTCCAGACGATGGAATACTACTGACAAACAACTTCGTCTTAAGTCTATTATATCTCTCAAAAATATCTCTTTATTCTCTTTTAGAGTTACCTATTTTGGTTGCTCTTCGCATCATAGATTAAATTTTTTGCGCATCGTTAAAAAAAAAAATAAAAAAAATAGGAACGACTTTGGTGCCTGTAAACCGTGTTAATTTTTGTTTCCTTTAACAATCTCAAATTAAATCTAAAAAATGCCATTATAAATCCTCTAATTGTATTAGACTTGGTTCTTACATACCATACTGAATTATATGACGAATTATGGGGCTAAATTGTCTAAACGAGTTGTTCAAACATAAAAGCATTAAATTTAGATTAATACTTATAGTTATATCCTAATTGCGGGAGTAAACGTTTCGAAATATGATGAAAGTAAATAAAGAACGATTTAACTGGAAAGTCAAATATTAAGCTGGATTTGTGGATAGAACATTATCAAAGTATCTCTTTATTTAAATGACTAACTTTACTCCTTTTAATGGAATCCCCCTTCTACAAACATCAAAATGATTAACACTTATAAAAGCTCTTTAGCACAGTTATTTGGATATTATTATTTAAACATAAGTAGCAAGCTGTGATGAATTATTCATTCATATTTTTGGAGTGTTCAAGCTATTTTTCTGTTAATCCATTCATGGGAGTGTTGTCCATATCAATAAAAATACGGTCGTTGATTCGTGAAGAACTGTAAAAGGAAAATGACATTGCTAAAGCAATTTTTATTGTAGAGAAAAATAATCTGTTAAATGAAAAAATTACTTATTTGCAAATGGGCTTTGAATGTCATAAAAACAATATATTCAGTAAATTATTAGGAGATACATAAACGTTTTTATAATATTGTTTCACCTGACACTGGTTTTACTTTGATCAGAATAATTGAGCTTTATGAGAGCTTGGACAAAGGATATGTTGGAACGTAGACATCATCCGTGATTTTAAATGGATTTTAGATTGGATTTTAAAAGACTTATTGGGTTCATTGGACTCCCATACTTTACATGTGTATGGATTCGGAACTGAAGTGTAAATAATTTTAGACCATTGTATTCAACTGCTCGTGAAATACAGGCAGCCTATACAGAATTCAATTCTATGGCTTACGGCCTGCCGTATTTCACTGTAATAAAAAATGATTGTGTTCCTAATTGAGTCTGGCTGAATAAAACATGCTCACCCATCGATATAATGAACAACACAATTGTAATGAAAAAATCGGTAGTTAAGTAATAAAGATTGAATAAAATTCGAATAGAAAAGTATTGTCTGATTTATATGCTGAGCCACAGTACTCCAATAGGACGTCTCAAAATAGAGAAATGTGTGTGTGGAGATAAACCTTTCATCGCAGTAAAAGCAATTGCAACTATCTAACAAAGAAATCGACAAGTATGTATGTTGTAAGTCTGTTTTGGATATACTTACAAGAACACAGAAGATTTTAAGGGGACCAATAAGATATCCTACTGCTCATCGCTAATTGTCATTAGCTTATTGAACTCAATGGTCATTTTAAAAACATATTTTTCTCCTAGAGAATTCATTTTTGTTCTTCTTATTTTGGACCAAAGATTTTTATACATTCTACATAGTTTCATGGCAAATGTCACCTTTAAAAACATTTTTCCCGCGAAAACTTTACTGATACTGCCGTACATGTTTCGTGGTTTAAATGCCACATTCTCAGGGGCTACCTTTTTCAAAAAAATTATAGCATTAATTTAACAAAACGCTATGATAATTCTCTGCTAGATATTGCATTAATAAGTGCTTACATTCTTGATATATTCATTAAATCTTATTACAGATTGGTACTTACATTTCTGAAGTGCTCGTTCGTTTCGGCTGTCGGAGGTCGTTGGTACTGAGATTCCCGAAGTAGGTTACGTCAGCTGACTACAGATCGACTATTTCAACCTACTTCGGGGACCTCAGTACCATCGACCTTCCCAGTGAGGAAGGAACAGTCGCAACGAACGAGAACTTCAGAAATGTAAGTAGCAATGTATAATTAGATTTAATAAAAATATTATATATATATATATATATTTATATATGGTTGTTATTCATATTATTTATGAAATATTTAGTCCCTTCATCATTATTTTTAAATCTTCATTGATGCCGATGTAAGTACCCGTATGCCGACGTATGTTTCACTATAATTCTGTAGAATTCTTAGATCTGATAGTAACAAATGATTTCAAATTTATATCCTACAGCCCAATACATCCTTCCTGCAGCCTTAATAAGATTCATGCAAATTAGGTAACAAAGAGGCAGCACAGCGAGATTAACAAGCAATAAAACAAGAATTCCGTCCAAATCACTCTTCCACGTCATTAAACCAGCCTTGAGGTGAATTTATGAATTTCTTATTCGCGTACTATATATTTGGCTAGAAGCCAGTAAAATGACTGCTTCTGCCAAATGCACCTCTACCAGCCCATGCCAATTTGCATTAAACATCTTAATTGTTGCATTTGAATAATGAGAATGTGTTCGCGATAAACTAATACGCTACAGCTATTAGAGTAAACCCTTAGAGTTCAGTGTTCTCCGGGATCGGTTTTCAAGATAGTCAACCTAAACTACAGTTTATAGATCTAAAAATCAAATTTTAAATGAAGTACCCATCGTTTGCGAAATATCAAGATATATCTAAATGGGATTTTACCTTAATTATTACTTCTGGACGTCCATAGATATTTGGCAACACAATAACCGTGTCTTCAGATTCAGCCCAGCCCAACCAGTCTAAATCAGATTCAGCTTGCGATCAATTCCAATTGATTTTGACAATAAAACATGTTTAAGGCAAGCTGATGACTTCTGTAAAGATTTTTAGAGCTCGTTATTTAGAAAGAGTAGCTACTGAGTGGCGAGTTAGATTCCCATCTGAGCAATATGAATTTATTTACGGACTCATTAAATACAATTCTTAGTCCCATCCTAAGGGTGGTAACCTGAAGGCAACCCGTCCCAATTACCAATAGTACAAAAATGTGGACGTTAATAAATAATAATAATTATTGAGTAAAAACAAAAAAATTACAACAAGAACTCCTTCAAATCTTTGCGAATCATAGGGAAAGAGTGCCAAAAGACAATAGTTAATTCGGTTGGCATTATAGATCTTTAAGATCCTTAGCAAGAATGGATGGATTCATGATCAGAGTTTTTAACTGGTAGTGATCAGCTCGCTGCACAGCCCCCGTTATCCCAGGGGAACCTGCAATGAGTTGTCTCCAGTATACCGACGGGCAACATTTAGCCAAAGGGTCTATAGCCAGTTGTCAATGTCACCCTGTTTGTGGCCGAGTGCTAAGAGAGCCATAATAGGTACTCATCCCAAGGGGCTGTCAGACGTATGTAACCTTTAAATTCCCGCCAAACCAATCTTCAAATTTAAAACTTTACCTGGGGAAGAACAGTCTAGTTGTTAACTATCAGAATATGCCCTATGAAAGGGGGCACGGAAAGCTATAGGCGTAAAATCAATTATTCTGAGTCTGGTTGAAAAATGTTTTGCAACCGTTCATGTTGGAAATTCAATTTAATACAACGTACATAGAACTTTCGTTGTATACATCATTTTCATACGGTTTAGAGATAATGAGATACGGGCGATTTTAACGGCTTTTCTTTAGTAAAAGTTGTTATAGAGGTTCGTCAAGTGTCAAAAATTCCTTCAAATTGTCACTTATCATATTAAATGATGGTAGTTAATCTCTAACTATCACGACCAAGTATGGTAAACAGCTACCACCAAAATGAGTTACAGAAATAATTACAGCTGTAAAGGGACGCCTCTTTTAATTCTCCTTGTCTTGGGTCTAGGTTTAATACAGATCAAGCAGGCCACAGCGACAATGACTCCTTCATATCCTTTAAAAAGACCTAATTACTGGGAACATACCAAAATAGAATTGGCTACGAGTTACCGCAGAATGAATAATGCTTTGCCCCGTATTGCGTGTATTTTTGATAAACACGTGGTTTATATTGTGTTGAATATATATCTCCTTGTCTGAATCATCACAACATGACGTAGAAGATTAGATAGAACTTGTGTTACTCGTACTGAGTAATAGCTATCAACAGTCAGCTTCTCAAGACTATGGAGCGATGGCTCTCTAACAACACTGGGCTCGAAACAATTTTCACCACTGTAATGATGGCATGATATAAATGCCTTTATTGTTGGTATGATGCTGAAAACGACGTGAATCTCTCCATGCCCTTGAAACCCTATTGTTTTGTCCGCCTTGGAAACATACTTTTCCTCTTTCCACGTGTAGCTTGTAGGTACGAGAACAATATTGAACAACATAATACTTTATTTTTTAGTTTCTTCCTCTAACATTTTTATTGAGCACGTCCTCACTTCCGATGAAGCTGCCATCTTAACAGCTCCAGAGTTAGTGTGATCAACTAATACATGATTGATTTGTAATGTACAGGCCATTGAAGACATTATTTTAAATCCCAATTCAATCAATTTCTTAGTCTATTTAAACCACGCTGGAATGTGGAGTCCCAAACACCAAGTGGGTCCTATGAGCTCTGGTTTCCTAATGGACTGAAATGTACCTCCTTAAACAGCACATATTCAGATTTCCAGGATAACAACAGTATACTGTTGTTTTCCATTGCTGAAGTAGGATTGGGGAAGTTACAACGGTAAGGGTTGGAAGATTTAGGATTGCTGATAGGGAGAGGGTCCCGCCTGTTTTCTAAACTACTATCCAGTAAACAACGCAGGAAAAACATCTTCAGTCCTGTCTCTAATGTCACACAAGTTTTTCACTTTGAGTAGCACCTTGGAGTAGGGCGGTATCTCTCGCACATTTATTCTTACATATGTCAATATCTAAGAATTAATGCCGAGTCAAATACTAAACGCATAGGACGGCAAACATATCGAAGGAACTTAGAGAATGTGTTACTATTCTTACTGTGCCATTAAATTCTGCAGGTATGTTGAATATCCCTTTCAAATGATATTATTATTTCATGGAATGGAAATTAAATTTTTCCAGAATAAGAAATAAGACCAGTTCACAATACTTATTTTTCATTTGGGGTAAACGTTGATACAGGATATGTACGCTTAAATATCTACTTGCTGATTTAATTAATTTGGTCACAAACCAAGTCGACCACCTCAAAAGCGTTAATTCCAAGTACAAAATGATTGAAATGACGATTTGTTGATCCGAGAATATATTGTCCCTTTGAAAAGGGCTTTGGGAGATGTTTTGCTGTGATGTTTACGATAACACTCCCTCGAAAATACTCCTTTCACTTACTTATCTCGCTCCCTGTTTCTAAATCTAGCGCATCCTCCTCTACCTGCATAGATCTATCTTCTCCGCCCAAAAATAGACTCTCGCAATTGTATTCTTTTACCGCAAAATATAAAAGGGATGCATTCCCTTAAGTCGATAAAAAGGATGAATGTTGCAACATTATGTGTTTTATGCGATCAGGTTATTCACCAAATAACATTTATTTGTCTATTCCATTCGTCAAAAACATTCAATGTTCTGTAATTATTGGGAATGCAAGGAGCAAATTTAGCGGAAGGTGTTTACTAATGACTGCTGTTTGATAATTGGGAAATATTATAACAAACTAACAATATGAATTGATATCGGTATTATTTGTTGAATTCGTACTGAAGTGAATATACTTTTTTTTTAAATTTAAATGTAATTTTTCTCCATTTATAGCTTATTTTTAAGTGTGTTGCAATTTTAGCAAATTACACTTTTTTTGTCGTTATATAATTTTAAAAAAAAGCTGGTAAAGCCACCTTATTATAAAATATGTTAACTACAATCACTGTATAAGAAAAGCACCCATACGAGTTAAAGCGTTGATCTTGATCTCATAGTGAACCAATATTGGTGAGTTCGATTCCCGGGTGGACAAAGAAATTTATTTAGTGATGGAATTCATTAAATAATATATATATATATATATTAAAGAAAATAGCAGTTACGTAATAACATAGGAGGAAACAACCTATTATTTTAATGTACAATTCAATGTTTTAGTGAGAAGTTAAATTTGGTAGGGAATCTTGGAGATGTTTCATTTGTCAATGATGCGTTTTGGTAGTTCTGAAAGGTTAGTTGTTAAGTTCTTGTCGCATACTATTCTCCTGTCTGTACATAACTGTTAGATATTTACTTGTGATCATCATGGTTCAGACTTAGTCATGGGGTATTCGTGTGTTATTTGTGAAATACCAGGTCTCAAACAAACAAGAACTACTTCTTCTCTTTTAATATTCTGAATACTTGATAGCCATTCAAGAATAGTGTCTTTTATTTCACGTAGTTTTTTATGTCTCTAAAACGTTTCCACTTCACATTTCATATTGATCTGTTTTTTAGTAACTTTAATGGCATCGTATGCAGGAAAGTAATCTGAGTGTAATATGTCAAGTTCAGTCGCAAATATTGCACGTTTGACAGCCAAAATATTTCCCTTGATGCCTGAATGTCCTGGTATCCAATGGACAGTTATTACTTTATTCATTTCAGTTCCTACGCTACTTAGTAATTCCGTTTCGTGAAGGGGGGAGCTGATTAGAGAATAATGGCATAAAACAGAAATGTAGCTTTCAGTGTCTTTAAATAGCTTATATAACTCAGTCCTTGGAAGATATGTGAATATGGTGGCTAATTAATGTCAAGTTTAGTATGACGAGATTGTCAAGTTTCGTTCAGACCGTCATTATGGTCTTAATGATAAGTTGAATACCACTAAGTTAGTTTTGGGTTTTACTGAAGCCATTTAGTTGTCCTCTGTAAATTCTAAATGGGTAATCCTCTGGGTGCATGTAACCACTGCTGCCATCATTTCTGGTTCATGATTTAATTTCAACACTGTATTTAAGTTTAAACTGTTGAATTTATTCATTATTTATAAGTTTTTTTTTTAATGTGAACGCTGATTATGCGGTACAAAGAACACGAAATTTAAATGGCTGCTAATTAAAAAAAGGCCGTCACGCAGGGGCCGCGTAAACTAAGCAGATTTCCCACGAGAAGTTTTACAATAGAGAAATCTTCCTAATAACAACTGTAGTAGTAAGAAACCTGTAAACCTAAAAAATTATTTAGGGCCTAATAACCCAGTAGTTTCTAGCCCCAAAAAAACAGTTAACCTAACCTCTAAACCTATTCACGAGGGACGAATAGTTATAGAAACGGCAGCCAGAGCTCTCGGTGGAAAGTCCGAACAGCCTACTGGTGGCCACACGCAGAATACAAATGCAAATATCTCGGTTAATATTCAAGATACAGAATAAATGTATAAAACAATATTTATAGTAAATTTAATTTGCAATAAGATTTATTCCATACAATTTATAGATCCGACGCATAATAACGGAGATATTTTGAATTTCCCCCCCTCCCACTGGTCCGATTTCAGCCATTAACGAACTTGATCTTCCTTTTTACATAAAACGATTAAATTCCGAGTTTGGTAAAGATCAAACAAAAATTGCGACCGCTAGAGCGTTAACAGACAAATGTATATATATATATATATATATATATATATATATATATATAGATATATATATATAATTTTGAACGGACCTCATTTTCGTCATCTCCTGGGTAGGATCGATGGACATTTGAAGAAATTTTTCGAAACTCGCATCATGAGTACGACCTCAATAGCTGATTTCCCTTAAGGGAAATCTGCTAAAAATGTAGGAAACATAGTTTTTCATCAATCTTCAGGGATCCTAAATTTATAATTTGTTTTTGGGAGGGGGACAGGAGGTTGGTGGGCCAAGCAGGGTCATGGAGAGACCAGCCAGGACAAACAGGAGCCCTGTGTAATATTCAAATGGAAGCTTGTTTTGTATAATTAATCAGACCGTCTACTACTAACAAATCCAACTCTTTGCTCTGCCTAACTCTAACTATGTTATACAATATGGCTAGGGTTCTGGCTCATGTTACATCAGACGAGCAGTTCACAATTTCTCTGACAGTTTTCCCACACCATTTTCTTTTATTAATAATATATATGATTTGCCAATTAAATTTATTTATATCTAATAAATGCTCAAAAAAACAACATAATAAGACACATCAAAAATACGTTTTTTTACTTTAAAAAATTATTAATATTGTCAATTATAGTTTACTTATATGTATAGTTATACAGAGCAACTTAAATAATACATGCGTGGTAAAAAATATATATTTAAAATCCAAAGAATACATTTTAATAATTTTATAGAATTGATTAATTTTAAGAACGCTATTTAGACATTGTAAAATCCATTTGTAATCTGCAGAGAAGCTTAATTATTAATCCTTAATTACTAAAAGGTGCTTTATAAGTAATTAGAACCTTTTTTCCACCTCAAAGAGGCAATATTCCTAATGACAAATTATTTGTTTACCCTTTATTATGAAATGTATACTGTGGTTTTATTTTATTCCTAAATATTTCAGATAGTATTCATAGTGCGTATAACAGAATTATTCAAACATGAATTTCTTTAATTTATTGCTAAATTTATAGGTTTAACTCTAACCGCGTTGAAGGGTTTTACGCCAAGAAAATGATGCATCTTCCTTGAAATATTCGTTTGTGATTAGGAGCTCTAGGATATTCATATACTTTGTAAGTCTACAGACCTAGTTTGTGTGTGTGTGTACACACATTACACTACATAATTTACTATCATGGCGCATTAATTCCTATTTGTATTTGTACTGATTTAAACTGAAAAACAGAAATACTTGTACGCGTGACTTTGGCCCTCAGAACGAAAATACCACCTCTTTCCATATGAGTGTCCGCTTATTACCAAGATGGACGGACCATGACCACAACAAGGATTTAATTATTCAATGAAAATATTATATGGTATTTGCTTTATGTATTCCTAATATATTTCACACGTGACATTTAAAGGAACATTACTATTAAGTGGTACAGTATGAATAAATTATTTTGTATTATTTGTTATTTGGCATAAAAATAAAAGTATTCCACGCAGGTGTAGCTTAGCCTAACCGCAGAAATAAAACACCAAGGACTTCATCTAACCATTAAAATCACTATTTATAGTTTTTACGTTGCTTAACGCAGAAACATCTTCATAAATTTTCCGAGTGTCTAGAGAATGAAATTAATTTAGGTACAGTCGTGGCAGCAATATAACAGTAGTCAATGGGCCATTCATCAAAGCAATAATCAAAAACTATTATAAACCAACTTTAGTTGGAAAAGACAGCACATTTCATTTTTTTAGGTTTTTTTATTCTTTAAATAGATTTCACAATTCTCTAAATATGTTATAAGTAATAATAATTCGGACCAGATTTTATGAAAATTCAAAAAAGAAATCCCATAAAGTATATATATATTACCAAAACAGAAGTAACGCAGTCTTCTTCAGATTAAATGAAACTCACCTGTAAAAAATAAAAAAGAATTAAAAAATATAATTCAAAAAATATAAAAGCTAACAACTACAATAAATAAATTAACCTCAGTTTGGACCGAGGTCTTCTCACAATGTGTCAAAAATAAAACAAAATATATTCTCATCACTTTATTGATACTCTAGGTGTTTCACAATTTCTTATTGTATGCCTTTGCCGGAGCACATCACTTAACTCTAAAAAAAACGTAATCAGTTCATGTTGCAGGGAGTCTTATTTCCCCAAGGTTGGGATTTATAGGTACTCATAAGAAGAAGCGATCTATAAATGTAGTACTATAGATCAATCAAGGCTAAAAGATATGATAAAAATCGATACCAGTATTATAGAGTAGAAAAATTTACGTATGAGATAATTATAAATACTATTTAAAAATAAGTCACTGACTAATAAAGACAGCCATAAAAGGACGAAATAATAAAACGGAATATATCTTACTGTGCTTTTGTTTGTTTTTTTTGGTTGGTATTATAGGCCTTGAAGATCTCTAGCTGGCTCCAAGTAGCTGACTCGAATGATTCGTGATCTGAGTTTTACGTAGAGAGTATTCGACAGAAAACCCCGTTTAACCAGGGAGGAACCTGGAATGAGCCCAGTAGACACAACGTTAGGCAGCTAGTGGATGTGATCTTAGAGAGTCATATTCTAGTTATCCCGAGGGGATGTCTGATGTAAATAACCACTAGACTCCCGCTAGTACACAAGCGCTCTCTAGTAGCGATCTCGTGAACACATGTTCTCCCCTGGCGGACAACCCGTTCTACAACCCACCCGGTATCACCAGCTACCGGGTCACCTACCTTTTTTCAGTTCCATTACACCCCACCACAAATACCACCTCCCTTAAAATGGAACTATAGTTCAGCAGAAGGGGAACTATCCTTGCTCACTCCCGGTGGGTCACACCACCTTATCACCAACCAACACCAAGAAGCTGGGTCTCGGATAGAAAAAAAAAATCCCACGGCGGGAATCGAGCGAACACGTATTTTCCCCCTCAGCTACCTTAGGGGTACCCAAACCTTCGACTGAATTCCTTCATATACAAGGACATAATTTCGATTTTGGTAAAGTGGGAAAAGAAAGTCCGTCACGCAGGAGCTGCGTAAACTGTGCAGGTTTCCCGCGTGAAGTTTAACAATAGATAAATCTACATACTGGTAACACAACACCACCGTGAATATTAAGAGACTAAATCACAAACGATAATAAGAAACCTCCCGACGGAAAGTACCTGAAACGTTCAACGTAAAATAACAGTTCTGCCAACTTCTTACCGGAAAGAAAAAGAATTACTGTAATATATCTGAATATAACATATTAATTTGATTGGAAACTGTTTACAATATCTAGTACTGTAATTAATAAGTAATCAGAATAATTTTGTCTCAATCCATCAAATTTTATGAAACCCAAAAACTTAAAAAGGGGGGGGGGGGTCACCAGAACATATTGGCGTCTATCTCGTATAATAAAGGTGTCTTGAAACCAATACGTGGAGTTTAAGCTTCCAATGATGTGGTTCATTACATAACCGAGTATTGTTTATGTAACATGAGTAGAAGTGGGGGTTTGCTGAAAGCAGAAAAGTGAAAAAGTCCGTCACGCAGGGGCTGCGTAAACTAAGCAGATTTCCCACGTGAAGTTATACAATACAGAAATCTCCATACGAGAGCCGAGCAGTTATGGAAACGGCCGACCTACCTTTTGGCGGGAAACTCGTGAGATAACGCTTTTAATAAAAATGCAAATATCTCGGCTAATATTCGAGATAGAGAATAAAGAAACATATAGAACGATGTAAATAGTAAATTTAATTTCCAAAAAGATTGATTCTATACAACTTTTTGATCCGACGCATAATAACAGAGATATTTCGAATTTTCAAAAATCCCCCCTCTAATCCCCCCCTCCCACTGGATAAAAATATCTCGGTTAATATTCAAGATAATAAGAGAGAATAAATGTATATAACAATATTTATAGTACATTTAATTTGCTATAAGATTGATTCTATACATGTTTTTGTTCCGACGTATAGTAACGGAAATATTTCGAATTATCAAAATTCTCGCCCCCTAAACCCCCTCTCCGCCTGGTCGGATTTCAGTCGTTAACGAACTTGATCTTTGAAAACGACTAAATATTGAGTTTGGTACCGATTAAACAATAATTGCGACCGATAGAGCGGTAACAGACTAATAGAATATATATATATATATATATATATATATATATATATCACCTCATTTTCTTCATCTCCTAGATAGGGTCAATGGACATTTGAAGAAGAAAAATTTCGAAAATCGCGTCATGAGGTGTTTAAACAGTAGATACTTTTTTCAATCGTCTTTCTACATTTTTTAAAATTATTTTTAAACATTGGCGGTACTTCGTTGCGGAATTCTTTAATTGTTTAATATTAAAACCGATTGCAAGTTTGTATTTCAGTAAACATTTATTGTTACATCTTTTGAACCATGAGATGGCTAGCTGGGATTTTTCCCCCTTTTTAATTCTCTAAAATCAAAGTTAATAACTCGTAGACAAAAAGTTCAAGTGAATACTTTTTGCCTAAGAGTTATTAACTTCACGTTCTTCGTAACATAAATGAAAATGAACATCTAAAACACATTGTTTTTATTCAGTTGCAAAATATACATATTTTCATATGTAAATATAATTAATAAACTTCAATGTACAAACGATTAAATTTATCAGGACTAGGCATGTTAGCACAAAATAACCAATATTATTAAAAATAATAATTTTTTTATGTAGATACTAATGTTTATTTATTTGATTTTAGTGTTAATTTTACCCATTGAAAGTATATAATTGTTTTCGTAATTTTATTTATCTTTATAGTTTTTAATTATCTTGTTTCATTATAAGATTTTTTTTTGTTAAATTTAATGTTTCGTTTTCGTTTTTGTTTATTTTGTTTTTACTTTATTTGTTGATTCGTGTTTTTTGTCTCCTTGGTTGCGTTTTTTTATTTGGCTGCGTTCTTAGTTTGATCTGTTCTAATTTTATTACATAAATTATTTCGTTAATGTTTTCATTCTTCATTTTGTTTATATCCATTGTTTCTTTTTATGAGCAATATCGCCTCGCAGCGAACGCTCCACAATAAATAAATAAATAACCAATAATCACAAAAAAACATTATTATTATTATTATTTATTAACGTCCACTTTTTGCAACTTAGGCTAATCAGGACGGGTTATCTACAGGTTACCACCCTATTCTAGCCAGGGTGGGATTTTAGGACGTCATTTAATGAATTTCGTCACTAAATAATTTCCTTCGCCCAGGCAAGAATCGAACTCGCCACTCTAGGTTTACCATGTGAGATAAAGGTCAACGCTTTAACTCGCATGGCTAACCATTAGAATTAGAAACTTTTTGTTTTTCACAGCTGGTAACGAATGCTGCCGCTACATCTTATTTATCACCTTTTTGACAAGTAGTCACAATAAATTGCTAATCCTGTACGATGTTATCTACATCATTAATTTATTAGTTAGTTTTGGTTTTAATTATTATTATAGTGTTCAGCGTTCTAGATTCAATTAATTATAATCAGGAACAGCTGTTAACACTACACCAGGCTTGTTCAGAGGAAATGAAAATGTTTATTCAGCATCCAATTACTGAAAATATTTAGTAACCCCTGATCTTTTTCATTTTCCATAAAAACCTTTTCTTCTTCCTTTTTAAATTAAAAAAATTAGCATGCCACCAAGAGAAAAAAGTTCATTAAAGAATAAATTGGTCCAGAGTAAGCTTAAATAACTCAATCATTATCGTTATAAATCCAATGGAAGAGATGTGTCTCCGCTGTAGATCAAAATAGCAGTTCTTTTTTTAGAATTAAGTTCCTCAAAGGACAGCTTAAAATGTACGACCATTAAATCTGATAAACGTTTCCTCGAAAATAAAATGGGAAGCTATTGTCTGAACAAATTGAGAGGAAAATGTTGAATATTGACCACTGGGGTAAAAATGGGGAGAGAAACGCTTTACTACATTTTATCGAGTCTAGAGATTGATGAAATTTACTTCAAATTCCAAAGAATAGTGAGTTAAAGGAATCGGCTCTTTTGAACTAGCATGTTGATTGTGAGGAAATTGTTTCCATCCATTCTTCCCCTTAATTGAGCAATAATGTGTGTTTAGGTGTATGGATGAAATAGCCAGTAAGAATACGGTTGACTTTAGCATCGGTTGCTTCGTAGATCGCAAGATGACGATATCAGAATGGTAAAGCGAAGCAATTGCTTTAATATGAATGAGCAATTGACCAATATCCCTTCTTCATAACTATACTCGACACACACACACTTAAAACTGCCTCTTAAGTATGTAAATTACGCTATACAATATGGTTATCTATAAGAGTGCTGCTACTCTAATAGTCTCTCACAATGTTGCAGTAATCAATAAATGTTCATCAGTCTTAAATTAACAGGAAAAGTAAAAAAGTCAGTCTGCGTAAACAAAAGGTCTTGGGGTGAAGGTTTTTGAAGGCTTAAAACAAGAAAAAACAAGTAACTCGCTTAATACTTGAGTTACGAATAAATGTAAAAAGCGAAAATTCTAGATCATCATTACCTTACCAAGACTGATTCTTTAACATTTTGCTATACGACTGATAATAAGGGAGATATTTCGAATTTTCAAAATCCCTCATCTAAATGATCTTAAGTGTGTAATGATACAGTTAAATATAGTGAATGGTATAGAATAAATAAATATTTTCTATTCACGTCCGCAAAATCTTAATTGATGACGTCATTAATCAACGAATTTGTATGTATCTCACCCAGTAAGCATTCAATAGTAACAATATTTGGTATTCAGGCTTACAATGAAAGGGTTCATGATATAACAACTTTTTGCTAATATGACATGAGTAGGAGAGGGGGTTACTAAAAGCTGTAAACTAAGAATAGTCCGTCACGCAAGGGCTGGGTAAACTAAGCAGATTTCCCATTTGAAGTTTTACAATAGAGAAATTTCACGAGAACAGTTACGAAAACGGCCGAACTAGCTTTTGGCGGAAAACACTCTCGTCCGTTTATCCTCCCACGTTTAATAAAAATGCATATATCTCGGTTAATATTCAAGATAGAGAATAAATGCATATAACAATATTTATAGTAAATGTTATTTGCAATAAGATTGATTCTGTGCAATTTTTCGATCCGACGTATAGTAACGGAAATATTTCGAATTTTTAAATTCGCCTCCTCCAAACCCCCTCTTCCCCCAGGTCCAATTTCAGCCGTTAACAAACTTGATCTTTTTTTTAATATAAAACGACTTAATATCGAGTTTGGTAACGATCAAACAAAAATTGTGACCGATAGAGCGTTAACAGCCAAATATATATATATACTTTTGAAAAGACCTCATTTTCGTCAATCCCTGGGTAGGATCGTTGGCCATTTGAAGAAATTTTTCGAAAATCGCGTCATGAGTACGATCTCAATAGCTGATTTCCCTTAAGGGCTAAAAGTCGTAAATATTAAGGATAGAGAATAAATGCATATGACAATATTTATAGTACATATTATTTGCAAAAAAATTGGTTCCATGCGATTTGTGTGTGTGTGTGTGTGTGTGTGTGTGTGTGTGTGTGTTAAGTAAATTATTTTTTTTGGATTTTCAGTTTTAAAAAGACACTCCCCCCACCCCAAAAAAAAAACTTCAAATACAAAGAACATTTTAAAACTATATTATAAGCCACTATATCTAATATATAACGTCTTCATAAGACATCAATCAATATAATTGCTCCGCTTAGTTTAACACTACGACTACTAAAGTTGAAAAGTTAGGAAGCTTAAATAGAGGCAACTCGCTTTACTGGCAGGCGATAATGGCATCTGTAAACATTACTGGAGGGATTAATGTTCTGAATAAGTTGAGCCAAAGAGGCCGAACCATCCAACTAGTGGTGTTGTCGTTGGATAAAGTTAATCCTAATCCAAAATCATATCCAATCCACTTTGAGTTTCCACTCCATAATGTCCCGTCCCCACGATAGTTTCCCCCAATCGATTATTCAAATTAATATAGATGTATGTCAAACACTCCAACAATTCAGTAAGTCAATCAGAAAGTAATTAACAAGTGTTACATGATTCATTTTCAGGTTTGATTTCAGAACTATTTTAGTATATTTTATAAAAGGCGAAGGAGGGGAGTTCGTGAATTTGTACTATTTTGTACAATACATTTTCCATAATTTCTTCAACCAACAATTTTGCTCATTTTTCCTTTTTATTTTGTTTGGCTTTAGAGACCTCAGTAATCTTTAAAATTATTACCTAACTTCGTCAGTCTCTTCTGGACGACGATTTTCCAAACCACCTTTTACCTTCTAAGCCCAACTCATCCTAGGTCTGCATTGATTGCCTTTTAGACATTTCAGATACTTCCCGCCCAGAGGAGGAAGATTTCTTATTTCCGTTTGTATTTATTCACTTAATATTCACGGTGGTGTTGTGTTAGCAGTATGAAGGTTTATCATTTATAAAACATCACGAGGGAAACCTGCTTAGTTTACGCAGCCCCCGAGTGACCGACTTTTTCCTCTCTTGAATTATACAGCGAATCTCATTGAGAAAAATGGAATATTAGGATCATTCTGGGGATATAGATTTCTTCTTGTCAGAATCATTCCTTTCCTAAATGGATTTTTATAGATATTAAAAAAACACTGGATCACTCGGTACAGCTGACTCTATGACTAAATAGTTTACGAATTCATCAAATCATTAATACTATTTTTCAGTAGTCTCAAATTCCTTTGGTCTATAAAGAGAAGGGTGGAATCTATTACCAGGAATACGACTTAATAAAATTGAATTGGTTTCCTGGTAAAAGTGGCAGATCAGATCACAAAACCCAGACTCTATTTTTACCGTAGAAAGTAGTTTATGTAAAAAGGAATTGAAATGTAAGCTGGGCGTGAGATGTTTAGTGAATCAGATACTCAAAGTGAAAATGAGATGAGTAGAAGTGGATGAAAATAATGGGATTTGAATGGAATAAAATGTTTTTAGTTTATCAGCTTTATGTTAATATGAAGTGAGGACTTAGTAACGACAGAATAAAAAAAAAAAAAAAAAAAAAAAAAAAAGAAAAAATCAAATAACTTGTGTAACATTCCAGATAAAGAATTTATATTTACGCTTACAAAAAATCTTAAAAATTACTTTTTTGTACTTATTGAGCTAAGTGGACAGTTCGCCTCTATTCCAGAGCAATGGGAATTTATTTAGTTATGATCGCCTTAAATAAAATCCTTACACCCACCCAGAAAGTGTTGTAACCTGTAAGTAATCCACCCAAATTAGCCATAGTAGCAAAAAGTGGAAACAAATAAATAAAATAATATATTTAGCTAAATTATTTAATAGGCGAAAAATGAAATATTGCATATTAGACTACTACAACTTTAATAGAAAAACATGGCTACTTACACAAGCATGTTCATAAGCTACAATTGTAACCCAATAAAGATCACCTAGTGGATTGGCAGGGCTTATTGCCCACATATAAAAATTTGTATGTCTTAAATTTTTTTTCCAATAATAAAAATTAAAAAGAGATTTTACAAAAGTAAAAAGAAACCTGGTATTTTTAATTGTAAAAAAAGTATGATGGAATGGTTTGGTGCGTGTGTGTGTGTGTGTGTGTGTGTGTGTGAGAGAGAGAGAGAGAGAGAGAGAGAGAGAGAGAGAGAGAGAGAGAGAGAGAGAGAGAGAGAGAGAGAGAGAGAGAGAGAGAGAGAGAGAGAGAGAGAGGCGTAAGATATTGGAGAGAAACTAACACAGAGAAAGATATAATAAACGACTTACACCCTCAATACTGAGGGTCCAATAATATCGACACTTGAAGGTATCGAGTAGCAGCAAATAATAGTTATGAAGGAGCTCTACCCTCTTCAGATACCAACTAGCAATATTGTCATCCAATCCCTGAATTAGTTAGGGAATGGAACATATATGTACATGTGTTAACATAAATACTATAATATCTTTATTTGATCATTTCAACCTCCGCGAGGCAAATGAGTTTAATTAAAAGCAAGGATTTTATGGGTCAAACGTCGTATAACCGGAATAATATCTTATTATTTATAAAAATGGAAGCCAGACTGCCCAAGAACACGATATTAATCTGATTTTGGACACTCCATTACTTCTTTGTACCCCGATTCAATTAGCTACAGAAAATGTAAGGTTGCCTATTAAAATTTATATAATTTGAAAATCGTCGTTTACCATATCTCCGTTCGAATGCAATAGAGAGACAAATTTAATAGAATGACTTTATAGATGATTTTCATGCTAAACAAAAAACATCATAAATAAATATTTCGTATTTCTAATGGGTGCCGAGGATTTTTAAATTATATTCAACCCTCATTAAACCCCGTTCCCGGTTAAAAAAAAATAAAGAGTGCAGATGGCACTTGAGGATCTGTTTTTAGTCCCATAAAAATAAATTATTTCACACAGATTCCATTTTCACTGTGTAGTTGTAGAACATTAGGAGCAAGCCAACAGCAAATATCCTGAGTGATAGATGAAGTCCCAACAACTTTGGAACTTCACCCCAACTTCCCTTTTGCATAGATCACAAAACTAAGCGGAACCTCTAAGAGTTAACAAGAAATTTCACTTAGTTGAACGGGCAATCATCACGGACTGACCTATGAATAAATTTTCTTTAAATGAATATATATTTTTCAATTTGCTCAATCACACACACTATGTTAAGATAGCTACCGCATCATTTGAGTGACGCCACTAATAATAATCCACGTTTGAATAATTCATGGAAAATTATTTACTAAACGGATCAGTGAAAATAATTAGAATTAAGGGGTACAAATTAAGAGCTGTACGAAGCATGTGCGTGCCAATAAATTTCAAACCAATCATTATTTTTTTAAGTGAGCTCTTGCCGTAAAAGTGTTTTATAAGTATGGACCAGCTGTGCCATTTCAAACTAAGTATAACGATATACAACACACGAGTTGTAGAATTGTGGTAATTTGGGTTAATGGACAAATGGTTCAACTACTCCACTTAGCATTGTTATTCAAAAATTCATCGTTTACAAACAACGTGAGGCTTATTAGGAAACGGAAAACGAGCAGAAAATTTGTGTTTTCTAATGAAGGTAGGTCAGTAGATGCAAATTAGAAAATGGAGCAATGCAGAATAGTGCAATAGATCATAGAGAGTGTTAGAGAGGTCGTATCCAGAGTGCGACCTTTGAAGACGTGAACCACCTCGGGGAAGACGAAGACGGCTCGTGAGGCAGGCCGGAGAAAGTACAGATTGCCATTCAAATAGATACAGACACCATATCTAATGTATTATGTAAGCCTTACTCGTCCTTTTCCTTACACTCTCGGTTTCCTCACAGTCATTCCGACAGTTCGTACTGATAAAAGTAGGCAGTATTCTAGATCAGAAAGTTTCATAAAAATGCCAAGATGGCTCTAATGATTGATTTATTCATAGCGGCACATAATAACTATTCATCCACCTCCTCATCGCTAGCATCTAGTGTTCCCAATATAGAACGGTTCTGGGAGCTTGGCTGGAATACATACTGAGGGTATTTTGGAGCTGATGTTGATATTCTGCGTCAAAAGACTATGCAACTATGACTAACTGAAGGGTTAGTTGCAGTTTGGCCCTTGTATTATTTTTACGGTTCTTGCCCCTGGTGAGCTTTGATATATAGATTCAGCCCCAATAGTTGTATTGCCCAATAAATAAAAGAAACCCATTTGCTGAAAAAGGTTAGTGGACTAAGATGGCCCTTCTGGGCGATTTTGATGGCCAGAGAACAGAAAATAACGGAGTAAATTGACAAAATAAGGAAATAAGTAAAAATAGAATGGCACATATTACAAGAATATCTAATAAACACGTCTAATTTGGAGTTGTTCATTTCATATATCCATGATTATGAGAATTAATTAGGAGGACTCACAAAGTCAAGTATGTGGCTGTTGGAAGTAAAAGAAGAGGCGATACAGATCAATACAATTTTCATGAGCCTTTCTATTCATTTCTTTAATAGAGAAGAGGTGAACTGTCGTCGATCGTCTTGGTGAAAATCACTCTGGTATTCTCCCAGTATTCCTTCACGTTCACCATTAACTTCCCATTATCAGTCACTGATAAGACTTTGTATGGAGTGGGTAAAAGTCCAGTACCACTACTTTTCCTTACTTTGTGCTATTGTAAACGCCTGGGATACTTACCACCACGGTTGCTGAGCATTCCAAGCAGTTTCCAGCCGAGCTTCTGCCATTCTAGATAAGCATCACGTCCTTCTCCAGGGCAACAAGTCACATTTGCCTGGAAGTGCTTCTCATCCTGGTAATATTTTTTCCTTATATCAATTGTTTGAAAAAACTCCTGATCTGCTTTCTTATAATGCAGCTCGTTTATTAAGAGATTTCGTCAGACCAGAGGAGGCAAGTTCATTTTAAGTGCTAACACTATCTCCCCCCTTATCAGGAAGCTCGGTTTCCTCTCTCTTTTCAAGGATCAACAAACGTAGTTTACAACTGTCTATTTTATGGCACGGATTTCTATTTTATGTTAAGATTGCTATTTAATCAGGAGACATTTATTTGTTAGAATAAATAAATAAATGGTCTCCTGAATTAACTGCTATGGACGATCTGAGTACTAATAAATAGCTTATTTTTTAAACAATGAATAAATAATAGTACAATCTGAATGATGAAAGGAATAAACGAGATTGATTTTCCAGATTAACATATATCTGAAGAGTATCCCAATTTAATTTAAGCCGCTAGTATATGTCGATACTAGGATATAGGAGAGAGGGATTTTCAGTATGGACTTGGTAACCGTGCCTGTACCTCGATGGCAGAGTACTGGACTAGATATACCGAATACCTTTTCCTCCCACGTAAAAAGGAGATGAACTATTTATTAATATTCCGCCATGGTAATTTTTTTTTTAAATACATAATTCGTCCATTCTAATAACGGGGAACAATAGGACCTCAGGAGGAAGGAGAAGGGTTAGAAGTTAATAAAGGTGGCAGTGGAAAAACCCCTGAGTAGGCATTATAGGAGTTTAGAGCCTGGTCGTTTACCAGGAGACTTATGGCGCAACTTGAAATCCAACAGTTTCCTCCCTTGGGGTGTAAAAAAAGTTTGTTATCCTCATCAAGTTGGACGATAAAGACTGATATGAGCTTTCTAGAACATTTCTTCTGACTAATATTCCAAAATTGAGTTAAGCAAGATCTCATTATTTTAGTCCCCACCCCAAGAAACGACTCTGCATTTTCATTCGAACTTTTTCAAACTGCTTAAAATGGAAGTCAACTATAGCCCATTAGTAGAGCATAAATCAGGGGTGCCAGGTTTGAACTCGGGGATATAAAGTTAATTTTATTTATCTAGTGGTTACGGGCTAGCGAATCGACTTCTACTGTGCTCCTACTATGCTTTAAGAACCAATTCAGTAGTTATGATAGCAAGGATATGGCAAATTTTGGCCTCCCAAAGAATTGGGGCGAGACTACTTCAAGGGGTTCAAAGGATTATTCGGATTTACAATTTTGTCTGTTGTTCAAACGACGTCACTGGGGAAATGTCGAAATAAGATTTTCCCAGCTGTTTCTTCCAGTGTTCTCACTGCAAATGTCCAATGGCTCACCCGATATCTTCATCAGGGATCTTCTCAAGCTAGTAAGTAAGGCAGGTAAGGTTTCTTTTCATTTGTGTCTACATCAGATCCCTGACAGAAACAAACTGAATTAGTTCAGAAGAAGCCAAATGAAGATGGCCTGTGACCCATTGAAAATGAGTAAATTAGAAAGGTGCGTCAACCGTTGGAGCAGACATCCGGGGAATTTAAATGTTGGCTCGCGTTCCAAAATGGCAAAAGAAGGTAAAGTTTATAAGCTAAAGCAGCTTTTTTTTCTATTGCCGTTCACGTAATCATATCCATTTCAACCAACGATATACATAGTAAATATCCTTAGCATCATATAGCACATGGCGAAGAGATTTGGGCTAGAAATAATTTAATAACTATCCGTGGGTTCGAGTTCTACTTGGGGAATTTATTGAGAGAAAGCCTCACAGAATAAAATCCTTAAGCCCATCGTTGTTGGTTCTTTTTTTTTTGCCCCACTGGATAGTCTAAGTTGGTGGCAGTGGTTAAATCTCCTTTCAGGACTGAGTACCTAAGTAGGTTTCAATATGCATTTAAAAAATTAATTAAATTTATCACAATATAAAAGAGTGATAAGGAGCTTCGTTTTGTATTAAGAAATCTCATCTAAAATGTTTTCCTTGTCACTTAATGGTAATTTGACCCTTGGCATGCACAACGGAGAAGCTTGGGAGGAATTGCAAGTCTGATGAATGCCCAACGAATAACTTTGGTCCCGAAATAGAGATAGTTTAGGACTAACTCTACGACAGATAGTTTGGTTATAACAGGACCGTTAATTAGTGCCAGCAGATATTGTCTATTTGATGGAACATGGTTGTCTTCTTAGTGTTTCAATTTTTGAGTTCTGTTGCAGTTTTTCCTCCCAAAAATGAATTCAGGGATGTTTGTAAGATTGTGGTATATTTTAATGGAAAAAAGTGATGAATATTACATGAATTTACATTATAAAACATTGTCATGTTTACAAAATCAAGGAAACCCATTAAACACAGTCTCCCATGTATCTAATAGAATCCCTATTCATAAACAGTAAGGTAATCATCATCATAATCTATAGGCTATAGTTCAGAAGCTTGATATCATCAAAAAATGACTTTCTAAGTCACCCTTTTTTCCAATGCCCAGTTATCTTACCCCTTCAAATACATTTGAGGGAATCGGTGTACCTTAAGATATATCCAAGAAGCTTCACTTTTTTTTTTCTCCGTCGGCATGATAAGACTTTTACTTATACATATCCCATTTGGATTTTCCAAGTCAGATTTCTTCAGAGTCCAACTTGTGGTGAATCCTCGCTACATCCACACATTTCCTTGCTACTAATCGATTATCATCCAAATTCTCGTTTGTACGATTATTTTCCGATTTGTGGAGCAAATATCAGGATTCAAAACAAGGATAGTTCCAAAGTAAGAATCTCTAAGTCACCTACAGCTTTATTGGCAGTTCATCTTATAAGTTTGCTTACAGTGTTTACCTGTAACTTGTATGTAGGGATAAGAATAAGATATATATATTTTTTAGAAAGAAGCTAATTCCCCGTTGCAAGCACAAGACTAATTCTTTGTTGAGAGCGTGGGTATAGCTCCGGGGCTTCCAACTGTGAAAAAGCTCTAAAGATAAAAATAATAGCTTCTGAAAGGGCTTAGTTCTGAATAAATTTTTCTGTAAAACATTTTTATTGTACTGATGTATATTCGATGTCCTTCATTTCCAAATCATCTAGTGGTAAATTCTATAGCTACTTCAGAACAAGACTGGGAATAGCCATAGTCATACAATGGACACTCATCCACTATTGTCACTACCTTTTATGTTGTCAATAGATTTGTACGTAATAACATATTATAATTATTTTCTACAATATATAATTTCCGTGTACGAAAGTTAATGTAATTTCTCGTTGCCAAGGACAATGACCTTGCCACTCAGTGATTTCCGAGAGTATGAGAAATAATGAAACATTGATGTCAATCATGAAATCGGTGAAGCAATTGATGTGTTGCACAACATCCGAGGAATACAACATTATTCCATGGTGATCATTATACCATCCAGCGTTGTTAAGTGAACACTTTTAACACAATGGTGAGGAAATGTGGAAATCAAGTGTTTACAATTATTCTAGTGCAAAATTAAGGAGTAAAAACATTCTGGTACGTAAAGCAATGAAAATTGGGTTCAGAATCGATTGCATTGTCAGTAGGGCAAGAGTGGAGGGTAGATTAAAGTTGTAGTATGCATACTCATACTGGCTAATGCCTACAATAAGCTTATTCAGGCTACAGGCTGTCAAGGGATGGCTATCTAACAACTCTAGCCTTGAATAGAATTTTCTCTACGGAATGCTTGACTGGTGTGAATGAACCTTTTTCTCATGATGCCTTTATTGCTGGATGGTCTGATGCAGAAGGCAATGGAAAACCACTGCGTGTCTTCTTGTGTCCCTCTTATTTCCTTGTTCGGCAGCGTGAAAATCAGATTCATCTGTTAACGAGACCAATTACCAGGTGCAGCCTTAATTTGTAGTAAATACTACAATCGATTGCATAATGCATCTACACTGCAGTAACCTAAGAAAGAGGCAGGGTATCAGGTCCTAGAAGGAATGTAGTGAGTGACTACTACAAAGCAATATGTATTTAGTGAATTGATCTGTAGGCCTTAGTTTTATAAAACACGTTTATTATCAGATTTCCCTTGAGGGGAAATCAGATATTGAGGTTGTACTCAGGTTTCTGGAAAATGAGGCCCGTTCAAGTATATATATATATATATATATATATATATATATATATATATATATACATACATATAAAATACATTTTCTCTTACCTCAAATATTAAGTAAGTTTTTCGAATTGTCTTTACTTCAGACTTCAGAATGCCGCACTACTACTGACCGGGTTTTACCTTAGAAATAGATTCTAGTGTGTCTTCCAGCACGTGATAAATCAGCATGTTTACGCAGCCCTTGCGTGACGAACTTTCTTAGTATATCAGATAAAGGGTTGGTTCCGCCAGTATAAATGATACTGTTGTCATACCTATCGGCGACGACGGTCTTCACCGATAGCTATGACAACAACCTTTTTAGTATTATTTTCTTTTTTGTAGCTTTAAGAAGAGAATGTATGATTTTTAGAGAAAAAAAAGGTATGGCACATTAGAATGAATATGGCTTCCATTGGAACCACCATTTTTATGACATACTGAACATTTGGATAGGAATTCGACTTTGAAAAAGAACGTATTAACAAATAAATCCCTTGTCGGTGTTATTACCTGTGCCATCGAGTGGAAGAGATCAGGGCTATGTCCTCTGATCCCTCGCCGTCTGTCGGTCGTGCTTTGATCTCCACTTCATTGCGTTCCGTAGCCCTTTACCCATCAAACTCAGAAACAAAGGCAGTTGAACAGTGTTGTTCTGTCGAATTCAGAGTTTTTATAATACATTTAAAGTATAGGATTCTAATCAAGCACGGAATTTGGGTAACGGGTATCATCTACATTCTATATTTGAAGAACAGAAATTAGATAATTAATAAAAACCAAGCAATACTATTAAAGACCGTAGAGATAGTTGCCAAAAGGACCGTTGGTTTTCCTGCCATCTCTATGGAGAAGGTACTTTATACCTTTAAAACTCTTTAAAAAACTAAACAAATCTAATAAGATGAATAAGTGTTGTGAATGCAATAGTTAATTTCATCAGTCATAAGTCATAATAAAAAGAATTCTACTACAGTAACGGAATAACAATCTTTACATTTTTAGCTTTTAGTCCTTGCTTTTCTTGGTATGATGTTTTTTTTATTACAATTGATCTACAGGTAACCACCCTTTCCTAGCAAGGGTAGGACTAGGGATTTTATTTGATGAGTTCGCCACTAAATAAATTCCTATTGCCTAAGCTAGAATCGAAATTACCAATGTAAAACATGTATTTAAATAACATTACTTAAACTGTATAGAAAATAACACACATGCTATAAGTCGCTAACCTAAATAAATAATTCATACAAGCACAATAATATGCAAATGAAGTTATATTTCAACTTGCGTTTCAGAACTATGCCTTTAATTTGGAAGAAGGGAACATAAAAAAATTGAAAGCTGTGGAAATGCAGATTTGATGCAGAGTCACATGAATAAGTTGGACTCAAAAAAAAAAAAAAAACCAACCCTGATAGTTCTAAAGGAGGTAAATGAAAGCGAAAGATTTATCAAGGCCAAGGAGAAAAGGGGGGTTAAATTTCTTTGGCACATCATAAAGCACAACGCTTTCATCACAAATATATTTGAAGGTAAGGTCCTTGGTCATAGAGGAAGAGTGAGGCATTGAAAATCCAATTTTGAAGAAATCAAACATTTCGGTGGGAATAGTAATTTGAATAGAGCAACTTTTGAAAGGGCATGACGGTTGCAACTTTAGCTGTAGCCTTTAGGTGATGATGATGATGATGATGAAAAGGATTTGAATTTTTAGTTGGATCTTCGCAAGCATTCAGAAGACTGAGCTCAACATTTCATTTACTGAATTTACAAATTTTCGGTTGTTAGTCCCCAGATTTGTAACTATGCGACAGATATATATGGAGGGTGTGCTAGGCACAGCTAGGCAGTGTTAGGCAATAGATAGTTAAGCAAGGAAAAGAGTCGATATTCACGCTGGGTCCCAGGCTGCTTCTTACCTAATCTATTATATTTTTTTTTTTTTTTTTCACTTTTCCCGGATCTAGGAGTTTATACGGACAGATGTCTGTCTGACGGTAAGGCTCCCTCGGGAAATGCTACCGTTTTTACATAATGCAATTCACCGCTCGTACTCCACGGAGAATATGTCAGTCGCCATTTTCCACGCTTCGAGGACGAAGGGAAACGGTCAGTGTATTGCACAGTATTTCCTCCTCTACTCGCAATGTGCATATGAGGTTCTTTTCATGATTATTGATTTCGGAATACTCTGAGTAAATAAGAATATGTGAGTAATGAATACGTCCATATAAAAGTATGTGTACGTATGTGCGTATATATAAATAAATATTTGGGATTATGGTAAGAGCAAATATTATAAAAAAGTCCGTCACGCAGCGGGTTAAGCGGGAAGCTTAAACGAAGCAGATTTCCCTCGTATGCTTGTGAACTTATCTCAACACACATTCTCTATTTATATGTAAAAAAAAAGTCTATGAGAACAAGGGGGGGGGTGCTGAGGGCGGAAAGCAAGAAACTACGACTAACTGGCTTAATACATGCCAGAAATATATATAATAATAACAGAAATTGTAGAACATCAGTAGTTTAACAAGATTGGTTCTATAATATTTTACTATCCAACTGATAATAACGGAGATATTTTAAATTTTCGAATCCCACCCCTCTACACCCCCACTATTCCAGGACCGATTACCAATTACCATTAACAAAAATGTTCTTTAGTGTTGACTGAAACGGTTAAATATCGAGTAGGGTATAGATCAAATAAACAGTTTCGAGTTACTGAGTTTAATCTCAATTGATGATGATCTTATCACAGGGTATTTGTAAGTATCCCACAAAGTAAAACTTGAATGAAGGAGATATTTGATATTTAACCTTGGAATGAAGTCGTTCATGATATAACATCTCATTGTTAATATGAGGTGAGTAGAAGTGGGAGTTTACTGAATGTCGAAAACAATAAAATCCAAATACCTCTGTTAATATACATAATAGAGGAAATACGTATATAACGGAGATATTTTTCGAAATTTTGAGGAAAGGTTTAGGAAAATCGTGCCATGAGGAGAACATCAGTAACTCTTTTTCCCTCAAGGGAAATTTTCTAAAATGTAGTAAACTGAAAGCAATTGTGAATAAATGAATATTATTTGAAGTATCATTGAATAAATGGTGCGCTAAAGGAAAATAAATCAGTATTATGATTTCGGAAGAATGGAATGACAAAACGAACTGAAATATGAATATGAAATTATGTGACTGCGTGCAAATAATATGGGCGTTGACTAATAACGCCAGTCCTGAGGACACAAAACAAATTGTGTTGTATACACATACATATCTCTTAATTTCATATTTTACAAGAACAAAAATCAAGTGGAAAATTGGTAAGTTTCAGATTGGACTTTCTTGAATTGTAGGATACAGCTGGAAATATAGGTGTATTAAAGCAGATTTCTAGTAAGTAAAATATCACAACTTTTATTAAACTTCATTCCATTTAAAGCGATGTAATTTATTCACTAGCCTCACGAACTCCTCGTTCTTGAAGGGAACGAACTGACTTGTGTAGACGGAGCGTGTGGCAGATAGGGCAGTAGTTCATAATGAGCATTCAAGTCAGTCAGAGAAAGTCACCATAGAGGATGTAATGTGTTGGAGCGGGCATCCACGTTCTGCCGATAACATCCGATCCGATCTGCCGACTATTCATGACGAGGGAGACAGACGTTCCTAATGTACTCCGTGTCACACGTTCATCATTAGTGAATAATAATTACACGCTCCGGGTAGCCATGACAGGCAGGAGGAATGTATTTGGAGAGGAGATGCTTGCTAAATTATGCGCATAATACAAGCCTGGTATATAAAATTCTTCTAGAGTAATATGAAACAATAATTGGGACATTTTACCGGTTCCCATGATAAAGTTTTTTGGATTGACTGTGAAGGTGTGACAAACACCTTGACTGGTTCGGGCACATTGAAGAATTAAGTAAGAAAACTGAAAAACCCAAATATCGCGGCTAATATTCATTACACAGGGGGAAAAAAGAACAAAATTCATAGGTAATTTAATTTGCAATAAGATTGTACAATGTTTCGATGCGACGCATAATAAGGGATATATTAAGAATACCCTCCTTCCACTGGACGGATTTTAGCCATTGACAAACTTGATGTTTAGTTTTACATATAACATTTAAATATCATGGTTTGGCAACGATCAAACAAAAATTGCGACCGCTAGAGCGATAACTGACAAATATACTTTTCAATGCCTTACTCTTCCTCTATTCCCAGAGAAGGACCTTACCTTCAAATACATTTGTGAAGAAAGCATTGTGCTGAACGATGTGCCCAAGAAATGTCACCCTTCTTTTCTCAAGTCGTTAAGTCTTCTACTTTCATTTACCTTATTTAGAACGTCCACGTTCGATTTGTTTTTGAGTCCAACTTGTTTAGGTGGTGTACATATATTATATATATGTATATATGTATATATATATATATATATATATACTAGCTCAGATACCCGGCTTCGCTCGGGAATTCATTTGAGGCTGAATGGAGATGGTATTTTTTTGGCAAGGCTTTACTTTGCACAATATTTTGCCATTGACCCGTCCCAGTGTTTAGTGTAAATACCCGTCGTTTCTGTGGATTTGTTAATAATAAAATTATTTTTTATGTAAGACTTCACTGTCCTCCATATTGTCATATTTCCCGTTTCCTGTGCATTATGCATAGATTTGAATTATTAAGGAAAAAATATTACCATACATTTGACTAAATTTTTCCCGGTGAGGTACCTGGTAGTTCGCAAAGAATTGTTGAGCAAATTTCTCTAAATAACAAAATAAACAACTTTTGTTATGTGCATATTTGCCGAAACCCCAATAGGAAACGAAATATCACTATTTTTAATTTCAGGCCTCCCTCATAACCCCCACTCCTGTTCGTCGTAGAGAATATTAAAATAGCCTAAAGTCTAAGTTGGGTTAGTAGTAATATATGTACCAAGTTTCATAAAATTCGGTTCAGCCGTTTATTCGTGAAAAGGTAACAAACAAACAAACAGACACCAAAGAAACAAAATGCAGTTATGGTGCCTATGACACGTGAAACGAAAAGTTATCGTGAAATTTCGCGAAAATAATCAATGTACAGACAGAGGTTACAATTATATATATATATATATATATATATATATATATATATATATATATATATATATATATATATATATATATACAGTTCTGAACGGGCCAGCATTTCGTCATCTTCTGGATAGGATCGACGGATATTTGATAAAATATCTGTAAAAATGACAAGTTATATGTAACTGTGTATATAGAGTTATTATTATTTATTAACGGACTCTTTTTGCTAATATGGCCAATTGGGACGTGTAATCTACAGGTTATCACCCTTTTCTAGCAACTGGGCTGTGATTGTCTCATATAGTCAGAAACATTTTTCAGGCTAGTAAATCATGAATAGTTATATATTAACGCCCATTTTTTGCCTTTTCTAGCCAAGGTGGCACTAAGGATTTAATACAATGAGTTCGCCACTATATAAATTCCCTGTTACCCTCGCGAGAATCAAACTCGCTACTCTAGGTTTCCCATGAAAAATTAAGGCCAAAGCATTAACTCACATGGCTAACCTGAGCACCAAATATAGAATTAGTAATTGGAATTTAGTTTCATGCTGCAATTAATTTTAGGCTTTAGTTATACGACAATTTTATGTTTGTATTGTTCGACAATGCGGAGATTAGTTCTTCTAGTTATTACATTCTTATATCTAGGAAAACCCAGTAATACAAAACTATTCTGCCTATATTATTCCCTTATTGGTGATTTACAAAAAGTAGATATATTTAAATCTATTTCATAACTACTATGATCAAGATTATGAAACCGAGGTTAAGGATATTATATTAGATGATCAGGAAAAAAGATTAATTCATCCATTATTTTTTATGTGTTTTCTTTAATATTGACGTTGTTTGTTACAAGGTTCGTTATTTAACTCGATGTTCAAGGAAATTGTCACTTTGATATAACCATATACTGATAGAAAAATTGATTTATTAGAATAAAATCCGTAACGTTTTCTTTTCTAAAAGTTTATTGTTTATGTGTTTTTATGTATGAACCACACATATGTAAATGTTTTATACAAAATTATCCTCAATATATTGGTACGTTTTCCAAAGAATTTCACCCAAGTATTTGGATATTTAGTTTTAATTTAAGAGTCCTCGAAAAGTTTAAGTAATTAATAATTAGACTATTTTTCTGGCGGTGACAGGTTTTTTATTTCAAACAGTCAGCAACATTAAAAGAAAACAAATTGTTAAACAGGAATTGAGTAAAGTGAAATAAGCATTTTGAACAAAGAAAACCCTACTCAGAACCGTAGAAAGAAGAAAGTAGAAAATAAGAGAAAAACAAAGCAAATAAAATATTTTGCAATCTAAAAAAAAAAACAAATGACTGATGTCCATGAAATTAATATTATTTAATTTGAGCATTTGGTAATGGAATGTAGTTTCTTTAACGAAACATAAATACTAACTCAAGACTGACAGAAAACCATCAAAACCCATATTTTCTCTTCAAGTAATTGATATCGCTCTGCATGTTTCACGCTTATTTTTTTCTCTGAGTGGGCACTCTTACTCACTCAATTTAAAAACTGGAGAGGCAACCTCTTCCCGGAAAGAATCCTCAATCTTGAGTGAGGGAAAAATGAAGGACTCAAATCCATCTACAAATAGCTTATTTCTCAATGAATTTGAATGGAAATTAAAGCAATATAACATAAAAATAATTTTGGGCTCAATCATTTTACTTCCCTTACGAGTATTTTTACAAAAATAAATATATGTTTCTACATTTTTTTTTCCTTCCTCAATTAAATCAAACGGAGTCTCATCAATAAAAGCACTTTGGAAAGAGAGTTGAATATTGTACTTCCAATTTATAATAAAATACTGTGCTAACATCGTCCAATTAAGTAAAACTGCCACTCTTTTGAAGCCGCACAAGCGTTTTTATATACTCTCGTATTACGTTATTAAATGATAACCACGGCAAACATTTCGCTAGTACATTAGTAACTACTTACATATGCACAAGGTTTGCACTTCACGTGATATGAACTCACCTGCAATAAAAAAAAGTCTTGAATTAATAACAATAATTAAAATAAATAGATAAAGAAATATGAAATCACAAAATATTTATATTTATTCATTTAACTAGTATTATGTTCAAACCATTTATTTTTTCAATTTTATATTTATTAACGTCCGCCTTAACCTGTAGTGGCTAATCAGAATTGGTTATCTACAAGTTACCAGCGTCTTCTAGGTAAGATGTAATAATGGATTGTATTTAGTGAGTTCTGCACTAAATAAGTCCCCTTATCTCCTAAATTTTCCCGGTTAAGCTGAGCCCCTTTTATTCTATTTGAAATTTAAATAGAAATCATAGTTCGTATTGTCGAGACGTATACACTGATAGGTGAGGGACCGTTTTAAATTTTCTCAAGAGAATGAGAAATAAAAAGACCCGTCCTAGTCTAGCTGCGTACTCAGTAAATTCCCAAAGAAATCTATCAGCTTTTCTAGTTCTTCACTATGTAGACAAAATAATATATTAACAGGATTTCGTAATTAATTATTTCATAATGTATAGATGCCTAAACTTTGTTGATACCTTTTTATGTGTTTAGGTTTTCCCATCAAGAATATACAATTAGTACAATATAGATTAAAATAATATTTTCAATAGAATAATTATTGTCCAAAAACATTCCATGGCATAACTTAAGAGTCGGGTAAGCAGGGTTTTGCTAAGAAAAATATTTCTAAGGATTTATTATTCAAGGGAATTTAGTAACATTAATATAGAATGCTAAATTTCACGAAAGGCAGTATAATTTCGGCACGAGCATTAATTAGCATGTTCTACCTTGGTCTAATTGAAGGTATATTTCACTGAGGGATGAAGTATAGGCCTACTTACTCTGCCATATTAAAGGGCACAGGTACCCTTTTCAACTTGGAGCACACTTTCTGACTTTCATCATAAAGGCCCAAAGGTTTTACGGTTTTCAATTACAAAAATTTCTGTTGAAAGATATATTTTTTTTTTATATTCAATGCCTTAATGTCTTCCCGGAAGTGGTTGATTTTAATCCAGTAGTAGACCGTAGGCAGGCCTAAGCTCTATTACCGTAATGAAGGAAATTATTATTGTTAGTTATTCTTACAAATATGTTGTGAGTAGCCAAGGATTCATTTAAGGAGCTGCGTAAGCTGAGCAGATTTCTCCCGTGCTGGTATGCCTAATCTCATCTCACCATATATTCTCTATTTCTAAGCAAAAATCCGAAGAGTAGAAAGCGGGCGACGTAAATATTTTGAATTTACGAAATGTCCCCTCTAAAAAAGCCCCGCTCTCACTGGCCCGATTTCTGCCATTAACGAGCTTTTTACATAAAACTTTTTAATATCAATTTTCAATTCATAAAGATAAAACAATTGCGATCACAAAAGCATTAATAGACATAAAGTTTTGAACGGACCTCATTTTCGACATATCCTGATCAGAATTGACGGACATTTCAAGAAATTTCTCAAAAATCGCGTCATGAATTTCCTTAAGGGAAATCTGCTAAAAGTGTGAAGTGATATGTGCATATCATAACCCATTCATAAAAAGTATGATGGAGATACATAGCTCCAGCTTCAGAGCGATGAAATAAAACAAATACAAAAGAACAAGTACCAGACGTTGAAAAAATGGAAAACGCATAACAAACTAATCAAAATAAATAATGATCAACGACCATTAGAAGCAACGGAAAGCAAATTACGGTATTAATAAACCAATCAATAAATATATATTCCAGTTAAAGAAAACAGATTTTAAAATAATAATCTCCGAGATAGGAACGTGGTAGGCATTATAAGAACTTTTTCGAGAATCGCTTCACAATGTCCGCTTCAAGAGATATGCTATAAAGGCGACAAGAGTAGTCATTACTTAAGGACTTATAAGTATTTCTTATTTCTTGAAGATATAGCAAGAATATCAGATGAGGCCTTTAGGCCTGACAGAGAAGTGCAAAAAGGAAAAATCTTTGGAGACATTAAAGAGACCAGAAGTAACGCAGGGCCAATGGATCTGCTTGACGAATCTGATGCCTTTGAAATAAAGAATGGAAAATGTTAAGTGATTGGCTATGTCGAGAAATGTGAATCTTGATAGGCAACACAAAAATGTTCTACGGGGCACGTGGAAAGCCGAAAAAAGCACAGATTTGGTCTGATGACGTATGAGAAGCCTTGGAGATCTTTGATAGGAGTAAACGTTCTCTAGACTACAACATATCCACACCAGACAGAAAAGTGATAAAGTTGATACAGCTTTGACTAAAAATAACTTCTCTTCTACCATTAGACGAATTAAAAATAGATTTTTTTCTGTTGATTTCATTCAAGGATTTATAACAGTTTTGATACCAATATGATTTTGAAATAGGTTTGCTCCATAACTATTTCTATTATCTTTATGGTTTACTTCTCAGCCATGAGAGACAGTAATTCATTAGTCCATTGTGTGGATATTACACATACTATTTAGTTCCATTATTACTTTTTCAAGTATAATACATCATATTTCTTTTAATCAATAGAATCTATTTCGTCTAATGTAAACTCCACAATAATGAGATGGGATGTTAAATCATTTCAAAGGAACAAAAAAGCTTATAATAGGGGTTGGTTAATTTACAGTTGAGAGAATAATGTTTATGGAACTCCCACGAGCAGTCGTAACATTCTACAGAGGGTGCCGACAGGCGGAAACAAATTGAACTAAGTGAAAACAAGCAGAACCTATTTTCAGGAGAATTATTTGTGCAACAGCCACATAAACCAAGAGACACGCGAAATGACGCATTTCTCCTTTATTTAAATACCAAGCTTCATGAATACTTCTCAGCGGATTTACCGAATGAAAAATCCGCTATATATAAAAGTAAAATGCCCAATGCTTGTAGAATCTCATGGCTTAGGCTTCTCACGTTATACCTCGTTGTGTTCAAGCATTGTTTATCCCTACTATAAAGTCGCAGCGGGTTTTTGTACATGTAATTCGAAAATTTTAAGAATACATTCCTGCTTTGAAGAAGTTATTAAATACACCATAACGCCAGTAACGATGTGGTAGTTCTTGATATCCTTTTTTAGTATTTTACTTTGATTCCTTTTTGAAATTCATGACCAAAATCCACATTAAAAGTTCTAAACTGTGATAAATAAAACAATCATTTATAATCTATAGTCACTAATGTTTCATTTGCTTCGAGTTACTCAGTTCGTTGAAATGCAATATTTTTGTTGTTGGACAAAAATAGTTCTTAGAGATATCGGGAACGCTAAGATGTTTTCTTTTTTTATCGAGGGCGAATTTTAAATGACAATATACAATTATTTCTTATGAAATGCAATTCTTAGAAATAGGAAAACGATATGTTTGATTAGTCACCAGTTTAGTCTAATTTTATATAACTCTTCCACAGGTATATGGGACATCCTGAATAATTCTTCAAACTATAGCAAAACAAAACAAAGTGAGCAAAATGAACTCCCTAGGTAACAATAGTTAGGATAAATAACGCGTCTTTAGCAGATTTCCCTTAAGGGAAATCAGCTATTGAGGTTGTACTCATTTAATATTTTATAGTATTATGTAAAAATAATGATCAAGTTCGCTGGTATCTTGATATCAAAAGGGAGGAATCCAATGGAAGAGGAAAAATTCGAAATATCTCCGTTATTATACGACGGATCGATAATGTCCATAGAACCAATCTTTTGAAAACTTAATGTTCTTTAAAGATGTTATTTACGTTTTTTTATTATCTTGGTTATTAACCAAGATATTTGCATTTTTGTTAGTTTACAGCCGTCCGTAAACCCCCACTTTTAGTCATCGCACTTTAAAAATAAGAGAATATATAATTAAAATTCTTATTCCAAGAATAAATTCCAAATTTTGTTTTCAACGGACCTTTATTATGTGAGAAACAAGCAAATAGTATCATGGTGTCATCAATCAAGATTTTATTATTATTATTAAAGTTTCCAATTCTAATCATTGGGACTTTTCAACATGTGGGAAATCTACTTAGCTTACGCAGCCCCTCCGTGACGGACTTTTATTATATTGAAGTAACATAGATATATCGTGGCTTAGCCGAATACATTATCGTCACTCGTATATTATACCTGATAGACAATATATCAAGACTAAAACAAAAAAAAAATGGCAGGAATAATAAATTTTTAAAATACGATATGGAATAGGAGGATAATAATGATAAATTCAAGTTTTTACCACCTAATTCACCGGGGATAGTGGAAATGTCAGCTGCAGGTTGACAATTAGATAGAGGTATAAATAGGCTCTCTAAATGTCAGAGCATTATCAAGAGCAGCTTCAATCAATTAATGGATTCTGATCCACATCTCGTAAATAATTAAACACAGAAAGAAAAATCAATGCCTCATCAAGAGATCACAGTGGGCAAATATGATAAATACTGATGAGTCAGTTTCAAGCCATAGAGTTACTAACATGTTAAATGTTTTGATGATGTAGTGTCGCTAAAACCATTATGTCCTTATAAACATTGTGAATGACGTTTAGAGACCAAATAATGTTTTGACCAAATTGTTCATAACATCCGGGGACCTAAGACGATGATGACTTCTGTTTATTTATTAACGGAGGCTTTAACAACTTGGGCTAACCAGATCGGGTTATATAACGTCATGCACCATTATTAACGCTAATAAATCCAAATTTTAATGCGAAAATTGTAGCAATAACTAATTCCATCAGACCAAACACAATTCGATTTAAAAAATCCCGTCACGCAGGGTCTGCGTAAACTAAGCAGATTCCCAGGTAATGGAATACGATGATATCTCACCATCACTACTTCTCCCGCACTAAAAATGTTAGGTAGTCTTGAGATGTTTAGCGTCTGAGGTACTTGATATTAAAATCGGATTAGTAGAAGTGGGGGTTAAAAAAAGACTGAAACAAAAATAATAAAAATAACACTTTATTGGAAATTAAAATTCAACAACAATGGCTATAGAAAATTTTTGGATTCAACCGATTGCACACCGATTTCAGCCACTAACTAATACAACCATTAGGTTTCCATTAAACGATTAAATACCGAGTATAGAGTTGACCAATTAAAAATCATGTAGGTTAGAGAACCTAAAATCTTAAATGATCATGTCACACAGAAATTATTTGCATATACTTCAAACTGTAAAATACCAACCAAAACAATATTTTTTATTTAAGCTTCGAATAAAGTTGTTCATGATATAACAGCTTATTTTTAATATGACTAGAGTAGGAGTGGGGGTTGACTCAAACTGGAAACTAGAATATGCAAATATTTCAGTTAACGTTCAAAATAGAGAGAAAAAAATGTTTATAACAATATTTATAGTAAATTAAATTAGGCCTATTTTTTTTGTCATCTTCTAGCCTAGGGTTGATGGATATCTGAATACAATTTTCAAAAATTTTGTCACGAAACTTGTATTTATTATTATTTATTAACGTCCACTTTTTGTTACTACGGCTAATTGGGATGTTTTATCTACAGGTTACCATCCTTTTCGAGCCAGGGTAGGACTGAGGATTCTGTTTACTTCACTAAATAAATCACCTCATCAATAAATAAATTCCTATTGCCCAGATAGGAATGGAATTCGCAACTCTAAATCATGTATTTAAATAACATTACTCATACTAAATAGAAAAAAGAAAAACTTATACACATGCTATAATTTGCTGGCCTAAATTAATCATCATACTAGCACAATAATAAAGACATGCTATGCAAAAGAAGTTATACTCCTTCTTGCGTTACAGAACTATGCCCTTTAATTTGGAGGAAGTATAAAGTTCAAAGGCGTGATTAGTGGAAGCCCTTTTTAATTTCGAACTTGCTGACCTGAAAACTTCAAAGCAACATAACATGATTGGCTTCCTTCTCTCAATAAAGCCCACAAACGGAATATTTTCTGAGGAAATACTTATTCGGTTTAAACAATTTTTCATTGAGTATTTTCACTTTCAGAATTTCCTTCAATATTTGTATTATTAAGTGAAGAGCCTCCAAGTATTATGTGTCGTAGGCCGTAATAATTGATTAACACTCCCTTAAACGATATGTATAATTTAGATATCAATGTAAAATACTTTAAATAAAAATTTTAAAAACAAAAATGGATAAAATAAAAATGAAAAAAATAAATAAAATACTTTAGCTGAAATTATTAAAGGTGAAAGCACCCGTTGAATTAAATAAAATAAGTGAATAAGACAATGAGTAGCTTATCTGACGGTTTTGAGAAATTTTTGAATGTGTGATCATAGTTGGTACGAAAAGCTCTCGGATGTAAGCCAGGAAACGCAAGTTTGAGTACGACCCTCTATTCTAGCTCCGTATAAAACCAATTAATATAAATAACAAATATTATTAGTTCATGCTTCAAAAGGCCCTGAGAAAACAGAAAAGAACATGGCAAAGAAAATAAGACGGAATGTTCCAGATAACTAAATTTATGTAAATAGACTTGTAAACAAAACAAATCATTCAGCCGCAATCAAAAGGTCATCAAGTATGTACTTTTGAGATCTGCCATCTCCCTTAAGGGAAATCAGCTATTGAGGTCGAACTCATGAAGCTATATCATGAAGCACATTATTTTAAGCATAACTACAAAATATTGTTCTTATTGAACTTTTACTTTTTAAGATAAATGCAAATATGTGGCACACGTGCGAAATCTGCTTAGTTAACGCAGCCCCTACGTGACGGACTTTTATCAGAAGATGGCATGACTTGGAGAAAGCGCACTGAGGTTTCATATGTATATACAAATATGTATTATTTCAGAAGGAAGATCGAAACTTAGTTTCACATTACTCAGTCTTAGAAAGAATTCAGAATAAATCAAAATTGATTATTTGATTTAAGTCCAATTTTTTGTAACAATTATTATTTGAAAATATCACCTCTTCTAAAAGTTCTCTAATACAAACTCTATATAATTCCAGACTATCGGATTCATAATGACTTCAGTTATGTAGGCAGAGCTAAAGCTATCATTTACTAATTATGAGAGCAAGCAGCCACATCTTGGCTAGGCTACTAATTGGAGATTGATTATAAAGAACGAGACTGGGCCATGATAATAATTCCCATGATTGGATAATTTATCAGTAGAAGAATATCAAAGTGAATGATAGGAGTCGATTAATCGCCTCAAAAAGAGAGAGCTACAGAGAAATCGTGTTCATTAGATGTAAAATCGAGAAGTCGTCAACTAATCGATTGTCAGGTCTCGGCACCATTTTCTACCACTGGCCATAATATTTCAGCCTCTTAAACACTATTTTTTGCCCAACATATCATATCGTGAGTTTGAGGCCATTTTACTTGGGAGTAAAATGATACTATAATAAAATATAAACGGACCCAATTTTCAGTAGTAGTATCAATCGACTTTGGAAGACATTATATGCATATGACATCATGAGTACAGCCCCAATAACACATTTCCCTTAAAGGGATTGCTATGGTGTGTATAAAAACATCTTCCTTAAATTTTGTGAATTCTATGGACCATAAACTTTAATCTTGTCCATAGCCTAACTCTGCCATCAATATTTGAATTAATATAAGTGACAATGAGTGATGGACAACACCTAATTACGAGGACTGAACCACCATTTTGTATCACTGAAATAGACGATTAACTATCAAACACTTACTTACAGACTGCAGACTACTAACTGAAAAGAACATACCTACCAACCATTCAGAACTACAACACGTGAACGGCCAATATATAGCGACAATCATGAAGAAACAATACATTCAACCAAATTTAATTGTATACTAAAACACTGAACCGAATATCCAAAGAACTGGCTTTCTGCTCCAATTACTATCCCCTGGAAAAGGCGTAACCGGGATTTTCTTTTAACATAGTTGTAGATATTTTAACATGTGCATTATAATAAAGTCGCATTACCAATTATTAGTAGATCTCTCTTAAGAGAAATCAGCCATTGGAAGTTATACTCATGACGAGTTTTTCAAAAACTATTCTTCCAATGTCCATCGATCCTGCCTAGAAGATGACGAAAATGAGGTCCGTTCAAAATTATTTATGAATACATATATAGCTCGCTATCTATCTATATGTTTGCCTATTACCGCTCTAGCTGTCGCAATTTTTATCTTATCGTTACTAAACTCAATATATAAACACTGCATGCAAAACAAGAGATCAAGTTCTTTAACAGCTGAAATCGGGCAGGGGAGAGGGGGTTTAGAGAGGGTAATTTTGAAAATTTGAAATATCTCCGTTAATATAAGTCGGAGAGAAAAATGTTATAGAATCTATCATATTGCACTTTGAACTACCTATAACTATTGTTATATAGATATTTTCTCTATATTGAATATTGATCAAGATATTTGGATTTTTGGGTTTCTGACTTCAGTAAATCCTCAGTCCTACTCATGTCATATTAACAATATGCTGTTATGTCGTGAACCACTTTATTCTAAGCTTAAATACCAAATACTGTTTTCAAGCGTCCTTTATTAAGTGACATATATGCAAATTCCTGTTTTTGACGTCAGCAATTTAGATTTGATGTTCTTACCTCGAAAATGTTTATTTTATCTATACCATAATCGATATATAACTGTTTCATTCAATACTAAATCTAATATTACTTAGTGGTTGAAATCGGACCAAGAATAGGGGAGAGGGATTTAGAGAAGGGAATTTGAAAAAATCAAAATATCTCCGGTAGAATGAGTTAGATCGAAAAATGTTACAGGACAATCTTGTTAAACTATGGATATTGTACAATTTCTGTTTTATACATTTTCTTTTAACTGAATAATTAAGCGATTTATTGTACTTTATTTTTTGCTAGTTATTCATTCCTGCACCAGAAATCTCCTTAGTTTACACAGCCCCTGCGTGACGGGCGTTTTTTTATTTTTTTAAAAGACAAGAAACAGGGTGTCTCTCAAATTGCGACTCACCTAAATAAATATAAATGATCGGATTAGCAGCTTTCTCTGTAAAGACTCAGCCCAAAAAGTAGGAAGAACATTAATTCCTAACCAAACGAAACATAATTTCTGGAATATGAAAATAAAGTGGTTCCTATCATTGCTGAAAAACGAACAACTGTCCGTTCAATGTGAGTATTTCATGACGGGTGAAATGACAAAATAACAAATATTGAGATTGAAACTGAGGTTTCTATGCATTGTATCAAAAAGTGTTCATGTATAGGAGTTATTTATAATTTTTTACGTGAAATAAAAAGTCATTAGGCACATTTCACGTTGGGGTTTTACCTGATCGATAAAATGTTACTCGTTGAAGAAAAAGAATGAAGGAGATAGCGAGCACAAAAGTATTATCTTATTTACTTAAATGTTCCCCAATTCAGGATTAAACAGCCTTATTTAGAGAAAATCAAGGAATTAGGAATTAAATTACTTGACGATATATATTAAAAGATTAAGTATAATGTTCCTAAAAGATTGAGTATCCTGTTTCAGAAATAATAGGAATGGTCAGTAACACTTCAAGAAAAAGCGTTCCGCTATAAGATGAAGTTGTATAATATAAAAGGAAAGATACCGGAGAACGAGAAGGTTTTTATGTCCAACAATGAGCTTGGGGGAAAGTTGTTCATGGTGAAATTAATAATTATCAAAGGTTATTAGGAGTGGAACCTGGATCCGTCCATTATATCATATTTACTCCGAGAGATTTATTAATTTACTAATATCAGTATAAATAATAATCGGTCAAGTATATTAAGTGATAATATACTCGACATAGTGGGTTCGTTGTACTGATATAATCGACATTTGGTATAACACACTTGTGAACTCATTCTGTATTTTTATGTGTAAAAAAATGAAAAAGATGAATAAAAGGGTTGTGAGAAGGGGAGGGGGGGGGGTGTTACAGAAGGCTGAAAAGAAATCCAAATAACTCTCTTAATACTTGAGTTACGAGAAAATGTATAGAAAAACAATTGGAGAGCATAAATAGTTTCACAATATTGCACCTATGATATTTTGCGATAAGGCTAATAATAACGGAGATATTTTGAATTTCCAAAATTCTCTCCTCTAAACCTCCATCCATTCCACCCCCGATTTCAGCCACTAACTAATACGATCTTTAGTTCGTAATGAAACAGTTAAATGTCGAGTATGGTTACAGAATAAGAAATAAATATCTCTCATTCACGACCTCAAAATCTTAATTGATAAGTTATCACACAACGTACTTGCATTTATCTCATGCAGTAAAAGTTCATAATTGGTAACTAACCTTAAGATAAGATAAGTTCTATACAATTTTTCCGACGTATAATAACGGGAATATTTCGAATTCCCCTTGTAAAACCCCCTCTCACTGACTTGATTTCAGCCATTAACGGACTTGACCTTTAACTTTGTGTGAATCGTTTGTATTGGGATTCATTGACAATAATTTGTTTCTATTCTACTATATAAATACTGGAATACCAAATGAAACGTGTTATTACAGCGAAGTGGATAATGCATAGGCTCCAACGAACTGGATCCCATTGGCCATGAATTAAAATATATGTTCTCTATGGGAAAATAGCCAAACAACAAATACATATTTTAAACCTAAATTATAATTATTGATAATGATAATTTTATAAGATTATTTGGCAGGCACTTTAATCTTTCTTAGTATTATAAAAAAGTCTGTCTCGCAGGGCCTGCGTTAACTAGGGAGTTCCCACGTGCGGTACGTATTTTCATATACCTCAAAACGTAAACGTTTAATGAGAACAATGGTTGGTATTTAGGCTTCAATGTGCATGGCATGAGTAGGAATGAGGATTTACTCAAGGCCGCAAACTAAAAAATACAATTATCTCGGTTAATAATCAAGATAGCGAAAAAATGAACGTAACAACATTTATTTTTCGATCCGACGCATAATAACGGAAATATTAAGAATTTTCGAAATTCATCCCTCTTAACTCCCCTCACACTGCTCAGATTTCATCCATTAACGAACTTGATACTTAATTTTACATAACACGTTTAAATATCGTGTTTGTTAACGATGAAACAAAAATTGGGGCCGCTTGAGCGTTAACATATAAACATATATAATTTTGAACGGACCTCATTTTCTTCATTTCCTAGGTAGGGTAGATGGACATGTGAGGAAATGTTTCATAAATCGCGGCATAAGTACGACCTCAATAGATGATTTCCCTCAAGGGAAATCTGCTAAAAAGAATTTATTCACAATATCATAAATAATTTAATCATAAATATCATCAATAATTTTAATTTATACTTTACAACAATGCACTCTAGAATGCAGAATGTTTTTCAATGAGTCAGTTTAATTTTCTATAAAAGTTTAAAACCTTTCGTATTTCTAAAAGTCAGACGTCAGACTTAGTATGATAATGTAGTGGGCGGTTGTTCGACAAAACTATAATTGCATTCTGAAAGCTATTTGTTCCTGGGAATTATTTGATGTTGTTGAATTGGATTCGACCAAATAGTTGAGAGCTCCATGGCAATGAGATGTGGTTCTGATTTGTAAGGAGGTTGAGGGGAATCAAATGTACTATCAGGGGATCAATTGACAGCTGATTGTTTGATCAATAGTCAATTCCACCCTTCAATCCAACTCTCCCAGTCAATTCTTTCTATTTACAGTTTAGACATTTTACATTAGTCATCTCGCAGCTTTTTTATTTGCTCCATCATATCAGAAATATTTGTTAGAAGGTCTCCTTTGTGGAGACTCTTATAGTTTGGCCTCTTGTGTTTATTCATCACTACAGATGGTTCATATATCAGTAACCTGTTTGGCAATACATCCACTGGTTCAGTAAATACTTTTTTTTTAAAGAAAGACATGGGGAAATGTAGGACAGCTGGAAAAAGTTATTATACTCCTTTTGTACGGTTTCCGATGGCAGATGCTTCCATTTAATTTGCTTTTAAAATTAGAGATCTAAGTGAAGAAGAGACTAGATTGATTTAACAAGTACTGCTCACTTGATTTGTCTAGCTAGTAATGAAATTCAAAATTATTTGTGACGTTCTGATATCTAAAGGATAATGCCTTAACAAAATTCCGTATTTTTCTCACGAATTCTAAGAGAAAGCAGTGTCGTATTTCGATTGTAAACAATACTTCTTTAAATGTAGTCATGAAAATTGCAATAGTTATTCTAAAAATTCATTGGTCAAAATTATTTCCATTTCCACTATATACTTCAAGGGTATAAAAAAAAAGTATGAAGTACAGAAAGTATGGCTTCATATTTACAATTTGTATGTAAAGAAGATGTTAGGATTAATAAGCGATTAAATAAATCCAATATCTAAATTAAGAAGAGAAACTATTTGTATTTCAACACACATTGGTAACAATAATTCTAAACAAAAATTCCCCAATATTTGTACAGTCGCCAATTTCAGCACATTACCACTAAGGGAAATCACCTCGACAAATGATATACTACTCAATAATTGTATTCATAACATGTCTCTCGAAAAAAAACTTCAAATGACCATCGATTCTACCTAGGAGATGATGAAAAAGAGGTCCGTTCAAAATTATGTAATAAAATTCAAAATATCAAAGCTATTCCGAGTTAAATGAAAAATCTAATCAAGTTGAAAATCTTATTTTCTACAATTATTGTTATAAAAGTTTTTTATCCAAGAGAGATATTTGGAATTTGTTTCAGTTTTCAGATTTATATAAACCTTCACCCCTACTAAAGATATTTTGTCTTCGAGCACCTAATGCATTCATTAAATACCTCATACCCAGCTAAAATATCAAGTACTGTTTACATTGACTAATTATTACAGGAAAAATGAAGACATTTTGGGGTGCCGCGCACGGGGGAAATCTGCTTTCTTTACGCAGCCAATTCTTGACGGACTGATTTTATTTCACAGATGAAACAAGAAAATGACAATATAGAAAGAATACTTGTGGTATATGACACGAACTAAGGGATTTTTAGTGGATAAGGTAATCCATCTATAAATTTCGAACCACGTAATTTAAACCTCTGATTTATATTCCCACCAATGACAGGTAATAACTATTCAAACACAAATACGTCAATACTGACCCAAATACAGTTGCTTGTTTTTTCACAGATACAGTAGAGAACGAACGATCATTTAATGGAAATAAAAGTACTATTCAGTAGTTAAGTTATTCCAATTTTATTTGCTCGGGAAACCATATCTCTTTCAAACCTTCATCTAGTTCATCTAGTTGTGCTAACCGTCACAACTAGGTAACGATAATTGTATTAAACAGCATAATCAAATAATCATTTAATTCGACCAAAACTAATTAGAAGAAAAAGGTTGAATGAAGATAAAATTTTTTAAGCAATTTTGGTAACCAAATATGTCGTCTGAATTGCCTGATAAGATAAGGAACGAAATTTTACGCGCACAATGATGCAATACAATAAAGTTGATACTCATTACAACACAGATATAAACGGCAGTGGAAAAATGGTGCCTATGAATAGTCTTTATTATATGAATTATTCTTTTTTATTAGGACTACCATTTGATTTTAATACAGCTTTTTAGTGCGGTAACAAGAAAGGAAAACTCTTAATATTTATTAATCTAACTGCAAGATTAACAAGAAGAACCAAATAAATTGTAAAAACATGGAGAAATCAGGTTTTAATATTACACGGTAAATCTAGAGTGGCGAGTTCAATCCCCGCCTGGGCAAAAGGAGTTTATTTAGTGACGAACTCATTAAATAAAATCCATAGACCCACCCTGACTAGAAAAGGGCGGTAACCTGTAGATCACCTTCCCAATTAGCCATAGTAGAAAAAAGTGGACGTAAATAAATAATAAAAGTGAAGTTTGATATACCACTGAATGATAGGCTATAAATTACTGTAAATTAATCATATTTTTAAGGTGGAACTAGGTCATGAACGGTTGGTTAAAAAGAAAACAGTACATAATTGGTGACCTTTTGGTATATTTAATACAAGACCAAAAATACAAACAATGACACATAAAAGCAGTCAATAAAACATGGTCTTGCTACTAATAATTAGGTGGGTGGAAATTAATGTTTTGCAGATATGTCATTAGATTTTTTTTTTATTTTTTTTAAAATTATGAACCAGTCACATGTACAAAACATCATAAGAATTTATAGAAGAACACAAGGAAGTATCAATTGGGGCAAAACCTTAGAATGTTAAAGATAGATCTGGCAGTTTTAACAAATTTCCCTTAAGGGAAATCAGCTATTGAAGTCGTACACGATTTTTGAAAAACACTTGAAGGAAAAACGTCAGCAATTTTGCATTATTTTCTTACTATCTAACCATTTTATGTGTTGAGATCCAAGTTAAAAAAGACAGTCAACTATAAAATGCAAATATCCCGGTTAATAATCAAGTTAGTGAAAAAACGCACATAAGAACATTTATAGTTCTATACAATTTTTCGATCCGCCGCATAATAACGGAGATCTGCTAAAATCTGAATAATCAATTACTTACTGTAAGAGTTTGGTAAACCTATTAAATTTTAATACGATCTGTGGCCAACTTAAGCACTTCTCCTGTTAACCACAAATCTTCCTTGTGCAGCTTAGAGCACCAGTAGTTCAGGAGACTCTTAAGCAACATATCTCACAAATTATGTATTACTTCCTTTATTCTTTATTGCTTCGTTTCACCTATTTCATCGGAGACTACTTATTTATGGCCAAACCACAGATAAGCTTAAAAATAATGAATTTATTTTGAAAAAGGTTCCTGTACCTTTTAGTCCAAAGGTCATATGTATGTTATGCTGGATATGTCCATACAGGAAATTGGACAAAGGCCCCGACAAGAAGCAAACTACTCCTATTCATATTATCATCAGACCTCATATTCTTTTTTCTTTTTACTCGGAATAAGAGATATCTGAGAATAAAAGGACAGAGCTGAACAAAGCGAGTTTTCTCTCCTTTATCCACTATAATTAGCTTCCAGAAGGATCTTCATCTCAAATCTCTAACTAATTCCAGTTCCCAAAACTCTTAAAATATGGTTATTTACTTCAGGCCTGGTATAAATCTTCATTCTACAACTCGGACTTTTCAATGATATTATTTGTTTTTATTATTTATTTACGCCCACTTTGTGCTACTATATCTAATTGGGACGGGTTATCTACTAGTCACCTTTTCTGGCTAGGGTGTGACAAACAGTTTTTCTTAACAAGTTCATCACTAAATGACTCACTCTCGTCACTCTAAGTCTACCGTATCAGATTATGATATACGCCTTAACTCACCGGAGCCTCTCAATGCTATTATATATTATATGTCTGTCAAATATATTTAAAATATCAGGAGATTTACCTTAAAAGAAATCGGCGTTATACTTGTGTTGCGAATTCAAAACATATTTATAAATGTCCATCGATTCTTCCTAAATGACGAAAACACATATGTCCGTTTACGTTCAAGCGCCTGTAATTCTTGCTCGATCATTACCAAACACGATATTTAAACGTTTCATTTAAAACTAGGGATTGAACAAATTTAATTAATAAAAGTCCGTCACGCAGGGGGAGCGCAAACTAAGCATATTTCCCATGTGAAGTTTTACAATAGAGAAATCTGCATACTGGTAACACAATACCACCGTGATTAAATACAAACGGTAATGAGAAATCTTTCAGTTAATTAAAATAAATTCCCAACTGAAACAGCTTCCGAATTGTAAGAATAATTTATATTTTAATAACTCAAAATCCAAGAACTAAAGAAGGGGGGGGCGGATGAACAGAACGTATTTGCATAAATCTCACAAAGTAAGGAAGGTAATATAAGGTTAGAAACGACAAGTAAGGTTAGACGTAGCCTCCCACCTGAGCTGAGCAATGACGAAAATGGCCGACCTAATCCGAACTATACCTGACCACAGACTTCATACAAATGCAAATATCTCGGTTAGTATTAAAGATAGAGAATAAATGTATATAACAATATTTATAGCCAATTGAATTTGCAATAAGATTGGTTCTATACACTTTTTCGATCCGATGCATAATAACGGAGATATTTTGAATTTTCGAAAATCCCCCCTCCCTCTAGACCGATTTCAGCCATTAACGAACTTGATCTGTCTTTTTACATAAAACGGTTAAATATCGAGTTTCGTAACGATCAAACAAAAATTACGACCGCTAGAGCGTTAACAGACAAATATATATATATATATATATATATATATATATATATATATATATATATATATATATATATATATATATATATATATAATTCTTTTACTAACCTAAAGGACTGACAACCTAAATATGCAAATATATCACTTAATATTCTAAGTAATTCAAAACTTATTGAAAATTAAATTTGCATCATCATTGCTCCTATATACGTTTTATATCAGACTCATAATAAGTATATATTTCAAATTTTCGATTTTACTCTTTCTAAACTCCCTTCCGCCACTCAGATTTCATCTGTTAAACATCCATAGTTTTATATGAAACACTAAATATATTTTTTGTTCTATAAATGATATTATGTACGTTTATTCACTATCTCGATAATTAACAGAGATTGTATGAAGCACAATATTTGAAGCGTAAATACCAAACATTGTTTTCATCGAACTTTTACGTTATGACATAAATGCAAATACGTGACCCTCTCGGGATTAGATTATTTTCCTTACCGTGAAATTCGCTAATAATATAGAATAACGATAGTTAGTACACAGGATGGTGATATGGAGGCGTCGTACAAGCGGTGGGTTCCTATTGTCAAGCGGCACGTGTCGAGGGGATATATTTAAATGACTACATCGAGAGCATGGACAGGTAGAGGAGGAGCTCGAAGATGAGCATAGTGACAGGAGATGGGTGCTGACCCAGATAGACGAGGAAATAAATATAGTCGGTAAGACGAGACCCTTAGACGGTGTTGGTTGGCTGTCATTTGACGTGCGGCCGATATAGCGCTGTCCTATTGGCTCGGACAATCCTAATGGCCCAAACACTCTTTCAAGCCGCGGCCCTTCAATACCGGCCGCTTTCATCCACGACAATGGATATAGACTAATGTCCCGTCCGATAACGGCCGTCGGGCACCGTCACACAAAATAAAAGTTCAATGAGAACAATATTTGGAATATATGCTTCAAATAATGTGATTCATAATATAACAGCTTATTGTTAATATGTCATGAGTAGGAGAGGGATTTCTCATGACCGAAAACAGTAAAATGTAAATATCTCGATAAATAATCAATATAGTGAAACAATCCACATAACAACATTTATAGAACGTTACATTTCAAATAAAATTGGTTCTATACAAATTTTCGATCCGTCGCATAATAACGGAGATATTAAGAATTTTCGAAATTCCTCCCCTGTAAACACCCCCTCTCCCAATAGTCGGATCTCAGCCATTAACGATCTTTATCTCTCCTTGTACCTAAAACGAATAAATATTAAGTTTAGTAACGATTATACCAGAAGTTAAGGCCGCTAGAGCGTTGACAGACATATATAAAATTGTCAAGGGACCTCATTTTCCTCATCTACAAGGTTCGATGGACATTTGAAGAAATTTTTAGAAAATCGCGTCATGAGTACAACCTCAATAGCCGTTTTCCCTTAAGGGAAATCTGCTAAAGTAGCGGGTCAGTGACATGGGTAATTCGGTAACTCGGGTAAGACTATACAAAAATCTCTAGAGTAAACCAAGTGATAAAAAGAAAAAAAATCGAACTAAGAAGAGAATGGTCCGAGGAGCTGAAAATGGGGTTGAGGCTTATTGAAATCCTTAATTGGGAATCCTTGTTACTGATTGAAAAGTGTGATTTTTGTGGAAGAGGCCCAGGTCGTTAAATGAATGTAGCACCTAGTAGAGATTGATTTAGTGAATAAAGTGAAAATTAAAAAAAAGAAAAGTCTATAATTGAAAAACAATTCTTGACGCCCAACTCTCAAGTTAAAGTGCGTTATATAATCTCTGTAATGAATCTGTATTTGATGTGTACGGAAGTATTAGGTCGATGAAAAATGACAAAGATGATTGATTACGTAAGACGACATTATGATTAGAGGGAAAATAATGAGAAAACTAATCTACTGATAACGGGTACAGTCTGTTTTTACAAGAGATTATATTATTGGAAGGGCAGTCCTCGGACTCCCTTTCATAGCCAATATATGAATGGGATAGATAATGAATTTATTCATAGCCTCGTTCCAATTCATGTTAGGTCAAAATTCATAACCATGGAATAATTACTGGCTTCACGCTCATGATTTAATTTAATTTGACCAAAAATTGTTTTCCACTCGCCTGTATAATTTATAAAGCTAACGAATTCATAAAGTAACAGGTACCTATCAAATAAAAGATGCTTAACCAACCATAAACAATGAAAAAGGCACTGTAGCATGTGTGGTTTCCGATAAAAGGATAACATAAGTTTAGAAACATTTAGGGAACACAAAGAAGATAGCCTTTTACCGTGAAATTCAATAAAACCTGGAAAAATTTAAATTAAGTGGATACAGACACTACAATTGAACCTTGTTCAATATTAATAATAAAAATTACCTTATACTAATGACTTCATTTAAATTATAATTGTTTTCTAGTCTATTAGAATTTCATTAAATCAAAAGTATATTTTAACTTAACTTTAATTATATTAATTTAATTTTTAACATACCTAAAACATATATATGTAATATACAGGAAAACACAAGTAAACAAAAGATAAATTGTAAATACATGAAAAACAAATACAAGAAATGGGAAATAATTTATATATTATTCCCATCTGCCATAGAAAAGAGAGAATTTATGCTCATGAAAAAACATTATTATCTTGCCTAAACCGTCCTTCAAATTTAACAGTTTTCTTAGTAATTCCATAAAATCTTACTTACGATAACCCCCTCCCTTACTTAAGATGTATGAATTATTACTGTAGATGACTATCATAACATCTTCTTCGAGTATGTCTGGAATTAGTCCCATTTAATAGACAGATATTTATTTCTAAAAAAATGTGTTTTCAATTGTCCAAACAATCCCCATAATTAAAATTAGACGTTATATTAACTCACTCTTAGATTTTAGTTCTATTCGAGAAATTCGTCATGTAGTTTCTTCCTTTGTGAATGCCCTTGGGGATCCTATATCCAGGAGGCATGGCTGACTCCTTATCAGTTGAGTTCTTGGGCAGAATCCAGTCTTTGAGCCGAGAACTTTTCCAGTAGCTGGAAGTCACGTTATACATATTCAATAGGAAATCACTGCATGTCTTTGAACCTTCTTCCAAAATGTTTTCCCGAGGATCCAAAAAATTCTAGGTAGGTATTAGTCTTTACAAAAAAATCTACAAGTTTGGTAGGCTTTAGGAAGGAAAAAATCGAGATTTTGATCCATCGAAGTATTTATATTGAAGTGATGATTTTAATAAGCGAGTTTAACAATTACCTTAAGGAGAATGATCTCACACTCCTACTAATCTCACGTTACCATTAATCCGATAATTCAATAAGCATATTACTTCCAGTTTAAATACAAAGTATAGGGGGTTTAAAACAAAACAATTGAAATACCAATTATTGCTTTCCACGGACCTTTACTGGGTGGCATGCAAATGGGTTTATGATTTTACGATATTGGCTCGAAAAAAGTTTATCTGATCCAATTCCATACTCTACATATAACATTTTCATTCGACTCTAAATATCTTACTTGTTAACGGAAGAAATTGGAACAAGAAGGAAGAGGAGGGTGTTTACAGGAGAATTAAATGTTATTGTACTATAAAAACAAATTGATGTGGGGCGAAAAATGAATAATTCGTTGTATTTGTGAGGGAATCTTATATTTAATAAACAAAATATTTGCTATTACTTATAATTGCAAATTAGAAACTACAAATATTTCAAATGAACGTCTGAGAATTTTGTATGTTCTCCCCTATCATACAAGAATAAGAAAAATACATCAAATTTCAAACTAACCCATGATAAAGATGTATATCCGTAAGCTGGCCACTACATTTTTCAAATCTTTTAAACATACAAGTAAGAAATTATAACAAACAAAGCACTTCAAGATATGTACACAAACAAACTAAGCAAATTTTACTCTAACATATGAAACAAATTGAATTAAATCCCAGGAGACTAGACTAAATACATGTAAACACCTTTACCTGAAGCCGTATGTTACCTGTAATCATATTTACATATAAAAAAAATATAAATAATATAATTCTGTACTCGTTAATAACACTAGCTCGTAAGTTCAGTTAAATTTGTAAATTTTTAAAATAATTGTATTATTCACTAAGTTGCAATATGGCAGCCTACTTTTAGTCAATTGCATTTATAAGAAAACTTCTACTTAAATAGAAAAACTTATTTTATGTTTCTTTTTGTAATATTGTAGTGGTTATAATGAGCACTATAAACTTTTTTGTAAATTTCTCGCTACTCAAGAAAGGATATTTATATTAAAAAAAATTAAACAAATTGTTTTATTGATATAAAAAATTTAATAACAATGATAATAACATATAATTAAATAAAGAAAAAAAGAATAAGAAAGACCTTTGATAAACAATAATGAATAGCATTCTAATAAAATGAATTAAAAAAAAAACGCACGAATCCAGTATGCCTCAATGTAGCAGGAAGGAGCTGGAATAGTGGTGACATGATCCCGTTCCGATATAGTATGGAAGCCCCGATATCTCGAAGATCTTCCTTATAAATCTGCGTTCGCAACTCGTCTCGAGGGCGAAATTCTTTCTGATGAAGTTTACAATCGAACATATAAATCCGATAAAGTTATAAATCGAACTTCATGCACACACAAAAAAAATAAAACTTGAATATAAATGAAAAAAATCTGCTAAAATGAAGGATGGAGTAATATTACATAACCAATCTTAATACAAAAATTATTTTTAGCAACTATTGTTTCCGTTTTCTATGTTACGAGTATTAAGCGAGTTATTAGTGTTTATAGGATTTCAGCCTTCTGCAAACCCCCATGTCTACAAATAGAATTTTCATTTTTTGAACCTTCATTTCAATTCAAATTTACATAGGCTTCTTTCTGTGGGAGAAATATATAACAGATAAGTTGAGACCACTTGCGCGTCATTTCAGAGAGTGGCATTGCTTCTGGGCTCCAATTTAGCTACATTTACTATTGAGCTCTGAAGTTGAAGTTGACGTGAAGTGGTAAATGAAATAATTTTGCATATGGAGGATGCTCTTCTTGTGCCTGCAGAGACTAGTCGTCAAACATCCTGGTTTTTATTTGTTGGTTTTGCACAAGGAAAGTTCATCGTCACAACTTGAGTAATTGCTAAATCAATAGTTGTGTTTGCTTGTTTGAAAGTAGTAGGTGTTGCCAACAAAAGGAGGAGGCGATGCCTACCTAGAAAACAAAGCAAAACATTTGAAAACTTCCTCCAACGGGTAGAAGTTTTAGTTGCCCAGAAAGCCTTACATTCAGGTTTATTATTAAATTCCTGATTTATCCAAAAGTTTCATATGTCTTAAACAGAATTCGACATATTTTAAGTGAAGAAGTTAACGCCTGACAACATTTACATGACGGAGATTAATCTACGAAAGGTTAAAAAGGGCAATTGGCAAACAAGAAAGTGTCAATTATTATGTCACATGAGAGAATTTATATCTCTGCTCTAATGCTATTTTTATTTTTGTTTCAAGAAACAATATTCATACAAAGTATTTTTTGGTCTTAGTTGTAACGTGTGTATTATACAACTGATCAACAACCAATAAAAAAAACTCATGAGGGCACCACATGGCTTCCTTGTATATCAATTAAATTAAATAAACAAAATTATTGGTGCACTTCATTTAAAATAATTTCTTTAGAAAATTATACACGATTTTTTTTTCAATCCAATCCATCGGATCAAAAATTGTAGTAGAACATTTTTTTATAAAGCTATTAATTATAAATACAAAAAAGATCCAATAAAAATTGTATTGTGTAATTACAATATTTATTTTAAGTTCGGAAAAAAAATATTTTGGCATCCTCTAACCCCTTTCCTTCACTTTTAGTCGATTTAGATCTAAAGGGGCATTTTTGAGTTATGTTGTACCTTCATAAGTTCCAGACATTCTACGTAGTATCAATGGGTCCAGGAATGGTCCAAACGGACCGTTGAAATCTGAGTACAAAATATTTTCGCTATTACATTACTATGTTTACTTCGACCTAGGAAGTAAAAAAACAACAAAAATAGACACATAACAACCAAGAAATTGCAAAATTAATTTCGAGTAGTTGATAAATCAAAATAATTTAAATTAATTCAATTTTAATGTTAAATCTTGAGTCTCAATTATATTTTGAATCCGTTTAATTAGATTTCAACGCACAATTACAATTAAAAGTAATTTTAAGGGTTCTAACTAAATATCCCTAACTCAATTTTAATAACATTTGGATTAACTCAAGTTTAATAACATTTGGATTAACTCAATTTTAATAACATTTGGATTAACTCAATTTTAATAACATTTGGATTAACTCAATTTTAATAACATTTGGATTAACTCAATTTTAATAACATTTGGATTAACTCAATTTTAATAACATTTGGATTAACTCAATTTTAATAACATTTGGATTAACTCAATTTTAATAACATTTGGATTAACTCAATTTTAATAACATTTGGATTAACTCAATTTTAATAACATTTGGATTAACTCATTTTCAATAACATTTGGATTAACTCAATTTTAATAACATTTGGATTAAATCAATTTTAATAACATTTGGATTAAATCAATTTTAATAACATTTGGATTAAATCAATTTTAATAACATTTGGAATAAAAAAATAAACGTTCGTAAGTTATAAGAATAATAAATCATTCGTTATCCTAAGTATAATATGCTCTACATTGATGTTTAGTAGGTGAAATAGGCATTAGGCGCGGCGAGTCGCTGTCCTTGAACCCTGGTGTGAACATGAAGGATCCAGGTGTCTGCTCTAGAATATGCCAGCATATAACACGTGTTCCAGCCTTTTGCTCTAGCTCGTTAACAAACTCCTCTCTACTCTCCCAGCACTGCCTACTCGACGAGTAAAAAGCGCGTCTTCAAAGTGGAAGGAATTTGACAGCCTGAGTGTGTAATTCGCTAGCGATTTCAGTTATGTCGGGATCGGGCTGAAATTCGGGTTGCGTATTTGGGCGAATGAAATGTTTTTAGAGGATTTTTCTTTTGGGAAATGAGCTATTGAGTTTGTACTCATGGCACGAATTTCGAAAAATTCCCTCAGATGTCCATCAATCCTTCCTAGCAGATAACGAAAACTTCCGACACTCAAGATTTGCGTAAACTAAACAGATTTCTCACGTGCGTTAGTGGTGGGCTTACTTAAGGCAGACATAAAAGTGCTAATAGATCGCTTAATATTTATTTTTTTAATTATTATTATTTATTAACGTCCACTTTTTGCTACTCAGGCTAATTGGGACGGGTTGTCTACAAGTTACCCTTTTCTAGGCAGGGTGGGATTTTAGGATGTTATTTAACAATTCCGTTACAGACAATTTTTATTGACTGCTTGTACGAGTATGTGTCATTGTTTGTATTTTTGGCCTTGTATTAAATATGCCGAAAATTCACCAATTATGGACTGGTTTCTTTTTAACCAACCGTTCATGACTGAGTTCCACCTTAAAAATATGATAATATGATTAATTTACGGTCATTTCTAGCCTATCATTCAATGGTATATCAAACTTCACTATTATTATTTATTTACGTCCAGTTTTTGCTACTACGGCTAATTGGGGCGGTTTATCCACAGGTTACAACCCTTTTCTAGCCAGAGTGGGACTAAGGATTTCATTTAGTGAATCCGTCCCTAAATAAAGTCAAATTACCCAGGAGGGAATCGAACTCACCACTCTAGGTTTACTACATGATATTTAAGCCAAAGCTTTAACTCACATGGCCAACCTGAGCCCCTGTTTAACTTTTGAATGAATGAATAGAAAAAAAGTACAGAATAACAATTGCGGAGCATCAATAATTTAACAACATTGGCTATATAACAGTTTATTAACTGAGATACTTTGATTTTGTGATTCCCTTCCCCTTCCAACCCCCCTACCCGTGGCCCGATTTCACCCGTTAATAAACTTGATCTTTGGTTTTACGCAAAACCCAATTTACCATTATAAATAAGTCAATACAACCCGAATTCTCCTATTCTCAGCGTAAATACCACTTATTCTTTCAAACATATCTTCTTTTTCATCAACTATTTAGCGATTGACGTGTATGGTAAACTATGTGTGATGTGAATTTGCTTGTGTCGTTGTCATGAATATTTTATGCCCTAGAGGTCTAAATTTTGTTTCATAGATATCTTACTAGATATTTAATAGTTCCATGTAATTGAAGTTCGGATATAGCCGAAATCAGACAATAGTATTAGCAAAATAAGCGTGTGACTCCACAACTTGATTTAGTTGAGTAGTAAGGGACCTTCTTTTTCTTCTAAGGCCTCTGATCTTTGGTCAATTCGGTTACCGGGATAGCCAAATTCAAAGAAGAAATAGGAAAGACCCATTTGCAGGGACCCCCGCGAGAGAGAGAGAGAGAGAGAGAGAGAGAGAGAGAGAGAGAGAGAGAGAGAGAGAGAGAGAGAAGGAGAGCCTAGCGGGTTCTAACAGGATACTACTATACAAGTTAAAATAGTGATGAATTTGTAAAAAAAAAAGAACTAGAATAACTGTTAGCCTTTACCATTCCACTCGTCTAGTTTGTCCCTGCCCATGCATATTCATTGGAAGAACAATTAACACGTGTAAAAAAGAAAAATAGCCATGACTAAATAAAGAATCATGTTCATGCAAATAAAGGCAGCTTACATGACTGTAGTTAAGGAGAACATAAGGAAGGTAGAGACACGCAGGTCTGGAATATTTCCATCCAAATTATCCCCGTGAACCGCACACGTTTCACACTGAATAAAGACTTACTTAAAGCCCGCTCAGGCCCTAAAGGACGTAATTTCCTTTTTATATGGCAGCAACCTGTAGGAGTTATTATAATATAAAAGCATGTTCTTTCGAGAATGCTTACTCTATAAAATGGCCAAACAGAGACCCAGGTAAGGAAAATGTGGTCTCTTACCAGGAAAAACAGTGGAGCAACCAAACTACCTAAAGAAGGTGTTTGTTTTTTCGGTTGGTATTAAAGATCTTTGAGATTTTTAGCCGCCCCCGAGCTAAGCTCGTAATCAGAGTTTTACATACTAACTGATCAACTCGAGGCACAAGGAGGATCTGGAATGAGTAGTCTACAGAAGACTGCCTGACCTCATTGTACAATGAGGGTTTGAGGTCGGTTCACTCCGTCTGTAGACGGGATTTAAGAAAGTCCTAATCGTTAGTCGTTCTGTGTTTGTTTGTTGGATTTTGGGCGAAAAAACATCAAGGTCATCAATGCCCAACACTCGTCGAACCGTATTTGAGTTCCCCGACCATGGCAAATTGCAGACACAAGCACACTACGCCTTTTTTATTTTTAACATTTACTTTTTTCAATATTTCTGCTTCATTATTTTCATTTCTTTTTCTGTTACAACCTCCCTTATTTTTTTATTATTTTTTTCTGAAGAGCTGTCAGACGTATATACTTGTTAGACTCCCCACTCATCCATAAGCGAACCAACTCTAGCGAGTTTGGTAGCGAACTCAATAACTAATGTTCTCCCTTGGCGATGATCAAACCTGCCAAAAATTGGTTAAGATGAAACCACGCCTTAACCCGCTCGGTCACTGTTGCCGCAAAGTAGATGTAAAGTGGACATGAAAGAACAACTCGCATAAATTGTCAGAGCCAAATGTAGGGCTAATTTATAAATTAATGATATGGCGAGGTTATGGTCAACCAAAAAGAGAATTCTATTTCCATCTTTCACCACTTTTCGCCCAATAGCATATAATTCATGAAAAAATAATGTCTAATGCTACATCGTGGATACGCTACATCTAAGATGTCTTTTGTAGTTAGCTGAATTCAAGGAGTATAAACAATAAAACACAGACGCGCATAAATAAATAATGTGTGAGCGTGTGACTGGATGTATATATATATATATATATATATATATATATATATATATATACACAATATATACTAGCTCAGATACCCGAATGATGTGAGGCTGAATGGTGGTATTTTTTTGGCAAGGCTTTACTTTGAACAATATTTTGACATTTACCCGTCCCAGTGTTTAGGGTTAATACCCGTTGTTGGCATTTGTTAATAATAAAATTAATATTTTATGTAAGTCTTCACTGTCCTCCAAATTGTCATATTTCCCGTCTCCTGTGCATTATGCATAGATTTCAGTTATTAAGGACAAAATATTAACATAGATTTGAATTAATTTGTTCAGGTGAGGTACATGGTAGTTCATATTAGAATGAATTGTTGAGCATATCAATATTTCAACGCAAATTACTTGGTCCACACATTGTTGCTGGAGAAATGTATAAAACAAAATTTAATCTAAATATCAAAGTAAACAACTTTTGTTATGTGCATGTTCGTCGAAAAACAAATAGACAATGAAATATCACGAATTTTTATTTCAGGCCTCCCTTATAACCCCCACTCCTGTTCTAATCTAAAAATTTTAATATAGATTATAATCATGGACGAATTAATGCTAATTGACATACTGGGTTTTTTAAAGTTCGGTTTAATCGTTAGCGCCCAATGAAATAGTTGACTCCCGCTTTAGTTTATAGTGTATATCTCGTTTATACTTTGTTAAAAGACAAAAATGAATATGAAAAAAGTTACTCTAAATAACAAAATAAACAACTTTTATTGTGTTCATATTTGCCGAAAAACGAATAGAAAACGAAATACCGCTATTTCTAAATTCAGGCATCCCTTACAACCCCCACTCCTGCCCGTCCCTAGAAATGTTGTTATGGGTTGTTATAATGAAAGCGTTAGTGCTAATACACATACCTAGTTTTATTTATTTCGGTTGGGTCTTTTGTCCCAAATAAAATTGTTCACTTCCGCTATAGGTTTTAGCGTATATCTCGTTTATAATTCGGTATACGAAAAAAGTGTATATGACAAAAGTTACTCTAAATAACAAAATAAACAACTTTTGTTATGTTCATATTTGCCGAAAAACCAATAGGAAACGAAATATCGCTATTTTTAATTTCTGGCTTCCCTTATAACCCCCACTCCTGTTCGTCTCAGAGAATATTAATATAGCCTAAAGTCTAAGTTTGCTTAGTAGTAATATACATACCAAGTTTCATAAAATTCGGTTCAGCCGTTTAAGCGTGAAAAGGTAACAAACAAACAAACAACCAAAGAAACAAAATGCAGATATGGTGTCTATGACATGTGAAACGAAAAGTTATCGTGAAATTTCGCGAAAAAAAACAATGTACAGACAGAGGTTACAATTATATATATATATATATATATATATATATATATATATATATATATATATATATATATATAGATATGGAGAGAGGAGAGAAATAGAGAGGGGGGGGGGAGAAAACGAGATAGCGCAAAACGTCTTCCGCCGTTCACTTCCACTGATTTGCTCCCCACTCGGTATATGCATCAACCACTTTTATAATAAAAATTCAAAAGAGAGTTGAACTAAGAAATTAAAAACAATAAGATTTCTATCAACTAAAATTAATGAAGATGGAAAAAATAAAGAAAAGAGATCGAAAAAGAAAAAAAAAACATTAACATGAATAATAATAATAAGAACAATAATAAACAGCATGAATAACACAATTCAAAATAAAACAATCTTAACTTTCTAAATGAACTTTAACTAACATCTTTTGTTTATAAAGCTCCAGTGCCAGAACAACGGCATATCTGAATTTGATATAAATACGTCCAAATCACCAAGGGCTTCAGGTGGACGGGATTCAAAACTTGCTTTAGTAGACTTTTAGCAGATTTTTCTAGAAGAATATCATACTTTATGGTTGAACTATTCTTGAACGTTGGCCGTTCTTTGCTGACTACTGAGCGTATCTAACGCCACACTTAAGCTGCACATCCAGTAACCAGTCACATCAAGTCCTTCTGGATTACGCAGGTAAGGAATCAAAAAAAAAAAAAAAGTGAACCTTAATAAGGAATTCTCTGGGAAATAAAATGAACCACTACTTTATCATTAGAGAGGGAAAGTAAAAAGAATTCTCCATCTTAAAACAACAACTTAAACATAAAAAGGGAAGTTTTGCTAACGAAGCCCAGTCGTCTATTCTCTTGTCATTGCTTTGTGATTCATGCTTTCTCATTCATTCCCATCTTTACACTTTCTTTCTCGCAGCAAATTATCATTCAGGACAAAAGTCTCAAAACCCTAAAGAATAAATTCTTTACTTTCTTTAAGATTAGTCAAGAGGAAGAGGCTTTAATTGTATTTTAATTACCTCCCGAGTATTTACAATGATTTAACTTTCTATAATTAATGCTATTCCGGGAATAATGGTTTTCCCCGCAGAATAAAACGGGGAGACTGACATTAGCACTGAAATATTACTGAACTGAAACCCCGTATTAACAGATTGAATTACAAATACAAAACCTAACGATGGAACACATTCAATACAACGTATTGAATGTACAATGTGTAAATTAAGTAAATAGTAATTTAGCGAAAAATATCAATAGATAATATTACTGTTTTTAAGTGCAAACATTTCACAGAGGGCACCAATAAATTCAAAGCGCGCGTCACTCTGGAGCTGCATATATAGTGAAATGCTTGAAGGCATTAAAAAGTTTTAATTCCCTCTAAAAGTTTTAAGCATAGTAGACGCCACTTCAGGGGTTGGCATTGGCATATTATAAAACATCTTATTACATGTTTGGACGTTGACAGAATAAATATTTATTACTTGACGCTTGCCCACAAAGGAGCATAAAGATATACGTGGGGACAAATTATGTTTCACAATCATTTTTTTTATACATAGACGTCTGTTATCAGAGCTTAGACAAGTGTTCAGTTGTAATCGTATAAACAGACAAATAAAGAAAATATACATTAATGGGTTTTGTGCTTAACTACCTGTTGATGAGAAATATGAATTATTCACATTGTTGACAAAACTTCGAAACGCAGGTTCCGCACACTCAGTCTAATGTGTTTACGAATTCAAAGCTGGGAGCAAGTTTCCAGCTCTCAAAATAACGACACCTCGCCCAACAACTTGGCCAACAGTTGTGGGCAAACATCACTAGGCGGCTTTACAAACTTCTCTAAGCAGTGTGTCTAGTTCAGTTAGTGCCGGAGCAGAGGACTTTAGTGCTGCGCAGAGCTTGGGAGTTTCAGACTAGTGTCAGCGGAGTGAATAAATCAGGGAGGACATTGTTGACCTAACACTGTATAGCTAATACAGCCCTGAGAGGTTACTACTATGACGGAGCTAATAACTTAAGAGTTTACCAAATTCAAATCCTAAAAGCTTAGTAATGTACCCAGAAGTGAAAGACTTCAAGGACCACAATAATGGTTATGACGTCTTGAAGTGATGGCCCCGTACAGTCTTGGTCATATATGTTTAAGTACCACCAGCCATTGAGGTACAAACCACAAAACCCCACGACTGAAATATCGAACCTGTCACCACTAAACCATACCACCGATCTACGCCACCGAGCCGTCAACCATCGAGTATTTATCTAGCGATCTACCAACAATTATCAATACATTCAACCATCGAGCGATTATACATCGCCATTACTTACCGATTCACAACCAACGAGAAACTATCACCACCTCCACCAACCATCGAGCAAGCATTCGTTTCAACCGCCAGCCATCGATGAATAGTATATAGAGCCATTACTTACCGATTCACAACCAACGAGAAACTATCATCACCTCCACCAACCATCGAGCAAGCATTCGTTTCAACCGCCAGCCATCGATGAATAGTATATAGAGCCATTACTTACCGATTCACAACCAACGAGAAACTATCATCACCTCCACCAACCATCGAGCAAGCATTCGTTTTAACCGCCAGCCATCGATGAATAGTGTATAGAGTCGCTAATTATCGCCCCATCAACCATCGAGAAACTATCATCGCCTCCATCAACCATCGAGAAACTATCATCGCCTCCATCAACCATCGAGAAACTATCATCGCCTCCATCAACCATCGAGAAACTATCATCGCCTCCATCAACCATCGAGAAACTAACATCTCCCCCACCAACCATTGAGCAAGCATACGTCTACCCATTAGCCATCGAGGAATAGCATACAGACTCATTAACCAACGAGAAACTATCATCGCCCCATCAACCATCGAGAAACTATCATCGCCTCCATCAACCATCGAGAAACTAACATCTCCCCCACCAACCATTGAGCAAGCATACGTCGACCCATTAGCCATCGAGGAATAGCATACAGACTCATTAATTATCAATTCACAACCATCGAGCATGCATTCGTTTGAACCGCCAGCCATCAATGAATAGTATATGGAAACCGCTTATTATCGATTTCCAGTTATCGAGCCAATAATCATGGAAAAACAATCGTACCCAACCTCCAACCTCCGAACCGTGGACCATTGGAACCTCAGCAAATGAGCCACCAACCATAAGAAATAAGAAAATAAATAAAAAGAGTATTTTCTATTTTATGAAACTCTTTAAATAATAAATAGATACAAAAAAAGATAAATTAATTCCCATAAATGAAAAAGGTAACCAGCTTTGTTAGATTGGGATTATGTATCTAAAGACGAAGAATAGATCGAGGAAAGAAGGCTTTTAAAACAAAATGAATATTTTTATAAATGTGGGTACTAAAAACATAGCTCCTTAGTTTTTAGTTGTTTTGTGAGTAGAATGTTCATATAATGGCTAATAGCAATGAAAATTCGGATTTCCAAAACAACTTGTACTAACATTAAATTAAACATACGAGGCCTAAACGAAGATTGTTAATTTAAAAGTTTTCTCAAGAATTTTTAAGACATCAAACATTTATTGATTTCACTAGATATCGTATTATGAAAAGAGTAGCTTCTACAGAACCCTATGACATTTATAAGAACTTGTTGATGATTCCAAATATGCCCAATTTCTATATCGTCTAGATCTTGCACGAAACGTTATTTTAATCTGAGGGATATACGAGTACATACAACTACTAAATTAATATTTTTTAGTAATTTTATGTTTCTTATATAGTATCTCAGTTTTCGATTATTTTTTTTATTAACACTATATGCAAGCAACTTTCTCGTATTGGAATGCTTGCTAAAAGTAATTTCAACAAAAATTAATGCAAATATGAGCATGGTCTGTTCATAGAATGGAAGGCTATCAAAATTGTATTGGTCTGTATCCCAAAACAAATCAAAATCAGATTATTATTGTAGAGTTGCACGACGAAGCCTTTTATTCTGCAAACTTAGGTGAAAACTTTTCTAATTCCAGTTGGATCGTTATTCCTATTAGTTAGAGACTTAAGATCCTTCTTTAATCAAGAAGTTTTAATGGAGTTGACGGAAGTCTTCAGGTATTTCTAGATTTTTAGAAGAATCATAGCTATTGAACGAAATTATTCGTCAGTAAAAAGAAATAATTAAAGATGGACCCATCTAACTGTTAAGAAATATGCTATAAACTGAGATTAATCAATCTTAAATTAACTACTCATCATGTTTGAACATTTTGAAGTTAGATTTTTCTACAATGTGTTCAACAAATTTGTATGATTAAACTTTGAAAGATTAGAAGGGAAATTGTAAAAACCTTCAGGGACCTGGATAAAGGACGACAGTAAAAACTCAGCATTTCGCTAATTAATAAAACTAAAGAAACAGTTCAGAAGCCAGCATCAGTTCAATCCAGCATTATGAAAATGGAACCAGAAGGACGACTGGGGGACATATCGCGATCATGTTAGTTCGGGAGAAAAAACGGCACATTGATCCAGAAGGAAAGCATATTTGTTTTGAGTAAAAACGGGACTCACACTCATAATAACTGAGATAACTCGGTTTTTTTATTTACCGCTCTAACACCCCGAATTCCTGATTCAATTTCAACCTTTAACGAACTTGTTGATGTAATTTTACATGAAACAATTAAACATCGATTTTAGTAGTGATCAAACAAATTGTTCAATTTAAAAATTGAAGCAGTAATAAAACTACAACAGCCCCATCTGTTATCAACTAGGCCAACCAAGGATGCCCCCTGAACAGTGCTGTACTCTATAGGCTACTTGTGAAAACACTACCTGAGAGGACATTCTTGGGTTCAAAGGGTTAAGATAAAAAAGACAGGAAGAGACAGTTGAGTGTAGGACAACAAGAGAGAGTTGAGCCTCTCATGAGTGGAGTTTTAGTTTCTGATGGAGAGCATCAGAGCAGCATCGAGAACATCATCACAATTTCATCAGCATCCCTTGAAGTAATCATTAATCTATTAACATATTAACATATATATGCCCTGCAATAGTCCATCCCCCAATATCATGTAATTATCCAATATAATATTAATAGTAATAACCGTCTTATACATCAACATGGTCCTCTGGTATTAAATCATATACAACTTCCATGAACCAGCACCTCTCTTAAAATATTGCAAGCCGTTAGCGTGTAAGGCCGAAGGGCTTGCAAATACACAAATATTTCGAGCACCAGAGTGATAACACACTGGAAATATATACTATTTGGAACAGACCTCATATTGGTCATTTCCGAAGTATAATCGGTAAAAATGTGAATACTTTTTTTTTCCGAAATTCGTGTTATGAGTACAACCAAAATAGCTGACTCCCCTAAAGGGAAAACTGCTAAAAATTTCTGAGTGACAGTCTTTAGTAGTACCTTTTGGAAATATTCTCGATGTGAACTTCAAACAATGTAAGTCTAGCTCGCAAGAGTGACGAGGAAAAGTAAAAAATGTATTTCAGATAGAAAATAATCGAGATATGTTGAAAGGTGTCACATAGGCAAGCCATGATGAAGTTAAGCGCTAATGTCGGTGCATTAAGGTAGGAATTTACCGTGATTTGGCTATTTTTAGCAGATTTCCGTTAGGGAAAATTAGCTATTGAGGTAGTACTCATGATGCGATTTTACAAAGATTTCCTAATTACCACTGGGAACCCCGGGAACGTTCACTTAAGACTTCGACCTATCCAGAAACAACAGTGGCGATGGATAGCTTGGGGAAAGGTAGCCGAAAATTTGCACATAAAAGAGTGACTAGAAGACTACTGGAGCAGGTACTCGGCTTGGAGAAGAGGAAAGACTTCCTCTAATATCTATAGAACATACCTAACAGATTACCAACATGAGGCCAGTTCAAATAACATACATATAGTTGATTGATAAATAACCGTTTCATGTAACACTTAATAATGTTCCTTAACGGATGAAATCGTATCCGAGGAAGAAGGAAAATCAAAAATTAATAATATGCCCGCTATTTAGAGTAGGTTCAAAAAATATTATAACAAACTTTGAAAATTTGATTTTTTATAAATGTTCTTCTGTATACGTTTTTCGTAATCTAAATATTATCCAAGATATTTGATTTTTTTTACCATCTTTTTACGAGTTAACAATAAGTCAATGCAATGCAACTAAGTTGTGTGGTATTGTCACCAATTATGATTTTATGTTTTGACTAAATAAGTTTATTTTATCTATGCCATAGTGGATATTTAGCGTCTTCATTCAACAAATATGAACTGAAACTTTAATAGAGCCATGGTGGCTTATTTGACGAGCGAAGAAAGCCTTGCTTTACTCGTAAAAGTGCTCAGAGGATCACAATATCTTAATTAATCTACCCCCAAGCTCCTTGGCAATTTACGTTGAATAGACCTTGGGCTGGTTTGATTGGCTGGAACAGTAGCGAGCACTCTAAAATAGGCCAACAGGTGCACTCGATTGAGTATTACTCCAATTATTTGAGTAAAGCCAATGGCGGTGCGCAGAGTGGATTAAGGGCCTCCACAGTCCTTTGATCCGAGCCGGCCTATTAGCTAGCCAATTTCTCAGGGCTCTATTCCACCTTTCCTATATTGTACTAATTTTATTTGCTCCCAACCTTTTCCCCAACGGAAAACTCGTTATTTCTATTATTGAATCTACAGAAGCCAAATAAAATAATATTGTTAGCAGTCTGGAGGATCAAAGTCAGAATCATTTTCATCTAACAAGGAACCAATGGAAGAGTTCTATATCTGATGAGCAATTATTCTGTGAAAATATATCTGCCCACAGACTGAATGCAACAAACAGGTTAATTTTGAATAAGATCTAAATTAGAACATCACGCAATAAAAAAGGACAGTCCATATATTTTAATTGTGAAACTCCTACAACCCTGATTTTCTGTTGCTCTTTACCAAGCTTCATATTTAAACAACTCTCATTAGACTACAAATGAAGTTCTTTAAGGATCGAAATAAATCCTCTTAGTAATACTAAAAATGTTATTTATTCACCCTTCTTAATCAAACTAATTTTCTAAATAACAAATGTGTTAACTACACATTTCCCTGTTTCTAGAATATTTGTATTTTAGCAGATTTCCCTTAAGAGAAATCAGCTATTGAGGTCGTGCTCATGACGCGATTTTCAAACAATTTCTTCAAATGTCCATCGATCCTACCCAGGAAATGACGAAAATGAGGTCCGTTCAAAACTATATTGTTTGTCTGTTAACACTCTAGCCGTCGCAATTTTTGTTTAATCTTCACTAAACTCGGTATTTAATCAATTTATGTAAAACGAAACATCAAGTTCGTTAATGGCTGAAAACGGACCAGTGGGAGGGGGGTTTAGAGGGGGTATTTCGAAAATTCGAAATATCTCCGTTACTGTACGTTGGATCGAAAAATAGAATTGAACCTATCTTATTACAAATGAAATTTACTATAGATATTGTTATATACATTTAATCTCTCTCTCGAATATTAACCGAGATATTTGCATTTTTATTAAGTGTAACGGACGAGCTATGGTCGCTTCTATTCGTTCCCGCCGAAAGCTAGTTCGGCACTCGTATGGAGATTTCTCTATTGTATAACTTTACGTGGGAAATCTGCTTAGTTTACGCAGCCCTGCGTGACGGACTTTTTTCAATAAGAGAAAGACTCACATGCGTCATCCCGCAACCTGCAAAGTTTAGTTTCTGTGAACCAACGTTATTGCGGATAGAAAAAATTAGGCAAGAGCGATATAATACAAATTGAAAACTCGTCATGCAGCGTCTGTGTAACCTAAGCGTATTACCCACGGGCAGGTAGTTGCCACTCGCGAATGTTTTCATCTCACCATCTATTCTCTATTTCTCCCATAGTAACGAGCTTATGTTTACAGGAATAACTAGATATGAGATGTTTAAACTGACTCAAAGTGAAAGACGAATAAATAGAAGTGGGTGGGAGGGGGGGGGGTCCGGAGACTGGATATTAAATGATTGAAATATTGTGGTTAATGTTCATAAACAAGATTCAATATGAATGCACAGGCAACATTTACAGCATATCCAAGTTTTCGATCAGATCATAATAATCGAAGTATGACGAATTTTCGAGTATGTTTAGTGCAAAATAAATAAGCAAACGTAATCTTTAGATTAACATTTAATGTTTATGACTATGAAAAAAAAATTTTGATCACTAGAGTGTGATCTCTCACGCACACAGTCACGCACGCACGCGCGCGCACACACACGAATATATATTGGACCTATTTTTCTTCATCATCTGGGGGACCTTTAGGATTTTAAGAAAAAATTCCAACCCCAACAGCTGATTTCTCTTTTCGGAAACCTTCTAAAATAAATTGTGCTCGTAATAATTACATAACCAATAAGTACCATAGAAATATAAAATAGTTTTAATACAAATAAACAAGAATAAATAAAGAAAAGAATTTATCGGGAAAAAGAATCGTTACAAATATATACGTGTGTGTGTGTGTGTGGGGGGAGGGCTCAGGACTAGCTCACCTTTAAAACCCAATCAGCTCAATAAATAGATTCATACCTATTCATTTATAGTTTCATAACTATAAACTTCATTCCTCAACAAATGTGGATTAAAATCCAAAATCAATTTTCAGACAATTCGTGATTAGATTCGAATATGGAACAAACTTTAAGACCACTTATTAAAGTAGAAGATAAATGAGTACTAATTAGTTACATAATAACGATAAATAATCAGTTTGGATTATTTTAATGAAAATTATTCTCAATGATAACGATAACAGTCGTTACAGCTGCTAAGAAATAAATTACAGCTGAAAGAGTAAACGGAAAAAAAAGTTGTTCAGCGTCGAGGGGAAGTCGATTCTCGACGTTGTGAACTCCTGCCAGGAAACATGACAGTTCGACATCCATCACAAAATACAACTGAATTTTCTGAAGGTTAGGTGGAATGAAACATGATCGGAGCTAAGCTTTTTATTTTGTTTACTATTTTTAAATTTTCATTTCTCCTTTTATTTGCACTGTTTTTTTTTCGTTCTAAAAAAGTATACTTAACATGAGAAAAGATTGAATTAGTATCCTCTTAACGTGGATAATACTACACTTCTGATATTCAAGAGTTTTTTCATTATAAAAACTATATTTTTTTAGTTTTGAGCAGTTAAAAGCCAGGAGCATGTTGATACTTAAGGCAAAGAATAAAAATTTTGTAGGTAATTCTGTAATATTTCAATATTAAGAAGTAAATTGGCTAGTAAATATTAAGAAGTAAATATAATAGTGAAGTGATATATATATATATATATATATATATATATATATATATAGAGAGAGAGAGAGAGAGAGAGAGAGAGAGAGAGATTTATATATTTGTCTGTTGATGCTCTAGAGGTCGTAATTTTGGTTTGATCATTAACAAACTGAATATTTAAACATTTTATGTAAAAATAATGTTTAATTTCGTTAACGGCTGAAATCGGAAGGGGGAGGAGGGTTTAGAGGTGCAATTTTGAAAGTTCAAATATCTCCATTATTATATGTCGGATCGAAAAATTTTATAAAACGAATCTTATTGAAAATTAAATGTTATGATATGCAGCATTTTTTCACTATCTTGATTAACAATCGAAATAGTGGCATTTTTTAGCTATCGGCCTTCAGTAAACCCCCACTCCTACTCATATCACATTTACAAAAAGCTGTTTAATGGATCACTTTATTTGAAGCTTAAATACTAAATATTGTTCTCATTGAACTTTTACTTTTTGAGATAAATTTTAAATACGTGTCTCAGGTGGTAAATCTGTTTACTTAACGCAGCCCCTGCGTGGCAGACATTTTTATAAGGAGAGAATAATTCACTATTTTCTGTTCTAACCTTTCACAACTACCTTCTACCACAGGAAGAAGAGACACTTTCTGGGTTTTACCAATTTAGTTATTAGCGACCTCAGAAAGAAAAAATTTTCGAAAAAGATATTCGGAGTTCTATGTGTAATGGACAGTCTGTAATTGACGATAAATAACACTGCACGTGAACAAACACACGCACGTAAACACAAACTAATTAGAAATGAAAGGTGCTTTTGTCATTTAAAAACATCAAAATGAAAGATAATCTACGTTCGGGATATAGGTGTTAACATCCGTAATAGCGTAAGCTCTAAAAAATAATAAATCAATAAATAATAAATAAATATAATCCAATTAAATGGAGTAATTTTTGAGAAAATTTCTTAATATAACTGATTAGCCTCCTATAATCAATTGCAACCCTATAAGCCGTGCTTCCATAATTATGTAAAGATCATAGTCTCAATAGTTAATTACGTCTAAGGGAAATCTGCAGCAACAGGAGTGACCGAGGTGCCAAGATATATTTTCGTTGAACCCCTCCTCTACACGCGCTTTTTACACGGGCCCTAAGTTACTGGATATTTTAATTCATTTTCTGCTCAATTAAATCTTGACACATTGAGGCTTTACAGTATGTAACTAAGAATACAGGATTATAAACTGATGTATGTCAAGAGTTTGTAAGGAATTTTCTTTATTACCCGTATGATATTTTACGAACCCTTATATACGTTGTTTGCAATTATTTGCACCATATTTAGTAATGTGGTGAAATGGCACCATATTGGAAGATTGCTGAGCTCCCTCTGAGACAACCTTTCGATAATCACGAATGCATTTGAGCAGATAAATACTATCGATATTATCAGAGCGACTATTGCTGTGCAGGAGGAGGTAGAATCGACTCAGAGGGTCGTGATAAGCTGCCTTCTTTATCTCCAACTATAATCCAAGGTCACTATCGATCTCTACCTCTTTGGAAGGGCAAAACTACAACTTGGACTAGCCTTTTAATACATTTACTTTGTGCTCATTTTAGAACTATTTAACCACACTGTTGACTTGACCGTAGAGCAAATAAAAAGTCCGTCATGCAGGGGCTGCGTAAATAAGCAGATTTCCCGCGTGAAGTTATAGCATTCTTGTACTTGTATACTACAACATATTCTCTATTTCTACGCAAGAACCGGATGAGTAGGCGGGTTGGGGGTTACTGAGAGCTGAAAATAAGGAGGTACTAATCACTTGATTAGTATTTGATTTACGAAAAATGCATTGACCAAAAATCGTTGGTAGACCACCAATAGTTTAACAAGATTGGTTCTATAAAATTTTACGATCCGACTCATATATTTTGAACGACCAATATTCCAGGTACGATTTCAGCCACTAAGGCTAACTAATAGTAGAGATTACTGAACTCGAAGCAAAAACTATCAGGGAGACAGTTTACAGTAACCTGCAGGAGCTTCCAAGCATTAGCCTGTATGTGTGCATACTGCAACATTTATGCATTTTCAGTATTTCCCCACTAACATAGCATCAATAAGTGTGTAAGCCTTTAAGATTGGAATTTTGAAGTACTTACAAATTATTTTAACGACAGTATCTCATAGTTCATTCTTATAATTGTAGTCGTCATTCATGCGACTAACGAGACTCACTCGAGTACAATTGAAGAGCAATTGAATATTTTAGCTCAAAGTTCAATAGTGATTAAAAAAAAAATCAATAAATATCTTCAAAGTATTTCGCAGACGGTTGTAAATATTAAATACATAGATGATATTCGGGTCCATAGAGTGTAAAAAATTATGGCGACATGTTTGTTTTGACAAACAGACATGAGTTTACACATTCTACTAGAGGAACAAGTTTTCAAACGCGCCGTGTCATCATATCTATTTTTTTTTTTAAGTTTCTGGTTATAATTGATTCTTTCTTTTTCAACCTGATTTGTGATTAGTAAGAGCAAGTTCCTATCTGAGGTTAAAGACACCACCGTGTAACACCGGCTTGTCTAGGATAGGAATAAAAAAAGGGGGAAAGTGGTTCTTACGTAACACACCTGTCTAGTCGGCTACTGAACAACATCATTGGTCAATTAGCTTTTCTTCAGGGATTACATGGGAAAACTGGAGCAACGTAACCATTCGACGTAGCAGGGTGGCGGGTGCGTCACCTCGAGGAAATGCACTTCGTAATTGATATGGTTTATCAAGATAATTCGATTTTTCTCGCGTGGTGGGTGCAAGTAACAGGGCTGTGATTGTCTCATATAGCGTGGCTCAGCGTTCCAGCCCGACACAGAAATTTTTTTCAGACTTGTAAGTCATGAATTGTTATTTATTAACGCCTACTTTTTGCCTTTTCTAGCCAAGATGGCATTAAGGGATTTAATTCAATGCGTTCATAACTATATAAATTCCTATTGCCCAGGTGGAAATCGAGATCGCCACTATAGGTATACCATGTGAGATTAAAGGCAACGCATTAACTCGCATTGCTAACCTGAGCACCAATCATGATAAAATAACACAAAATACAAAACATACGAAATTCTATAAAATTTTGAGTAATGAATATGAAACTCGGCTCTAATTATGACAACGCTAAATTAACATTGAAATTCTTTAAGCACGAATAAAAGAAAAGATATATTTAGTTACCATGAATAAATAAAAAAAGAAGTTACGAACCCTCGTCCGAAATAAATACTATCTACCAAATAGTCGACTTTAAGAAGGTAAATCACGCAAAGACTGCGTACTGCAGGAATATTTCCTTATGACCCCAACCGCACGGTCTTTTCCTTTATGAAAACAAGAAAGTTAGCTAGGCATTAGATGGCTAGTGATATAGTAGCTCACAGAAAAAATAAAATGAGTGATGAATGATTCTTAAGATGAAAATAATCAAATAACACCCTTAATATCCGAATTGGGGAAAAAGTATTGAATGACAAAGACCAGGAGCTTACAAAGACGCCTCTAACTATTATGTAGAATTGTTCAATAGTGATAAAGGGAATCACTAACAAAAATAAATTTATAAACCTGTGTATCCAACAACGGGTAGTATTCTTAATGAAAAATACTATATACCTTTCCAATATTTTGAAAATGTAATTCTCTGCGATTATTTTTTATTATTTTCCCTTCTAAACTTATTTTTTGTTCGTTTGTTTTCTCCGTCTAACCTTATGAAACCATAGATGTCAAATCAAACATAAGAGAACTACCACTAGCCACCTTATTCCTAGTAAAAATATAAATTATTCTTTTCATGAGATCATTCTTTTCAGGACACTTTTGCGATTGGAGTCATCAATGAGGAATCTGTCCTCCAGGTGTCTTATTTTTTTTAGATCGATGCCAGGCTCTATATATAACTAATCACAAATTTCACTAATCGGCAAAATCGGACCTGAAGGAATGGGGGTTTAGAGAAGGAAAATAAAAAATAAAGAACACATCTGCTATTATACGTCGGATAGGCAAATGTTGCGCGACAAAGATATTTAATGGTGATATAACGCGACTGTTTATATGGGTTAATTTCATTTTCCCAATATAACGACGATTTATATAGGTTAGTGAATACCCATATAACGGCTGTTTATATGGGTTAATTTTGTTTTCCTCATATAAGGACTATTTATATAGATTAATTAATACCCATATAACGACTGTTTATATGGGTTAATTTCATTTTCCCAATATAACGACGATTTATATAGGTTAGTGAATACCCATATAACGACTGTTTATATGGGTTAATTTTGTTTTCCGCATATAACGACTATTTATATAGGTTAATTAATACTCATGTAACGACTGCTTATATGGGCTAATTTCATATTCCCAATATAACGACGATTTATATAGGTTAGTGAATAACCATATAACGACTGTTTATATGGGTTAATTTTGTTTCCCACATATAACGACTATTTATATAGGTTAATTAATACTCATATAACGACTATTTATATAGGTGAATTTTGTTTTCCACATATAACGACTATTTATATAGGTTAATTAATACTCATATAACGACTGTTTATATGGGTTAATTTTGTTTCCCACATATAACGACTATTTATATAGGTTAATTAATACTCATATAACGACTGTTTATATGGGTTAATTTTGTTTTCCACATATAACGACTATTTATATAGGTTAATTAATACTCATATAACGACTGTTTATATAGGTGAATTTTGTTCCTAGAGGAAAGCACCACCATATTTTAGAAGTCTATTGTTATATTGTCTTTAAATATAGTTATTGGCTCACATTTAGTGTCTAGTTGGCATAATTAATCACTATTGTAGACAATTATAATATAATACATAAATTAATTCGGAAACATCATTTTTTTAACTATAGACAATAATAATATAAGTAATTATTAATGGGAAAAAGTTGTTAGTGTCAAAAAAAATAGATATAACCCAAAAAAATAACAAATAACACCAAGTCCTTCTGAAAATTCACATTTGATTTGAACTTTTGCCCTACAGGCAGTGAGTGACCTGGCCAACTCCGAGTTCATGCCAAAGCTGCCAAGATAGTGTCACAGTCAATACATCTTATTCCTATGTTAAATATTAATTAATTACACTAGAAGATAATTTAAAAAGCAATTTATATAGACAGACATCTCGATAAATATAATTTCCAATGAATCTAATAATTAATAGTGGCAAATGTTAATACTAATTACAGTTCAGTATAATTAAAGCGTCGTGGGGGCTGTTGAAACCAGGAGATCAGGTAATTTTCTATTTAATTAAATATTACTAGCACTGAGTAAAATGATTAGTTTTAAAAGCAGTAATTTGCAAACATTAGGTTCAGAGCACCAGACACGCAGGGCTATGATAAATAATAACAGCGAATTCATTCTTGGACATGGGCAGAGCAGAAAAGCCCATCACGTAACGCCTGCGTCAAATATTCAGATTTCACACGGACGTGAAATACACACAAATGTCACAATATATGTCCATGACGTCAACTGCACATTTGAATCCTTATTTGTCTCCTTCTAATGTCAAGATTTGAAACTTAAGCAGAGCGTGACGCGTTTAGTGATGCAGTAGTTCAATGTAAGTGATTCATAGTACCGCTACTCTTCTCTTAATTTATTTATTTAGGTGCACCCGAAACATGGCGATTTTGCTCTACCTTCAACTAAATAAAGCTATATGAAAAATATGGAAAATTAACTACTACATAAACCCATTAAAGAAACATTAAATACAAGTAAAAACACAACAAACAAAGATTAACTATATTATTTTTCAAATATTTTTCTCTTCTAACCTCGTTTTAATAATAAACATAACAACATAAATTACAAAAGCAAAGAATATTGCTATGTAGATTAACTGTTCAAGGTAATTTTACTAATAAATCAACATTAATCAATGTGATAATATCAAATGTTAAAAATATTTGTTGTTATTTATTAACGTCCAAATTTTGTAACTAAGGCTAATTGAGAAGGGCTATGTACAGGTTACCAAATTTTCTAATCAAGGTGGTTTAAAGGATTTTATTTAGTGTGTTCATTATTAAATAAATTACTACTGCCCAGGCGGGAATCGAACTGGCCACAGTTAAAAATATAATAAAAGCAGATTACAATGCCGTTTAAAAGGCATTGGTAATTGGAATAGTCTTAGTTTAAATTTCGTGTGTGAATATGAAAGAATTAAATTCTGGAATAAAGTTTATGTTTACTCAGCTATTGAAAGATGTTCAGGTACAGGCTAACGTCGGTAAGTAAGTGGTGCATGTCGTGTCTTATTTGTAAGTTTGCACACTCATGCAGTCAGTAAGTTTTTAATAGTCATAGGCAAATTAAGGAATGTATGTCCAATGCAAAGCCGAATAAGTACAACTTCTACTGTACTTCCTAAAACGTTTCAATTATTGTGTAATTTACCAGTGCATAAACCTTATAATTTGTTTTGCCAGACCTTATAATCTTTCCTCCTGTGTGAGCGTAGCACGCTAAAGTCCTGTATCAAGATATATTTTCTTCCAGGTGTTTCATGGAGAAAAAATAGTGTATACTCAGTATGAAGACATATTAATGAGTGATGCCCTCTCAGCTATGGACATCTTTTTCTTGTAATGTATCTACTTCCCGGACAGTAAGCTATAACCTAAGATAAGAGCCTTTCGAGGACTCTGGACAAACAAAAAGCCCTGATAAAAACTATAGTATTATATTTTGGAATAACTAAAATAATGCTCATCTCAAGGGTAGAATATATACAAGAGCAAAATCATATACCCTATGCACTACGGATTTTATCACAAACAGCCCAAAACTCTCAAAAGTCCGTCACACAGGGGCTGCTTGACCTAAGCAGATTTCCCACGTATTTGCAATTATCTCAAAACGTAAAAATTCAATGAGAACAATATTTGGTATTTAGGCTTCAAATAATGTGTTTCATAATACTATATAACTGCTTATTTTTATTATGACATGAGTAGGAGTGGGCGTTTACTGAAGCCCGAAAACTTGGAAAAAAATGCAAATTTCTCGGTTAGTAATCAAGATGTTGAAAAAAACGTGCATAACAACATTTATAGAAAATTACATTTGAAATAAGATTTACTTTATACAATTTTTCAATCCGAAGCATAAAAACAGAGATATTTCGAATTTTCGAAACTCCCCCCTCCCATTTGTCCGATTTTAGCCGTTAACGTGCTTGATCTTCATTTTTAGGTAGGATCGATGTACATTTAAAGAAATATTTCGATAATCCCAGGATGAGTACAACCTCGATAGCTGACTTCCCCTAAGGTAAATCTGCTAAAAACCACAAGGCCTGTATTTCTTACAACACGCATCTTATAACCCCCTTGAGGTTTTCGTACCCGCCTTCTTTATAGCGAACGCCCACCCGCGAAAGGCCACCCACTTGGCCAACTGTCAAATCAGCTGACATCTAGACAGAAATCCGTGAACGAGTCGCCGCTACTAGCCTATGTCATATGCAAGAGCATATGAAATGCCGTTTTGAAAGATTCTACTTCATATTTGGGTAGAGAGAAATGAAAAAGTACCGCCTGTAAGCCACTGATAGTGCTTATACACTAGTTATGAAATGGTTTTTACGAGCATAGATTTTGTTTCCAGTGATCTAGTTCAACGTATAAAGATGAAAGAGGCCGGTACTATCTTGAGGGGAGGGGGTGTACCAGTGACCTAGTGGCAATATCGATTGGTACCACCCACCAATCCTACTTGGGCCGGCCTACCCTCACAATTATAACCACCTAGTATTTTAGTTTGCGGTTGCCAAATTTCAACGTATAATATTTAAAATAAATAAAAAGAAAAGGTCTGTCTTATGTCCATAAATGGTTGATAGTTGGATAATAAATCATCTTTTTTTTTGGTTATTGAAATAGTTCAAGTGACACAAAATCTCATTAAAAAAAAATCCAACTCAATCCAGTTTTAGTACATGAGTATACTGAGCAGATATACCGTGTTCACGAGAGGAATTCTGGTCTACCACAATATATTCTCCATTTTTTCTATAACACGTCTTTAAATTCAAGTTCAGTCATCAGGGTTTCAAATCTAGCCCACAGTTCCTCATGTGCAATGAGAAAGCACATTAGTAGGAGTAGCCACACTCCGACTGAGTATTAAACACTAGAGAAATCGCAAATAACTCGGTTAATATTCGAGTTAGAAAAACATAAAGGACAACACTGTATAAAATTGCATTTATTACAAGAATAGTTATACATGCATTTCTCGATGGGACTCATTAACGGAGAAATTTGAATGTTTGATTTGATCCCTTCTCGACCTCCCCCCCCCCCAATTCCTAGTCCAATAAAGCAATGTCCAATTAAAGCTTGAATTTGGACTCTTGTGGTATATTGGTTAATTGTCCATTTCAAATGAGTATGAGTGGGGGTTTAGGAAAGTGTAAAAATTAAAATAACTCAGCTAATATTAGAATGAAAGAAATAACAGAATAGAATAACAATTGCAGTAAATTAAGTTACAATAAGACTGGAACATTTTCAATAATAACCTAGGAATATCAATTTTTTGTAGCAGCCGTCTTCCTCCGTCTCCAACTACGGCTTCATGAAATGCTTAAATCAATAATAAAACAAGAATTACTACCGCTAGAGCGGTAACAGACACAGACACACAAATATGTACATAATTATGTGCGTGTTACCGCTCTAGTGGCTGTAATTCTTGTTTTATTATAGAGTTATATTGTTACGATTTATGTATATGTTTATATATATATATATATATATATATATATATATATATATATATATATATATATATACTAGCTCAGATACCCGGCTTCGCCCGAGAATTCATTTGAGGCTGAATGGTGATGGTATTTTTTAGCAGGCTTTACATTGCACAATATTTTGACATTTACCCGTCCCAGTGTTTAGGATTGATACCCGTCGTTGCCGGTGATTTGCTAATAATAGAATTATTTGTTCGATAATTCTTCACAGTCTTCGATATTTTTATATTTCCCGTCTCATACATGTAAATATGGTGAATTTTTATTTCAGGCCTCCCTTATAACCCCCCTCCCGTTCGAACCTAAAAAATTTTAATATAACTTAATTATATTAAAATTTTAATGCTATGACTCGGTATGTCAATTAATGCTAATTGACATACCGAGTTTTGTTAAGTTCGGTTCAGCCGTTAGTGCCCGCTAAAGTTTTAACGTATAACTCATTTATACTTAGGTATACGGCAAAAGTGCATATAACAAACGTTACTCTAAATAAAAAAATAAACAACTTTTGTTATGTGCATATTTTCTGAAAAAGCAATAGGAAACGAAATATCGCTATTTTTAATTTCAGGCTCCCTTATAACCCCCACTCCTGCCCGTCCCTAGAAATGTTAGTATGGCTTATTATAAGGAAATCGTTGGTATTAATTCACATATCGAGTTTGATTTAGTTCGGTTGAGTCTTTTGCGCCAAATAAAATTGTGGACTCCCGCAATACTTCCGTATACGGCAAAAGTGCATATAATAAAAGTTACTCTAGATTACAAAATAAACAACTTTTTATATGTTTATATATCCGGAAAAACCAATAGGAAACGAAATATCGCAATTTTTAATTTTATGTTTCCCTTATTACCCCTACTCCTGCCCGTCCATAGAAATGTTGGTATGGCTTATTATAATGAAAGCCTCACTGCTAATACACATACCGAGTTTTACTTAGTTCGGTTGAGTCTTTTTTGGCAAATAATATTGTTGACTCCCGCTATAATTTTTAGCGTATAACGCATTTAAACTTCGGTATACGACAAAAGTCAATATACAAAAGTTAGTCTAAATAACAACGTAAACGATGTTTGTTATGTGCATATTTGCCGAAGAACCAATAGAAAACAAAATATCGCTATTTTTATTTCTGGCCTCCCTTATAACCCCCACTCTTGATTGTCTCAGACAGATTTAATATAGCCTAAAGTCTAAGAGTGGTTAGTAGTAATATACATACCAAGATTCATAAAATTCGGTTCAGCCGTATATGCGGGAAAAGGTAACAAACAAACAAACTAACAAACATACACGAAAGAAACAAAATGCAGATATGGTGTCTATGACATGTGACACGAAAAGTTATCGCGAAATTTCGCGAAAAAAATCAATGTACAGACAGAGGTTACAATTTTATATATATATATATATATATATTATATATATATATATATATTATATATATATAGATATATAGATATACTAGCTCAGATACCCGGCTTCGCTCGGGAATTGATTTGAGGGTGAATGGTAAGGGTATTTTTTTGGCAAGGCTTTACTTTGCACAATATTTTGACATTTACCCGTCCTAGTGTTTAGGGTTAATACCCGTTGTTGGCATTTGTTAATAATAAAATTAGTTTTTTATGTAAGTCTTCAGTGTCCTCCAAATTGTCATATTTCCCGTCTCCTGTGCATTATGCATAGATTTCAGTTATTAAGGACAATATATTAACATTGATTTGAATTAATTTTTCCAGCTGAGGTACCTGATACTTCAAATAGGAATGCATTGTTGAGCATATCATATTTCTACGCAAATTACTTGCTCCACACATTGTTCATGGAGAAACGTATAAAAAAAAAAAAAAGTTAATCTAAATAACAAAGTAAACAACTTTTGTTATGTGCATGCTCGTCGAAAAACAAAAAGACAATGACATCCCGAATTTTTGTTTCAGGCCTCCCTTATAACCCCCACTCCCGTTCTAACCTAAACATTTTAATATAGCTTATAATCATGGAAGAATTAATGCTAATTGACATACCGAGTTTTGTTAAGTTCGGTTCAATCGTAAGCGCCCAATAAAATAGTTGACTCCCGCTTTAGTTTATAGTGTATATCTCGTTTATACATTGTTAAAAGACAAAAATGAATATCACAAAAGCTACTCTAAATAACAAAATAAACAACTTTTGTTATGTTCATATTTGCCGAAAAACGAATAGGAAACGAAATACCGCTATTTTAAATTCAGGCCTCCCTTACAACCCCCACTCCTGCCCGTCCCTAGAAATGTTGGTATGGATTATTATAAGGAAGGCGTTAGTGCTAATTCACATACCGAGTTTGGTTTAGTTCGGTTGAGTTTTTTGTGCCAAATAAAATTGTTGACTTCCGCAGTAGGTTTTAACGTATAACTCATTTATACTTAGGTATACGACAAAAGAGTATATAACAAAAGTTACTCTAAATAACAAAATAAACAACTTTTGTTATGTGCACATTTGCCGAAAAACCAATAGGAAACGAAATATCGCTATTTTTAATTTCAGGCCTCCCTTATAACCCCCACTCCTGTTCGTCTCAGAGAATATTAATATAGCCTAAAGTCTAAGTTGGGCTAGTAGTAATATACATACCGAGTTTCATAAAATTCGGTTCAGCCGTTTATGCGTGAAAAGGTAACAAACAAACAAACAAACATACACGAAAGAAACAAAATGCAGTTTTGGTGTCTATGACATGTGAAACGAAAAGTTATCGTGAAATTTCGCGAAAAAAATCAATGTACAGACAGAGGTTACAATTTTATATATATATAGATATATTATATATATATATATATTTTATATTTATATATTTTATATATATATATATATATATATATATATTTATATATATATATATATAGCAATCCATAGATATATATATACACACACACAAGTGGACCCAACAGACGTTGTCCTGCATGATATTTCAAGCGATTAGAATATTAAATTTAATAATATTATGGTTAAAATAAAACCTACTTTTAAATACATAGAAAACAACATTTGTTCTGTACACGTTTGCCTAAAAACATATAAAAAACTGAAATATCGAGAATTTTTTATTCTGGCCACCCTTATAACCCCCACTCCCCTTCGAACCTAAAACATTTAATATAGCTTATAATCATGGAAGAATTAATGCTAATTTACATATAGAGCTTTGTTAAGTTCGGTTCAATCGTTAGTGCCCACTAAAATTGTAGGTTCCTATTTTAATTTTTTAGTGTATATCTCTTTTATATTTTGTTATATGACAAAAGTGAATAAAACAAAAGTTATACTAAATAACAAAATAAACAACTTTTACCCTGTGCCTATTTACCGAAAAACCAATAGGAAACGAAATATCGCTATTTTTAATTTTAGGCCTCCCTCACAACCCCCACTCCTACTCCACCTGCCGGACTGATTTGTGGGATCTAAACCATCCAGGGCATATCCCAAACGCATACAAAAAAAGTCTTGCTAAGCTCCTACGTAGGGTAGATGGACATTTGAGGAATTATTTCGAAAATCATGTTATGAGTACGACCTCAATAGCTGATTTCCCTTAAGAGAAATCTGCTAAAGTAAACCCTTACTGAAAGAACGACGGAACTTTACAGATTAATTGAAAGGCAGACTATAGGAAACCGAACTCGCACCTAGAGCATTTCGGAATTGTGCTGCCTTTTCCCGAGTAAATAGCTGAGAAAACACAACACATGTCGAAATATTACATCTTTATTATTAGAATATTTTACCTACCCTCTGGTAACACCATATTCAAGTGAGTAACTTTAATTGATTTCACCATTTGAATAGTATTGCAAACTATTCGAGTTTGCACCACGCCTATAATCGTCAATATAAGCATGAAATTTAAAAATATTGTGGTTCACGGTTAATTGTAATAATTGTTGTCCAATTAAAATAAATGGTGTGGGTCAGTAAGCGTCAGTGACCTGGGTTCGGAAAATTACCTTCGATTTAAACCAGCCATAGAGGATATATCGGTGTGCCTATGTGTCAATAATACTTGGAACCCGAACTCTCTCTAACGGCCAATTATATAATTAAAATGGTAGCGCATACCTACTTGATGCAATTTGATATAAATAAGTTTGGACTCAGAAAATACAATTGTTTTACTACAACATGCATGGCTGAAGTGCTAAATGCAACATAAATTAGCTCTTGTCGAGTGCTACCATTAATAACCATAAGTTATTCTTGAAATAGAGAGTTTTGAATCTGAGCTCTTTGAACACCAGTCCATGGCCCATTCCCTCACAACAGAGACATTCTGATAGCATTTATACGTTTTTAACACAAGATATCTTTACTTCCTCATATACGCATGATTAATTTTTGTTTGTTTTGGAAACGTGCCAGAAAGATGATAGTTTGATGTTTATATCCAAATAGGTTTTCCTGTTTTCTCCCAGTTCCCCCCAGTTTTCTCCCAGTTTTTGCTGGTATTTAGTAATTATTGTATCATACTACTTAGACATTGGGGCTTGAAAAAGTTTAATTCTCCCGTATGATAACAGTTCAATCTGAACCTCACTTAGCTCAAACTTGGACTCACTTTTTCGCCCCACTAACCTCCCCCCCCCCCCCCCACAGTCCGAATTTAATCCTTAACGAACAGGATCTTTAAATAAAACGCTAACATATCGAGTTTGGAATGGATTAAACAAAAATTGCCACCAATAGAGCAGTAACAGATATATGTATGTATGTATGTTTGTATGTATTTATGTATATATATATATATATATATATATACACATATACATATTAATAAATATAAAATTTTGAATGGATCACATTTTCGTCTCTTCTAGGTAGGATCGATGGGCATTTGAGGAAATTTGTCAAAAATCGCATCATGAGTACAGCCTCAATAGCTGATTTCCCCCAAGGGAAATCAGCAAAAATGTAGAACATCCAATAGCACGATGCATTTTATAATTCGGACAAGTTTTCAATTATTTAATATTTTATTTTAGTCTTGGTATTCAACTAGTGTGAATACTGTCTGACTTAATCTTTGTTTGTATTATTCCCAGAGCTCTCGAAAATCGACCTTTGAAAACTGATTAAGACTGAGAAACATTGAGCCGTTTCGCAAACAGAGCCTACTATCTTTTGTAGACTCTTAAACCTTTTATTCATAAAATATACCTAAACAGTTTAAACAGTACAAGTTATGTTACTTCAGAAGTAAACTTTTTTTGCGCTGAAAAATAGAATCCCTATTTTTTTTATTCACACCTTCTTCACAGAGATCCTCTCAATTATTTGTTTTACTCTTATAACTGATATAAATTAATGGAGTACACACTAGAACTAGGATCTCTATAGTCATATTAGGCGTAAACACAGTTATCAAGTAGTGAAATATATAATAATTTAAATAAGTAACTGTCAATCTCTTAGAGTATAACAAAGAATGTAAATTAGTGCAACAAAATATAATTGAACAAAACAAATAAAGCTTAGGAGTGACAGAAATGAAATGCGACAGGTCTTATGATTATAGGTTATGATTACAGCATTTCTTTGTACGTTATTTATCTTAGAGACTGTTATACATGATTTCCACTACGGCAACTCAACAGATTCCGCTGAAGGAGAATGCATTACATCGCAGTTTTTTTTTTTTAATATTTTAGCAGATTCCCCTTATGGGAAATTAGCTACTGAGGTCGTACTCATGACGCAATTTTTAAGGTTTATCTTCCAATGTCCATCGATCATACCTAGGAGAAGACATGGAAAATGAGGTCCATTCCAAATTGTGTGTGTATATATATATATATATATATATATATATATATATATATAATAATAATAATAATAGATATATCTATCTATATATTTGTCTGTTTCCGCAGTAGCGGTCGCGATTTTTGTCTTACCAAACTTGATATGTAATCGTTTGATGTAAAAAGAAAGAGTAAGTTTGTAAGTTCGTTAACGGCTGAAATCTGACAAGGGGGAGGGAGGGAGGGGAGGGGTTAATGGGGGGAATTTCGAAAATTCGAAATATCTCCGTCATTATGCGTCGGATCGAAGAATTGTATAGAACCAATCATATCGCAAAAGTAATGCTCTACAAATGTTATTATGTACATTTTTTCCCTAACTTTATTATTAACCAAGATATTTGCGTTTTTTTTAGTTTTCGGCTTTCAGTATACTCCTCCTGATCTTATATTAACAATATGTCATTACGTTATGAAGCACTTTATTTGAAGCCTAAATACCAAATATTGTTATCATTGAACTATTACGTGCAAATACGTAACGCACTTGCCAAATCTTCATAGTTAACGCAGCCCCTGCGTGACGGATCTTTTTATTTATAGGCGGCCTACCATCTTCAATGAGGTTTAACTCAAAAGATTTCATAACAAATGACACTTATCTGTAGGCCTCTGTGCTTCATTCGTCACACCCAAGTAGAATTTATACTTCTTAAGTTCTTGTTTATACCCGACATGAGCGACTTATATCAGAAAGGGCGAGGGAGCGTAATAAAGCTTGCCACAGAAGATAACAATAGGGGAAGCATTCATGTTGGAAGAATAGAGGAGTCAGGAGGAGTTAGGGTTAGGGATGAGAAGGGAATTTAGGGGCGAGGAAGAGGATTTTAGGGGGCGGATGTCCGACTCTGATTAAACCCCCCTTCTTGTTAATAACCAGGGTGTTTTGCTCACCCTAAGGCAAGGTGCCTCTTGTACACAAAATATGAATTCCCCCAAGAAGAAGGGAACATAAACCAAAAATAAGAATCTACAAAGGTATCCAATAATTTCCGTTTATACATTGTGTCAAGATTTAAGGATTAACTTAGAATACTTCCTAACAATTGTATGAACAATTCCATAATTTCGTGAGAAAATTAAATGAGTATAGGCTGCATTACCCTATGATATTAAAAAAAAAAAAATTAATGGAAGAAGACGATCAAAACGAAAATGCCCCTTCTGGAAGAAAAAAGACCATTTTACAAGCTTTTAATTAAACATAATACATTCCTCATTGAGCAATTGAACCACGTGCCTCACGTACTTAAAAATAAATAATGCAAGTATCTCAGCAATAACCAAGATAGAGAAAACCTTACATAACAACATTTATAGAAAATTAAATTTGCAGCACAATTGGTTTTATGCAATTTTTTGATCCGACGCATCATAGCAGAGATATAAGGAATTATCAAAATTCCCCCACCCAACTGGTCGAATTTCACTATTAATGAACTTGATCATTAATTTATAAACTTATACAAGGAACTTTTATATTATATACAGACGTTTTATATATATATATATATATATATATATATATATATATATATATATATATATATAGTTGTGTTGATGCTTTCGACTAGGTTATATTTATATATGCTGTTGTTATTCTTTTTGGTGTTTTGATCAATAGATATGTGCAGTAGATTTTAAGTATCTTTAGTCTTGGTAAGTAATAATAGCATAAACACCCCCTGTTACACTCTAGTTTAAAAACAGTGTGCAATATTATAAAGTAGTACCTGTAATTTTACAGCCCCGAAGAAGAGAAAATAAAGATTCTCGAAATATCAGCATAAACTAAGATTTTTTCATGAACAAAGACCAAAACTACAAAAAGATTAACAACAACACATATATATATATATATATATATATGTGTGTGTGTGTGTGTGTGTTTTTTTTTGAATGGATAATATTTAAAAATTAAAATTATCGTTGTAAATATTTATAGTAACGTTTTATAACCATGAAACGGACCTCTGGTGTGAGAGCTCTACCGATAAACAAAAATCATATAATTCGTTAGTTTTTTAACTGGACATTCCAAACTTAATTCCTTATTTTACGTATTTGCTGGATTGATATTCGTCCTGATAACATAAAAGAAAAAAAATTGTAGTTACTATCTCCAATCCGAAGTCCAATCATTCAATCGAACTTTTAGCTCCTCGAATATTTTTATTCCATTCAAATACAGACAATAGCTTATACGTTTTTATATCTGACATGTTAAAGAGCCATAACGTAAATATACAACCAGGTATATTTTTTGACCGATTGCGAGTAACTGGAGTAAAGTGAATTCTCCCTGTAATCTTATTAGAACATATCTGTGGACGATATCTTATCCACTTGTCATCTGTTTTAATAAAATTCAATAATACTAGAGATGAAATACTTCAATTTCTTACTACTTACAATTTATTAGAGCATGATATGTTTGAATAGAGAAACTCACCTGAAAAAAAAAAAAACTCTTTTAGTCCATTATGTTAACTTACTAATAATTCGAAAAATTAAATTAGTTAAACATCATCTTATCATATACCATGACGTTAGCAAGAAGAAAAAAACCCAGTAAAACTATAGCCGATGGCTACCTCAACTATTTCCCATCAAAAATGAACAACTACAATTAGCATTTAAAAAGGCAATAAAATCAAAGATTTAATGCGAGTATAATTCCAATAATCCTTATTTTTCTTAAGCATAGTTACTCCAAGAGACTGAGCAAATTAATGACCAACTGGGTTTGAAAACTTAAAGAGCCTATTGAAGTTTTAATGTTGACTCTGCTATTGGCTAAAACTTTTTATCAGTTGAGTAATCCCGAAGAAATAGCAAACAGCTTAGTTTAAAGTTGAAAAACGAGAATCGCGAGCCCCAGAATGTTAATTACTTTGTACAGAAGGATTCTCTGAGAGAAATTCTTGTCGTTCTTTTGTGGGCGTGGGAGGAAGAGTTGAAGTGAAGAATTTTAACACTTCGGAATTTTTCAACAGAAAAGTAAAAAGTAATCTATGGAATGCTCTAATATATTGGGATCTATAATGTCATACTTGACTGACTGAGTTTAATGACGCAAAAAAAAAAAAAAAACAGTTTCCAGAAGTGTATTCTCTTCTTCTAAATAGCTAAGAAAGTAAATATAACAAATTTACTTGACACGACCGAATACCACAAAGAAGAAATCCCTATTACTTTCACAGATATAAAAACTCCAACGCTGAGTCAATTTGATTCTAATTTAAGAATTAGTTTAAAATTATTAGTTTGTTTATTATTATCAAAGGAATGTTACCAATTAATAAAACAGGCCAACAAAAAAAAAATGTTTTTCATAACTTTTTTTACTTTACTATCTTATCTTATCCTTATAGACAATTTTGTGCTGGATCCAAATATGGCTTTGTTTTTTTTTTTTGTATCACCCAGAGTTTTCGAGTCGCTTTTTGTCCTGGCGAAACCGCTCACCATGCTCTTTACTAATATCTCCCAAATTCTAAGGGAAATAACCTAGGTGACAGTTTAAAAATTGAACTTTCAGGTTCATCAAACACACTATATTTTTAAACTTTTTCAACATATTAGCAACAATAGAAACATATTCTGTGTGTTTCTCATTCCACAAGAGCTCTTTACGAACGGCTTGCAAGAATGATACCCATGTTTCTTCCTCAGTTAAGACAGTGATAATGACCCTAGGGTTCAAAGTTAACATCAAACATCAATTTTCTAATGTCAAGTCCGACAAAGATGCCTTCTTTTAGTTTAGCTTCTGGAAGATGAGAAAACTATTGGCAGTGATACTCGAAACATGGTTTAATCTTTAGGCACAAACTGTTTCATTAGGCCTAACTTCATATGTAGTGGTGGTAGCAGCACGTTTTTGTTTTGGATCTACAAGGATTTTGCGCCACCACCAGGTTTGTAAGATCCTTTACCAGGCTGATTCTGCCAAATAGAATCAGTAGTGATTCAGCAGTGCTACCAACGCCACTACATACATTGTTTAAACTATATAAAAACTGTTAAATTCTGTAAAAATTGGGTAATTTAATAAATTATCTATAAAATATGGAAAAATGGTGGGTGATACATGTTTTTAATTATCATATTTTGGTTCAGCGCCCTAAAAAATATAAGAATTAGGCATTGTCTGTGAAAACGTTTTTTCATTGGTGGCCCGTGTAATTGATAGTCAACCACAATTAAATGAAAAGGAATTTTTCAAGGAAAACATTATATCTGTGTATATATAAAGTAAATACTTGTGTATTTCACTTCTTGGGTATATATGTGTTGATTCAGGTATAAGCAAGAGGCTGCAATGAGGAAGGGAGGGAACAACGATTTTCCACCTAGTGGAAGCCCAATTAAAGGTTTTTAGGTGAGTAATAGATATACCACTTAATTTGAAAGTGATTTTATATTTAGTAACAAACCAGCTATTTATATTGTTTTAATACTCTTTTAACTCTACTTATATTACATTGATGGCTACATTTATTTCACGTTAATGATAAGAAATTGACGCTTATCATTTATGAATGAATAAATTTAATAAAGTTGCTTACACGACACAGTGGAAAATTAAATTAAATTATTTAATAACGTCCACTTTTTGCAGCCAAGGCTAATTGGGACGGGTTATATACATGATGCCCACTCCTTTTCTAGGGGGGGGGGTGGGACTAAGGATTTAATTTACTGAACTCCGTCACTAAATAAATTCCTTTGCCCAGTTGGGAATCGAACACGCCACTCCAGGTTTACCATGTGAGATTAAAGGCAACAGTGGAAAATAAAACTGTTCACCGAGAATTATTCTATGCAACCAACAGTTTTTATGTTTTTTTTTTGTTGACTAAAGCACACACTCTCACTGTTCACATACCGGCACATACTCCAGTATAATCTGACACAGGCGGACATCCTGTAGACATAATCGCCTGTTTAAAAATCGTGTCACAATCGAAATGAAAGAAAGCCGACTAGTTATCCATCGATTGATGAATACAAAGAAGATGATGAGTTGACGCCTACTAAATGCAAGACTTGGGATTGTGTAAGAGCAATCATGGCTAACTACTAGCGCTTACTTCAAGGTCTCTAGCCAATACTCTAGGACACTTCTCAAACATAGTTCACCATTGTAAAGATTCATCTCCAAGTTTTTTTTTTTACGTGTACCTCTATTTTTTTTGTAATAATTCTCTTCCTTCCACTATTACGTGGTTGAATTTCAATAAGCAATAGAATAATTTATCATTGGTTTACATAAACATCAATAGAGATGGAGAGTGAAAATAGTTAAGCATTGAAGTTTTCAATTTGTCAGCAATGCCAGCCAATCAATGTTACTTTGGGCTGCGACTACATCAATGAGGTACTTCTTTTCATTTTAAAAAAAGAAAAAAAAGATCCGACTTCAAAGAAAAGCACGCTAAATACAAAACGCCCGCACGAAACAAACATCTAGTGTTGAAAGGGAGAATTTTCTGGGATATCTTTCAGCATGAGCTAAAAGGTATTGTCACGTCTGTAACTATATGAATGAAGCAGTTTTTTTTTTCTTATTCCATATTTTTATTCGTTTTAAGAAGAAATGAAAACAAAAATCCAATTTTAGGGAACAGCAAAATACAATGGCCGTCTGCAGAGTTCAAAGAGTATTTTGGAAAATATCGTTCCGCTGTATTGTGACGACAAAAAAATAAAGTAAAAAAAAAAACAGGTGAAAACAACTCTGTGGTTCCCCACTTAATTCATTGCTATTACAATTTTCGACAGTTTTTTTTTTTTTTTTTTTTTTTTGTGTTTTTTATTTTTTTTTTTTTTTTATTTTTGTTTTTGTTTTGTTTTATGTTTGTTTTTTTTTTTGTTTGTTTTCCGTCTTTTTTTTTGGAAGTTTTTGTTTTATTTTTAATTTTAATTTTTTTTTTTTTGTTTTTTTTTTTTTTTTATTTTTTTTTTTTTCCATACTTTTTTTTTCAAAGATGCAGGATTTTTTTTAAAAGCTATGGTTTCATAGGTTGAGCATATTTTCATCGACTTACTATACACTTGGCGCCGCTGTTGTTGCTCATTGTACACTACAAAAAAATTAAAAGTAGAAAAATGTGTGGGTAGTGTGTGTGTGTGTGTGTGTGTGTGTGTTGAGAGTAGAGAGAGAGAGTGGTGAAGAAAAATCTCTGAGAGTTATAGATCGCTAATTTACATTTTTTCGAGAGTTTAAGAGAGCCATCTTCAGGACTTCAGAGAGAGTAAGAGAGATGCAGAGAAGAGAGAGAGGATAGAGGGAGAGAGCAGAGTGAGTGAGAAGAGAGGATCGACTTAGGAGAGGATTTAAGAGACCGCTTGTTTTGAGTCAGTGACACCATTGAGTGAGATGTGTGAGAGTAGATTGAGGAAATAGTGTGTGTGTAGAGAGGAGAGAGGAATAGAGAGAGAGAGAAGAGAGTGATTGAGAAGAGAGAGAGAGAGAGAGAGAGAGAGAGAGAGCCAGTCTGAGTATCAGACTTCGAGAGAGAGTAGGAAGCGAGAGAGAGAGAGAGTGAGAGATGCAGAGAGAGATAGAGAGACGGATGAGAGAGTGAGCAGAGACGAGAGAGAGAGAGAGAGGAGAGAGAGAAAGACAATAGTCTTGAGAAAAGACGCTGTTTTGACTCCACAACTTATTGTAGTAGAGTGTAGTAGTGTGTGTGTGAGTGTGTGTGTGTGTGTGTGAGAGAGAGAGAGAGAGAGAGATAGGAGAGGAGAGAGGAGATGAAGAGGAGAAGTGAGAGAGATTGAGAGAAAGAGAGAGAGAGAGATGAGAGGAGAGAGATCCGAGAGAGAGAGAGAGAGTGATTGAGAGAGAGAGAGAGAGAGAGAGAGAGAGAGAGAGAGAGAGAGAGAGAGAGAGAGAGAGAGAGAGAGAGAGAGAGAGAGAGAGAGGAGAGAGAGATATAGAGTAATAGAGAGAGAGAGAGAGAGAGAGAGAGAGAGAGAGAAAGACAATAGTATTAGCAAAATATGCGTGTGACTCCACAACTTAATGTAGTAGAGTAGTAAGGGACCTTCTTTTTCTTCTAAGGCCCCTGATCATTGGTGAATTCGGTTACCGGGATAGGCAAATTCAAAGAAGAAATAGGAAATACCCATTTGCAGGGACCCCCACGAGAGAGACAGAGAGAGAGAGAAAATTTCAAAAAATTGATAGCTCGAGTTATCATACAGAATCAGTATACCGGAATTGATTGTCTCGGATGAGAATTCTGGAATTGTTATAATTTACTTTAATAATTTCTTTAAAAGTTAATTTTTCTCATATGGATAAAATTAAAAGAAAATTCACCGAAATACTACAGTTAAATCAACATACGTGCATTGTCAAAGTATGACATGACAAATGATAAAATACTCTGTTTCCTGCATGGCTTTCGTTAAATGAAGTAATATCTTGTTACATGCCTCCATGTATCAAAATAAACATGTACATCAATAATATTCAGTGTTTGAATGAGTTAGAATTACAAATCTGATAATAACCGTGCACAAGGATTACTTAAAACCGCTATCAAACGTTTTCAATATTATAAACCGATAAGAATTATTATCAAAAATCAAATATACACAATATTCGGCAATTTTAATCGTTTATCATTAATTAAATGTAGTTGATTATCAGCCCAAAAGACTGGAAAAGAAATAACAATTCATGACTTGGATCTGGGTATAATTAGCTTTAGCACGGATTGAACGACTTAAGGACGAATTCAGCTACCATTTGAAACTATTTATCTTCCTAAGCATGTAAATATGTCTTGAAGTTCATGAGTGGAGATGTTTAGTGACTTAATAGTTTATTGTGAATAACTCTTGTCAGAATTTGAAGTTCACTGAAAGTTAAAAAAAAAAAATACGAATAACCTGATTATTATTCGAGTTGGAGACGAAAATAAATACAACTTAGAGTAATATTTTATCAACAAAATTGATTCCAATTATTTGAAAACACAATTTAAAATGAAGACAAATGATAGTATGTATAAAGCAGAGTATAATGAAGCTATAAAAAAATGATATTTAAACAATATTTAGTATAAAATAATATAAAAATTAAATTAAATTCCAATTCATTAATGCAATTAAGTTGGGATATTAGATTTGTTCTATTAAACTAGTATAATACACATATAGCCTTGTAACATAATTAGTATATGCTCATAATTAGGTAAAGCTAAGTGGCCTGACGTTGATATCATCTTTAAGATAAAGGGGTTGCATAATAAGAGAAGTAGGTTAATTTATTAAAATTTCTCTAATTCAATTAATTTAAGGACTAAAGCGTGCTGATATTTTAAGCCAATTTCCATTAATTATTCCACTATGAGGAATAATAATTTAAGAGAATTCTGAAAATAGATAAGCAATTTGGAGTTTCGAACATTGTATTTTAAATTGATACTTTATATATAAAAGTCCGTCACGCAGGGGCTGCGTAAACTAAGCAGATTTCCCACGTAAAGTTATACAATAGAGAAATCTCCTTAAAAGCCCGAACTAGCTTTCGGCGGGAACGAATAGAAGCAACCATAACTCGTCCGTTACACTTAATAAAAATGCAAATATATCGGTTAATAATCAAGATGGAGAATAAGTATATATATATATATATATATAACAATATTTATAGTAAATTTAACTTGCAATAATATTGTTTCTATACCATTTTTCGATCTGACGTATAGTAACGGAGATATTTCGAATTTTCAAAATCCCCCCCCCCTCCCAATGGTCCGATTTCAGCCGTTAACGAACTTGATCTTCCTCTTTACATAAAACTATAAAATAACAAGTTTGGTGGCGATTAAACAAAACTTACGACCACTAGAGTGTTAACAGACATATATATATATATATACAGTTTTGAACGGACCTCATTTTCGTCATCTCCTGGGTAGGATCGATGGACATTTGAAGAAATTTTTAGATAATCGCGTCATGAGTTCGACCTCATTCCCTTTAGAGAAATCTGCTAAGAAGACGTGTATGGCAGCGCAAACTAAGCAGATATCCCACGTGTTAGAAATGTCTTTCTAACAGGTGGGATATCTCAGTATGTCTATTGATCACCTGATCTCACCATCAATTCTGTATTTCTCTCACACAGCCTATGTAAGCAATATATCCAAAATGCACAGGAAAAGATTTTTTTTCGAATGAGTTACTTAATGCAGATTAGAAGTGGGGGGGGGTGTATTTATTGCTTAAAAATACCAATACAAGTAACACGCTATTATTATATATTTAAGATAAGAAAAAATGTATTGGCATTAAATGATTAACATGATTAGTCCTATAACATTTTACAATCCGACTCATTATAACTGAGATTTTTCCAACCCTCCCATTCCAAGTCCGATTGCAGTCCTGTATATATACATAGGTATGTATAATATACCCTATATATACGAGTATATCTATAAATGATAATTTATAATATATAGATAAACACGTATATATTGTCAACTACTGGGTAGAATTGGTAAGCATCGCAAAAATTTTTCTAAATTCGCCACGCAGAGGCTGCGTTAACTAAGCAGATGTCCCACGTGCGCTACTTATTTGCATTTAACACAAAAATTAAAACTTCTATGAGAACAATATTTGCTATTTAAGTTTCTAAAAATGTGCTTCATAACATAATAGATTATTGTTAATATGACTTCAGTAGGAGTGGGGGTTTACTAAAGGCCGAAAACTAAAACATGCAAATATCTTGGTCAATAATAAAGATAATGAAAAAACGTAAATAACAACATTTATAGAACATTAAATTTACAATAACATTGACTTTAAACACATTTTCGATCCGACTCATAATATCAGAGAAATTTGGAATTTTCGAAATTGTGAGGGCATAAATTAGGGCGACATTAAGCTCATTGGATAATTGTGACTTCCCAGTTCATGGGACAATGCGAATGAGAACAGTAATGAGTGTAAACATCATAATTTCGGATTACGAATTATAACAATTAACTGAATCTCAATGAACATTTCTTCCCAGGAATAATTTCTTTTTAAATGACCTGAATTTTATAGTTGCACCTTTAAATGGCAGAGAACTACAACACTTAGTTTTCCATGAAACAGTTAAATATACAGTGTGGATATGGAGTCACACAGCATATATTTGTATTTAGCTGACACAATAAATTTTCTATGAAAACAATATTTTGTATTTAAGCTTAAAATTAAATGTTTCATAATATGACTGCTTATTGTTAATATGACCTTAGTTGGAGTAGCGGTTTAGCTGAAGACCGAAAACAAGGAAGTACCAGTAACTCCATTAATATTTGAGTTACAGAACCATAAGTACTCTTGTAGTACATCAATAGTTTCACATTAGCCCTGTAACATTTCTCGATATTATGAATTTTCGAATTCCCTTCCCCCCCCCTCTACCTATTTCTGGTTCGCTTATTGTTAAACTGGGATGACTAAAAGTGGGGGTTTATCAAAGGCTTAAAACTAATAAAAATCTGGAACACAGAAGCTGCGTAAACTAAGCACATTTCCCACTTGTGTCCCATATTTGCATTTCATGCCGTAAAATATCAATATGAAAAATATTTATTATTTAGCCATAAAATAAAGGGTTTCGTAATATACCAGCTTTTTGTTGATGTGACATGAGTAGGAGTGGGGGTTTAATGAAGGCCGAAAACTAAAAAACGCAAATATCTAAGTTAATATTAAAGATAATGAAAACATGAACAGAACAACATCATTCAATTTGCAATAAGATTGGTTCTATACCATGCTTCGATCCGACACACAGTACAGAGATATTTCGAATTTTCAAAACTTGTATCTCTAAATCCCCCCCCTTCCCACTGGTCCGATTTCAGCCGATAACGAACTTGTTCATTATTTTTACATAAAACGTTTAAATATGGATTTTGGTAATGATCAAGTAAAAATTGCGACCTCTAGAGTGTTACCAGACATATATATATAAATATATATATATATATATATATATATATATATATATATAATTTTGAACGGACCTCATTTTCGTCATCTCCTGAGAAGGATCGATTGTCATTTGAAGAATTTTTTTTTGAAAATAGCGTCATGAGTACGACCTCAATAGCTGATTTATCTTAAGGGAAATTTGCTAAAAAGTAATATTCATGATTAAGGAAGAAACGTTTAATTTTTGTTCAAAAGTCTTGTTTTAATAAATGTAGAGTAATATTATTCTTGACTAGTCTCAGTGAGTTAGTAGATAAAACACAAGATTAATTGTTATTGCGGTACTACTGTATGAGAATATTTCATCTCAGTTTATCATTTTTCCCCCCATTGCTCTAATCAAAATAAAAAGCGAAAAAATAACAGGTTTTAAAATATTAGAGAGATGCCCCGGCGAATGAAATCTCTTTCTCTCACTTTTCCTCTGTTGTATCTGACAACTGCACTCATGTCAGTGGTTCACTACAATTTCCTTTTATAACCATTCAGCGTTCCGAACTTCAAAGCAGACCACGAAGCATACCTCAAAAGAAAAAACATTATAAACACAATCCCCTCTAGGCAATGTGGTTTATTTTTTCAGGCTAATTTTGATGTAACTACTCACGTAAGACCATAAAACCCAGATACCGCACATACTGTTTTCACCAACAGATTTCGCACAAAATGTCTACATACCAAGAATTATACCTTTTTTTTTCTCTCTACCTTTCTAATAAATAAAATTAAAAATTCTGTACATTATTTTAAAATACTTCTTATTCGGGACCCAATATTATATATATATATATATATATATATATATATATATATATATATATATATATATATATATATATATATATATCCTTCATATTTTATGGAAGAGGTCTCCAATACCAAACAAACTGAACAAACAAAATTTCCATTAAGGGAAATTTGCTAAAATGAAAACAAAAGCCTATATCTTGTGAATTTACAAAACATATGTTTACACCTAAGCTATATCTTAAAATTAGCCAAAGAGATATAAATCATTCATTATAATGTACACTCCCTAACAGTAATTTAATTACAAAAAAATATTATTTCTATTTTCACATGATTGAGAATTCATATAACCCAATGATAGCCTTCAAATTCAACGAATTCTATTTACAAGCATCATAGTTTATCTGTGTTAACCATAAAGAATAAATAGTTATCGAAGGTAAATGAATGTAGTAATATAAAATATTAAACGTGTGACTAATTAACGAGTTCTTTTGAATGATATTAGACATCATGGAAAAGACAAAACAAAAAGTTATTGTGAGAAATATATATTTGAGGATTCAATTTTACAAAATTGTACAGGCAGTAAAAAATAAATAAATAAAAGACAAAAATATCTTATAGAACTGTAATGACTGCTCAGATTTCATACTAAAAGTATAAAAAGTCACGGAAATAATAAAATATGAATGCGACTATTGACTATTTATTTCTCTGTCATTCAACACGCGAATGCTAATCATGTGAAGTTCAACCTCCACAACAATCTGTCAGCTGTGTTAATTTAATCTGTATATCTATTAATACAGCAGAAGATAATTAGCCAATGGATGTAAGTCTAATCTATTGACAACGGGCGTTATCAAATTATCACTCTTCCATGCTCTCATTCTGAATCAGGGACATCACGAATTTAAAATTTATTTTGTACATGTAATTAAATTTAACACTTGCCAATATTTGTCATCATCATTGTGGATTCTTTTTTTATGTTGTGCTATTATTAACGCCCACTTTTTGCTGCTATGGCTAATTGTAGCGGGTTATCTACAGGCTCTTTTGTCAGGGTGGCTAAAGGATTTTCTTTAAACAATTCGTCACACAATAAATTCATATTGTAGGCAGAAATAGAACTCAGAACTCACTAGAATTCAAGGTGGATTAGTAGTTTTTGTAACTTATTAATTGTTTAGCTATGATTACTTTCACAAGTAGTTAATATAGATTTCCTTCTTAAGGTTTTATTTAAACCTTCCATATATTTCTAGATTATTTGACTTTTAAACCGCATCCAACCGTACTTGATATTGGAATATGAAATCAAAAATAGTAAAAATCCCCTTGTTTCCTTTTGTATCTCCCTTTTTTTAATTTGTATGACTTTATGTTTTTTTTTTAAAAAATAAACATGACCCAAGACCTGAAAATAGTACTACATTAAGATAAAAAGGAGGCTTTTTATTAAAATAAAATATCAATAATGAGTGGTACCCATTATTTTTTTTTGTGAGAGGAGGGGTGTTAATCAGTAAGGGTAAAAAAGTAATACCCATGAAATGGTAATTATGTGGCACTTGAAATAAAATTTCTGACCAAATTGATTAAGTATATTTTGGTATTGTAGTCATATCTGTCAGTGATGACTGTCGTCACTGGCTGATGGTCGAGTACAGCTGGCAAGCGCTTTCGATGCAAAGGCACCATCCTCAAGCCATCTAGTGTTGTACTGAGTTAGGTGTCCGTTGGTCAGTAGGTTTTATACGTCTGATAAACGGGATTGAAGATATTTCGGTATGTTTCACGAAAACAGTAAGTTATTGCTTCAAACATTTTTTAGTAACTAAGACAGCGTAGACAGGTACTTTATTTTGCTGTTAATGGTCTAGTAGGCATTACTTTCTTAATTTAATATAGTATTCCACCGAACTATAAATGGAAAAGTATATTTTTTATTATTTTGAGTAAGTAAGTCATTTCCCAAATTACTACGTTCCTAACTCGGGATTTTAAATACAAATGGATTTTGTGCAGACCACTGACCCTACACTTTAAACGTTTTGATCATAAATAATTGTAACACGTATTCAGAAATTATTTGGAATCCATAACCACATTTTATTATAACTGTGACAGTTTTAAACAGTGAGTGAATGCAGAACTATTTTTAGACAACTTAATCGATTATAAGACTTTTATTGGGGTTAGGCTAAATGGAAGGTCTTGAAACTAGGTTGGTTGGATTCCTTGAACATGGATCAATATTCCTAGTATGTCCTAGAAAATCATCTGCTAAGTGTTGAAGTCATTTGATAAATTTTCTGATATATGTAAAGACATTTAATAGAAGTGTATTTATTGCTAGAATTCAGTAAACAAAACAAAAATAAGCCATTTTATAAAATTCGATATTGAAAATCACAACATATTTAAAAAAATGATTGCAAGCCCGGCCAAAGACATTCAAAGAAATTATATCACGTCTGTGCAAGGTTAAACAAGCAGATCTCCCAAAAAACCAATGATACCTAGATGTCATAAACTAGACATTCTAATCATATCTACCTTAGCTACTTCCTCTTCTAAACAATACTTGAAGCTTGATAAGCTGGGAATGCCATTTCAAGAAATATTGCAGTTTTAAGTGATGATTAAAAATACTGGTGGCTGAAAAAGTAGAAATAAAAATAGCTTATGTTAAACAAATGTGAAATTTAGTATGACATCAACAGTTTAAATGTGGAGGTTTGGAAACGATTGAACAAATATTCCAACTAAGCAAGACCACTAACAAACACATCGATGTATAAAACCTATACCTCATTTTCGTCTCATCTATATAATCAATAGGATCGAAGGAAATGTAAAAAACCAAATCTAGCGACATGAGTGCAACCTCATTAGCAGATTTCCCTTCATGCAAATAGACTAAAACAAAAAATATGGACGGTTCATAAGTCGTATAAGTCTAAATTACTACGCAAATAAATACAGTTAGGCAAATTTGTTTGGCCTAGACAATTCCTTATAGTTGAATTTATTATGTACGAAACGAAATAGCCATGGAATAATTTAAATTCCAATACTCTAAATAGATAAGAACAATCAAATATTAAATTAAACGTTCAATTCATAACGAAGGAAGTTAAAATAATATATCTAGATATTTTATTTCTCAGTTTTCTGTACGAGTGTCTTCCATTCCTGAAAGCATTCTGTCTTATAGACAATTGATTTGCGAGATGCACAAACATTTATTTATATTAAATATATTATATTAAGTCCTTGAGATTTAATTAATTCAATCCTTTTTTGGTAATTTGTTTATTTGAATAAGATAACAGCCGTATTTGCACTTTGGTAAATCAAATAACTTTATTGAGATATAGTAACAGGATATGTAATTAAAATTGATTAATTTTTTGTTTCTTTGTGAACCAATGGCGATTGGCAATTTAAAATGTCTGGCGTATTCATTTTCTCAAATAAACGAATTTACTCCTTAATAGAATATTGGCAATTTTTCCATTTATAGAGAAAATTTCTATCAAGTCTTCTCCCTTCTGTCACTGTTGACCACACTAAATAAATCAGTAGTATTTTCCTATATTTTATATTTTAAGAATTATACGATTATACATACTCCATAAAATATGATCACATCATTTCATGCATTATCTTTTAATGCCAGTGAAGAAGGATATAGTGTCGAGAAGTTGGGAGGCAAACGGAACACATAAATAAAACAGCGTTTTTTGTATGAACAATATGTTATTTATTTGTGTCCACACTATGCAATTACGGCAAATTTTTTATACACGGAAAATAGCTAAAGAGGCATGTAATAAACGACATTAAAATAAAATACAAAATAAGCGGCGAATCTTGAGTTAAAAAGTGTGAATTTGATAATAATTTTACCTTGAAAGGTGTGGTGGCGCTTAGACGAGCGTAACGTAGAAGGATACGTTATCTACATTCGTTATCAGTAGATGTAAACAGCAAGGCGGTAGTTTGTTTACTCTTAGCCTAACTGGTAAATAAGGGTAGTATATCACTCCTTACGATCTGGGACAGCACACTCCAGTCGAGCCACTTATACTCTAATAATTTAATACTTACCTATATATCACGCTTGACTTAAAAAAAAAAAAAAATAGTATATGAAAATTATTATTTACTGTACCAATATGAAAGCTAATATTCGTATTTGCTGATTTCAAATTCTATTATAAAATAAAATTTCCATTATTACAACAGACTTATCATCAATTTGTAGATGATCAGTCTTTCGTTCTATTATAGCTAATCAGAATCGAGTTAAAATAACGAGGAAAAAGCATCTATTCACCGAAGAAGCACAAGTTCGTGAGAACCACATTTACCGCGAAATCAACTAACTATATCGAAGAAAGAAACAACTAACATGATTCGACAGATCTGAGAAGAATTCCTTAAACTTTATTAAAGCTCTATAACTTTCTAACAAACCAATATAACGGGAAATTACTTTCCAATAATTACTTTGATTACCAAGAAATATTAGGATCACATAATTTTACACTTAAATTACCACTTGGTTTAAGGCTGATTTTTATAAGTTGTTTTATTCTCCAGTGGAGATTTACTATTATATTGTCTGGGGGAATAATTTTAAAGCATTGTTAATCCCCAGGAGGGTGAAACGTTTGCTATTGATACGTACTTAGCTCAGTTGAGAATTTAAGATCCCTTTTTTTGCCTGAAATAACTTTACAATATTATTATTATTATTTCAAGTGATAAACTAAGTTTGTCGCACAGGGGCTGCGTAAACTAAGCATATTACCGAAGTCTATGAATGGTTCGTGTATTCGGATGACACCAGTCTTTATTACCAGCTGTATATTCTAATCATTATTTCTCTCTTGGTCCATATGTAAAGAAGGCTTCTAACTTGTGATACATACAAGGTATGCAATAGTTTAAAGTAAAAATCATTAGAATGTTGGACATTCGGATTGAAATGAAGTAACGTCATCTCGCTTAAGATGACACCTCCCTAACAACGTATTAATGTATTTAATGTAATTATGAAGCCTGCATTAGTAGTATTAATTATTCTTTTAGTCTGCAGAGGCTTTTGCTTTCTACAAGGTCTATATTTAGAGTTGTGTCCTCTTCAAATCTTTGTCCTCTGAATATGAAAGCCCATTTCATTGGGGAGGAAAACGAAGTAAACAATAATAATTTAAAACATGTTAAAGACAGTTTTGCACAAGATCTTTTCCATTAGGTTTTCGAAAAAAACTACCCTACCCCCTAAACTGACGTACCCTTCCCATTAAAATCTGGCTGTTTGGAGAAACCAACATCATTTTAGTCCGTTTAAATGCGCGGGTGATGCTAGGTAGCAACGTGATCGAAGTACGAGCAGGACGGACCAAAAACCTTTTAAGTTTAGTATGTACAAATCTATGAAAATTTACTCAGGTTATAAGCTCCCTTATATATTTATTTTCAATTTCTTTATTTGTGATCCTAGAATGGGAAGTCGACATATGGGAATAAATAATTTAACAAACATCAGAAATTTATTAAAACAAATAATACGTCGTTGTATAGAACAAGATTTTTGTAGATAAGGTCCTTTTTAACGTTCTTCTACTTAGATAAAAAAAGCCGTAAACACTGTGTCAAGGAAAAATGCGTCGCAAAGCTTTCATTACCATAAAGCAATTCCACTTTCCCGAAGGATAACGATTCTAACCTGGATATCTCTATCTCGTTGTAAAACCTAAAGCGTAGAACCTACTTGTCACCGACTAAACCATTAAGCCTCATTTCCTAACATTTTCTCGTAAAATTACTATTTAAAAAAACTATGACCAAGAGTTTTAATATATTTCATAGCGAGAAATATTCTAACAGCAAGTAAAATGATAATGGTTCTGTAGCTACAACAAATATAAACGTGAGTAGTTTGAATCGTCCATAAAATTTGTGTTAACGCTCTAAACATTCTTCTATCTAAATGATCCTTAATCTAATTTAAGATCAAGTAATACACGAGGTGCTGGCCAATGTAGGAAACTGCATTCCAAACAGACAAGCAAACATTTTCTTTATATAGTTTCTTTTTCGAATTAATTTTGTAGTTTTCTGAAATCACAAAATGGTGGGTCATTTGAATAATATGGTTTGTATTTAGTTTTCATAATTTTGGAAATACACAAAAAATTAGTTTCATAAGACCTAATACGTGCATTTTGTGAATCAGGCTTATTTTTTTATTCGTCCATCATAATGTTTAAAAAAAATCCTTTAATATATTCCATCTTATTTGTAAAGAAATGGAGAATTTGTTTCAGGTACTGGGCCAGAACACAAGAAAGCGCCAATCGCACGCAATAATGCCATCTGCTTTAATCTGTAGAATGTTTTTCGGATAAGTAGGTTACGTCATTCAAGTTTATCAAGAACAATTCTTTTGGTCACACTAAAAAACATTGAAAAAATAAGGGGTTAAAGAACCTTTGAAAAATGAAAAAAAAATCATAAAAGAAATAATTTTAGAATATACGAACAATGAAGCAAAATACACACAAAGGAATAGGAACAAAAATGTAGAATTCCATATCTTATCGGGAGATTACGTGAGGACGCACCGACTGTTATATTGTACAGGAAGTAATATTATACGAAAAAAATATTCTTCAATTTAAAACGTTTGTTAGAAAAGGAACGTGAATTAACCATTTCATCTATTAATAAATAGGGTTAATCACAAGAAATTCAGAAATGGTACATATTTTATTTTGGAAATATTATTTCATTCGTCTATTGGTCCGGTTAACACTTCACAAGATTCTGACTAGTTTCAAGTAACATTTTTCAAAATGTGATTGAAACAGAATATTAGATAAAAGAAAGTAATTACCATTAGAAAAATTGTAAAACGCGAAACTGAGGTAATTTTAGAATTTCAATGAATTCTCTGTATTTTGTTCCTATATTATTTTTTTTTCTTTGGTTATTCACAATGTATGTAAATGTGCTAAAAAGTATGATCTTTAGTGTTGACTGGATCGGCTAATTATCGAGTATGGTGTAGATCAAGAAACTCTTAATAAAAACGTAATAAACTAGATCTATAAACTCCATTTTCGAGTAAAGAATGAAAAATATTGGTTACGTCATCACGTTGCATTTGCATGTGTCTCACAAAGAAATCGTTCAATGAAAACCATATTTGGTATTTAACCTTAGAATGAAGTGGATCGTAATATAAGTAAATATTATAAGAGGATCAGCTTTTAGTAAATATGACATGAATAGGAGTTGGGGGGGGGGTTACTAATGGCATGCAGGACAACGTCTGTTGGGTCAGCTATTGTGTATATATATATATATATATATATATATATATATATATATATAGACAATTTGAACAAACAACATCGTCATCTCCTGGATAGGATCGATGGACATTTGAGGAAAATTTTCGAAAATCGTGTCATGAGTACAACCTCAATACCTAATTTCCCATAAGGAAAGTCTGCTAAAAGCAGCAAAGCTGAATTATATGAAGCAAAGCTGTGTAGTTATGACTTATTAAGACGACATTTTCTTCCTTCCATTGGTACCATGGCTGTGGCGTCTAGAGGTGAGTTCATTTTGTAGTCTGCAAACTCATACTCATTAGTCATTAGTTAAGTTGCTAGGCTACGGAGAGATGGTTTCCTAGTGTGATTCGGTCGTCGATTCTGAAGTCATCCTAAACCAGAGATGGAGTCGAGAAGTCATAGACAGAAGTCAACGGAAATAGTTGCTAGGCTGGCCACTGAACTAACAACGTTAAAAGTAATTAATTACCTTAATATGTCGCTTGAGCAAAGTTTTAGTAAAATATGTTTAGTAATTGTATATGTAATAATGAAACGAGGAGAGAGATACTGGGGATTGTGTTAGGAATGGCGATGTAGAACGTGCCGTCATGAATGGATATCCACCTTATGTAAGAGATGGTTTTGTCATCTACTCAAGGCTTCACAGAAGTATGTCTCAAACTGACAGCTAGCCTTTCAGAGTCTCAGTCTCGAGAATATCAGCTCACTTCGCTACAAACATTCAGCCACTGAACCAACAAGTGTTTATCACTGTTAAGGGGTAATAATTTAGTATTAGAACACACAACAATTTGTTTGGGATAGAACTTGATGTATTTTGGTAGACTGCAATGGCAACAAAAACATCTTAAAGTTTTAATTCATTAGTTAAGGCGTCGGTATTAATAAACCGACGGACACCGGTTCGACTTCCATCTCTGAGGATGAAGTAAAAATTGCCTTTGAAGTACGTACTGTATTCTATTTCAGTACACATATAAAATACGTATTAGCGTAAAGGCACAAATAAACTAACAAGTAAATCATAAATTAATTTCATTGATCCTGAAACCGGGGCCTAAATACAAAACGTTGAAATGATGTGGGGTTGTGCTAAATGGTGTAACAAAAGGCCTATGCCTTCTATAGGGTAGTACTCCTCGTTTATTTGTACCATTACGTTAAAACGTATTTGTTATTTGTACTGGTATAGATATAAACTAGATGCTTCAAAAGAAACTTTGGCTTCATCCTCTGAGATGAGAGTCGAACCGGCGACTGTAGGTTTAACAAGTTCATTAAAACCGACGCCTCAACTTATGTATTAAAGCGTTTAGATGTTTTTGTTGCCATTGATTTCTACCAAAATACATCAATTACATAGACACCACTTGGAGAGCTACCTTGCAGAGTTGATGTGGCAGAAGTCGGCTGGGGAAAACCGCTTTATGCAGCTACTCTGCTACATTGTCCAGCTCTGGGCTATCACTAATTTATTATAACATCGTGTCCTTTGTTAATTGTAGAAGTGTCGTTTAAATATTAAAGTGATTTTCTTTTTACTATGATTTAATTATCGTCTTTAATTATATATTTTAGAAGTGTTGTTGAAATATTAAAGTGATTTTCTTTTTATTATGAGTACATAATCGACTTTAATTATAAATTCTAGAAGTGTTGTTTAAATATTAAAGAGATTTTCTTTTTATTATGAGTTAATCGTCATTAAAGTGATTTTCTTTTTATTATGAGTTAATCGTCTGTAATTATATATACTAGAAGTGGCGTTTAAATATTAAAGTGATTTTCTTTTTATTATGAGTTAATAATCGTCTTCAATAATAAATTCTAGAAATGATGTTTTAAATATTAAAGTGATTTTCTTTTTATTATGAGTTAATCGTCTTTAATTATAAATTCTAGAAGTGTTGTTTAAATATTAAAGTGATTTTCTTTTTATTATGAGTAAATAATCGTCTTTGAATGAGTGACCTCCCGTTAATCGATAAGTACCACGATAACTAACTGAAGTACTTCTTCTGAGCTAAGTTGGACATTATATAGTCTTTGGTATATGACTAGAGTTGTGGGTTCAATCCCCACGTGGGATGAACTCAAAAAAAAAATAGCATCCTTTGTCCCATCGTGGCTGAAAAAAAGGTGATGACCAGTAGATAAGTCTTCCCAGATATAGTAACTCAAAATAGGCAGTAACAAAATAATTCCTCTATATCCATAAGTAATGGTACAGCCCTCCCATTGGTGGTTTATTCCGATGTATTTGCAGGAATAAATAAGGGTTAAGTCAATATTTTCATTAAGGTAGATAGATTTCTTTGAAAATAAAAATGCATTAAATGTTTGACATTGCAATAATTATTTTTCTCGTTGAATTTCTTCTCTCCGCTGAATAAATTGTTCATTCTTACAGCTTATTTCTTCAACAAAAGCAATAGGCTATCTAATATACAACTTTTTAAGATATATTTACATGTGGGAACTAAATGCTCTTGGGCAAACTGAATACATTACAAGATAATACAATCAAGAGACAATAATCTGAATAATACATGACCGCATTCGTTTAATATAACTATATGCAAAGGAAGATCCTAGATAATAAACCTGGATTTTTTTTTTACTACCAATTAAGTAAAGCTGTCCAGTTATATACAAATTAAAGAGGTTAACCCGATTTATTATTTCTCACCTGCTCTATCAAATCCCTCATTGGTCCTATATAAGTCAAATAACTCTAAAGGAACATTCAATTTTAATTTTCAAAAACAAACAAGTTGTTTTAGACATTATATGTCAAGATCCTTTTCCTGATATTTTGTATCTATTTGTCAAACACAGAAGGCCAGAGGAAACCACTACCCTCGAACCTCTTCTCTAGTCCGAATTTACTCAATTTCGGCAAATGTCTCTATAAACAGCTAAAAACCTTTAGATCAAATTAAAATGTAATGCAGGGAAGTCGTTCTACTATAATGAATACGTCAACATTTTTTATTTAAAAAAATGTGTTTCACTGTTTTCTAAATTTATTACCACAACATGAAAGTCCCAACTTATAAGGTAATGTATTTGATGAGTTTTGTTCTTGGCCCGTCAATGTACAATCATGTAAGAGGTGGTCATTGTCTGTTCAGTCTCATTGTCCCATTTGCAAGTATTTGTGTTTGTTAGATTAAATTTGTCCATGGAGCTTTTTGTTTAGAATTGCTAAGTGTTATTTTTTGTCTCTGGTATATAGTTGGTATGTACTTATGTATTTGTCGTCTTTTAGGAGTGTCTGTCCATCTTTCGTCTCTTTTTTTATATGATTCGTGTATCAAAAAAGTTTTAATGGTCTGCTTAGTCAGTTTAGAGTATGTAATAGGTATTGATACGTCTCTTGAAGCTGCATTTGCAATTTTGTCCGCTGTATCATTTCCTAAATTTCCTGAGTATCCTTTTATCCACGTTTTCCCACTATTACATTTTTCTGTCTACATAATTTGATTAGTCTTCTGATCTGTTCAGTCTGTTTGTTGTGATTTTCGTTATTGTAAATGCGGTCCATGTTATTTTTGCTGTCTGTATAAATTCCCTCAATCTAGTTGTTCGAGTAAGACGTTGAGTACTTGATTAAAGAAATATATTAATTAAACATAATATATAATAATATGTGAGTGAATAATGTCTTATCAATAATCGGAAATGTTGCATCCAATTTGAGTAAAGAAACTCAAGTAACTTAAATTGTCATTCTCGGAACCAGTAGGTTTTATAGTCAGTAGGCTTTATACGTCCGTTCAAAACCTAATGACCAATGGACAACTAACTCAGAACAACTCTAGACGGCTTGAAGATGGTTCATTCGCATCGAAAGCGCTTGCGAGACGTACTCGATCATCAGCCAGAACGATGGTCGTCACCGACAGGTATGACAACAGTATCATTTATGCTGGCGGTCCTAACCCTTCACTAGATTCCAAATGTTTAGTCAACTCGGAAATTATATTTATACTCTGCAATTGATATTTAATAGATCAATATACATACAATCATGGTATTTTACCTCTCAGGAAGGCGTACCTGGGACAAATTGTGACTATTCTTTGATTGGAAGCAAATGGACATTAAAATCAATGTGTATTCTCATTTCTCACAGGCGGGAATTTTCAATGATAAATGACCATATAAATCAATTATCCTCATGAATGTCATATAAATAGAAAAAAAAATAAAACAAATTGAATGTAGTGAGCTATTTATTTATGGTGATCCGGTCTGTTAAGCAAGTACCATCAATGAATAATGAACGGGCTGTGACACATATAATAAATCCTGGTATTAATAAAAATGTTAATTAATTACCGTTCTGTCTAGCTCATAATACAATGGAGGGAGAGAAGTGCTGCCAACAGTAGATTGAATTATCTCATTCAGTCTATTTTCTGAACGGAACATTAAAATAAATTTGCTTCCCGTTTAAAAAGCCAATTACTATTTACGGCGGTGTAAAACTACATTCTAATTCATTTCATAATTTAAGCTTTTGTGTAGATTTATTTTTAAATTTTAAGGTTTTGAACCGTCAAATGAAACATGACATTAATGCGAACACTAGAAAACCATTTGGCTGATAACATAGTAAAAGGAAACACCCAAGAAAAGTAATGAAATGTCCAAGTTTTTTTTTATCTCGGAAAGAAATGGGATGTTAAATTTTCTAAGAGTAGGATCCAGCTTCGGTCAATGAATGAAGAAACAACAAATTTGGAATTAAAACTGAATAAACCAAATAGCAATATATTTCTTATAGGAAACCTGTGATATTAAAAAATCAAATCACAAAAAAGACTCCCAAACACATGTGACATTTGGCCTAACAGTTTTGCCGATTTCAAGAAAAATGATTCCCTTAACAAGAGCTACAACGCAACAAAATAATACCCAATTAACTGACACCAGAAAATGAAATTCAATAAGGAAAAATGAAATAACATAAATAAATTAGCAATATTACAATGAATACACTTTAGAAATTAGGAATATCTAATATTTTCGAGTTTTTCTTTTCATTTTATAAACTCATTATCAGATTGTTAATTAATCATATTTAAATGTTATTGGCTAGATAATGCAACCAATTTAACAAGTAGGCCAACACCGTTGTTTTAATTTACACAAACTCGCGGACACAACACACACACACACACACTCACACACACACACACACACACTCACACACATAAACACACACACATTTTTCTTCTTGTCATATGCCCCTCCTTAGTAGTGTATTTATTTGTTCTTCATTTAAAACATGCTATTACTTAAAACATTTTTATTTTTAAAAATCCCCGGCGCGTTTTGAGCTTGCGCTATTGTCAAATATTATTATTTTTAAAAGATGAGTTTCATAAGATTTTTAAGTAAATTAAGAATTTGGATTTGCCTCTTGAAAAGGAGCACAAACTGGGAACGCGTAGGTAATTCGGAAAAATATAGTTGTTTCAAATAAAAGCATATTTTGAATGAGGTGTTTGAGCCCGAAATTTCACAAATAAAAAAATATATATTTATCCCTTTAACCAATTACCATGAAAAAGAAAAATCCATCTGAAATATTTATGTAGTAATACAGCACCTTTCTAGAAACTAGGAACAAAAATATATGCTTTAATAAACTGAGCCCGTGCTATTCAAAATCCCATTAAAATTAATATTGCATTTAGTTCAACATGATCAAATAAATTTTCGTGAAAAAGAACATTACTGAGATAAATGTGAGACCAAAAAATGTAATGTAAGATAAGACTTATGAGGATATTTTTACCTATTCAAGGCCTAACTCTGCCCTTACTTCTGTGAGTAAATGACTTTTATATGGTTATTTGTATAAGTCTTAGAATGGCACTTAATTACAAAATCACATTTCCCTTTTAATACAAATTATTACTATTAATTAATTTTATACCGGGTTTTCATAGCAAAATATTTAAAGTTTAATTCATAAAAGAGACCATTTTTTAAGAAGACAATTATTTAACTGAAGCTATAAAAGATAGGAAATAAAATATTGCCAATAACTGTGTACAATATGCATAATGTCCCACGGTTGTCCTAAAGCTAATTGTATGCATAGAAGTACCGATACTACAACGGGAACTTTTTTGTAAATATTGTTGCGAAAATGAAATACATTAAAAATTAAACGGAGACAGTCACGTATTTGGGGAGTACTGAGATCAAAGGGATGCTGTAAATAACAGTATAGTGCATTGTTTAAGACAGTGCAGTGCCGTGTTCTTGTGAACTTCAGTGATCGTGAGTGAATTATTGGACTGTGTAAACTGAAGAACAGTGAAGCTATCAGTGCATACTGTGAGTAGTAATTAAGAATAATTAACCAAATGTGTAGTGCATTGTTAAATAAATTGTGCAGTGTTAAAATTGTGAAACTTGTGAGTATTTAATTTTGCAATCCAAATGAACTCTAATAAACAGCGTATATTACTGATTTTGTAATAAAACGTAACAATATGCATAGCTTCTATTCCACCAGCATCAGATACTTTAGAAACTGGCGGTTTATTCTGTTCCTCAGATAATTCTCTGTTAACCTCTGCAATGTTTGAACATCAGATCTACGTGGCCCGAGCGTGACTGAAACCCATTTACAGTCGTTCCATCTGGATCTCTTCCCAGGCTGTAGATGAAATAATCGCACACGAGATAATCAGGATTCACTGAATACTCAAATATAAACAATTGTTTTTTTAAAAAAATCCCACGTATACCTACCTAAATCTCAAAACCAGGATCGCGTATCCACTGTGATTTCAGGGCATCCGTACTATTTTTTTGTGCTTTAAGTTTATAAAATCGACTTAAAATTATTGATGATACTGGATATTTGTAAAATTTTGTTTTCACGTTTTGAGTTATATATGTTGCAAAAATAGCCAATATCTTGAGCAATAAGAGCAGTTATATCTGATGCCCAAAAATAAACTGTTTTTTGAAATGGAGTTTCTTTTCTCAATTTTTGTGATTTTAGCAGATTTCCCTTAAGGGAAATCCGCTATTGAGGTCGTACTCAATAAGCGATTTTTAAAAATTTTCTTCAAATGTCCATCGATCCTACCCAGGAGATGAAGAAAATGAGGTCCGTTCAAAATTATGTGTATATGTATGTATATATATATATATATATATATATATATATATTTGTCTGTTAACGATTTAGCGGTCGCAATTTTTGTTTGATCGTTACCAAAGTCGATATTTAAACGTTTTATGTAAAAAGACAGATCAAGTTCGTTAACGGCTGAAATCGGACCAGTGGGAGGGGGGGGGGATTTAGAAGGGGGAATATTCAAAAATTCGAAATATCTCCGTTACCATACGTCCGATCAAAAAATTGTATAAAACAAATCTTATTGAAAATTAAATTTACTATAAATATTGTTCTCTACATTTATTCTCTATCTTGAATATTAAACGAGATATTATCATTTTTATTAAATTTGGGCCAATAACTTCACGTGGGAAATCTGCTTAGTTTACGCAGCCCCTGCGTGACGGACTTTTATTTGGTTTGGTACTATTTGCCTTCACAGCCAGAGAATATAGGCATTATACGCAGGTATATTTTTAATTAAATTAATTCCATTGTACAATGACACAGTAGTCGTTTGTGTGGCTCTAATATTGTGTATATATACATTCTTGAGCAATAATAGAGAGACCTGCTCAACAGTTTTCACTAAAGGCACACACGCGGTGGTTCTTTGTTTAAGAGAAAATGTATGTTGTAGCCTCTCAGAGTGAGAATACAATCTGGAAAAGGGACGTGTAATTGTATATCTCTGGTTTCCAGCGTGGTTCATCCAGAATACAATATCTCTTGGCTAGATACAACCCCTTCGTCGGCACATCCTCTCACATCTAGTAATGAAGTCGGCCGAGTTTCTCTTCTGCTCTTGTCTCCTTCCTTATTTAACTTCCGCCATTACTCTGTCTTCGTGTTTCGTTGAATGTATAACAAACATTACCCAACTTCACTAAAATATACACGAGATATATCTTTACTTTTTCACCCTTAAATTATTTAATTAGATTATTAAACCTCCCAAGTCATCGTTTCCCCAGGATAATTGCTGAGCATATAATTGAAAAACAGGCTAATTGGTTTAGGAGTATTGAAAATATCAGCCAGGAGTATCTGGGTGTAAATTGTAGCTGGATTAAAGAGCAAGGAAGTATGAATAAGAAAATAGAAATAATATTGGAAAAATTAAGGTTGCAATTTATTGAAGAAATATTGGGAAAGGGGGGGGGGGTATATTCACTCTAATTACAAGAATCTCGGTGTAATTTTAGGTAGTAATAGTTATTTGAATAGCAATAATAGTTTACAATTCACAAGCCTTATAATGAAAGCAAGGAGGATATGTTAAATCTGAATTATTCAGTATGTAGAACTGAAGGCCTATGGATATGCTCCTTATGTAATATGAATGAATTAGAAAATACATATCATTTTATAGCAGTATGCCCAGTGCTTAGTGAATTTAGAAAACAGTTCCTTGGATCATCAAAATTTAGCCAAAATGAATTTATTTTGTTTTTGAATGGCAAAGATTGGCAGGCCCTTTATAAATATCTATGTGTTGCACAGAGATATAGGAAGTTACTAGTAGTTGAGTATAGAGGATAAGTTTTTCTATTTATTATTTTTTTTTTTGTAAATAAATATTAATAATTAGTTTATTTTTTGTTGATTTTTAAAGATAGAATTCTTATAAAAGATTATTTGTTTTATTTAGAATATTGTAATATTATGTTAATGTTATGTTTATATATCTATATAGCAATAATCAATCATGCTGATTAATAATTTAGTAAATAATGGCCGAACTCAACAGACGGACTTATGAATCCATGTTTATGTATGTTATATATAGTATAAGGAAAGATACTATTTTGATATCTTAATTGTATATTTAACTTGTAAATTATTTAAAATTTCAAAATAAACATACTTTATTTTTATGTGTAAAAATGAAGAAAAATTGGTAGTATTTTAATGAATGTTTACGAAGTTAAACATTATCATATAAAAAATTTGTTAATTAATATTTACCCAAAAATGTGTATTTTTTCTTTACAAAATCTTTAATAAAAGCAAAGGATGGGGTTGTTCTGGATGGAAAAGCGATAAACTCAAACTATATATATTTTTTTTTGGCAGAACAAATTATTGCAAACCAAAAAAAAACCTTCAAACAGATACGTTTTAAAATGGCACAAACAAATCGATACAGTTCGGAAAATCATATATTGAGGCTGTACTCGTGGCGCGATTTTCGGAAAGTTTTCTCCTACACAGGAGATGACGAAAAAGAGATTCGTTGAAAATTATGTATACAATTGTCTGTTAACTCTCTAGCGGCTACAATTTTTGTTTTATTGTTACCAAACTCGATGTATAAGCCTTTCATGGAAAACTAAAGGTTATGTTCGTTAATGGCTAAAATCGGTCGAGTGGGGGAGGTGGCGGTTTAGAGGGGAAATTTTAAAAATTTGAAATATACTTTATATGGGGATATTTTATTCAATCAATAGTAATGACCGATAGAAATTCAGTCAGAAAAAACGACGGTTTGAAGAGCGGAATTAAATTAAGGAAGTTTGCTGAAAGTAAACTTGACAGCACAACGCGAGCACAACAAAGGACAGAGGCTGAATAGAAAATGGTGAAGAGAGATGCACCTTGGACAGTAAGAGCTTTATTGAAGACCTTACATCATACTTCACTATGAAAGAGGCTCTAAATGATTTACTGCAGTAAACCCGGAAGAAAATGGCGAAGGCCTCGAAACCTACAGCAGTAATGATTTCCAACAAGCCATCTACTCAAGTCCACTCGACTCTAATAATTAAACTTCTAATGGCCTGGGGTGTTCAATGCTGGTACTTGAATTTGCTTAGTACTACGGGCTTTGATTCTGATAACAATTACTCCAATCAATATGACCATTTGACTGGGAAACATTGACTCAATAGCAATAATTTTCGGACCAAAATGTTCGCCCGGCATAAAGAGAGTAAAAAATTTCATTTCTGAATCCGATTAGTTGTATCTTAATCCTAAAAGAAATTTCTAGTTATTAAAGTTGGCATCTAATAAGGACGTAATAAGGATGAATAACTTCCATCACTTCAAATGTATATAAAAATTGCAAAAACAAAAAAGCCCGTCACGCAGGGGCTGCGAAAACTAAGCAGATTTTCCACATGAAGTTTTACAAAAGAGAAATCTTCATACTGTTTACACTTAACACCACCGTGAGTAAATACAAACGGTAATAAGAAATCTTCCAGTTACTTTTAATAAACTCCCAACGGAAACGCTAAGCTTCCGAGTTATAAAAAAAATAGGTCTGCCAACCACTCAGAGTTGAACAGATAATTATATTCTTCACCGGAAAGACAAAAAATTACTGATATATATCTGAATATAACATATTAACATTATTGCAAACTATTTACTATATCTAGTACTGCAATTTATAATGAATTAGAATAATTTATATTTTAATATTTTAAATTTGAGTAGTCCAAAAACGGCAGAAGGAGGGGGGTGGGGGTCAACAGAACGTGTTTGCATACATCTCACTAAGTATACGCTTACACTACAAGGACGGCCAGAAGAAGACTTACACGAGAGCCAAACAGTTACGAAAACAGCCGAACCAATTTTCAGAGGAATATCACGAACACTACCGACAAGAGCCGATCTAATCTCGTCTGTTATCACACGCCTAACAGTATGGTTATCCTGGTGTTTTGTAATCTGTTGTCACCGTACAAAATGAAACTATTACGAACTTAAATTTCCAGAGCTCTCATAGCATATCAAAAAAATGTTTATAACATATTTAGATGAGTTTACTGTTCCCTAAAGAGAGACATTCAAACCTTATCGAAACTGAGATAGAAGTTGGAAGCTGTCTCGTGCAGAACAATCAAATGAAGCCATTGGGTTTAGGGTTGGATCGTATTAGTAATTATTGCCTATAGGGACGGACTAATCGGGGTTTCACTCATTACCCCAAATGTAGCCTAGCCATTAATTAATTTCGAACATGGGAGATAAATCCATTGTATATAGGAATTACTGACGATACACATATACCAGATCATAGCTAATCTACAACATATACCACAACATCTTTCACACTAAATTTGATATTCAAAAGACACGTTTCCAGCATTGATCGCTTTGTGGTCTCGACCTTCAAAGATTATTGAGTCATTTAACAATTAAATCATAAAAGGAGTAATCAAAGTCTGTTGATAAAATTTTACTGGAAACATACACCCATTTTCCCGTAAATTATTTGCAAAACTTGAAGGCGATTGCTCCCTGTTAAATTGTGAAAAATGTTACTCTTTTTGGAAATCGCTACATTCTTAACTGTGTAATTGGCTAATAGAACTTTATATAGCTTATCCTGATAAATTCGCCTAAGTACTTTGGTTAGCATAAGATTAACAAATTCCCAAGTACTGATGTGTCTAAACATTCAATTAACCAAGACTTTTGGTATCCTCAGAGTTTACGTTGGCTAACTTCAAACTATTACAGAACTGGAAGTACCATACCTCCATGTTTTGAACTTCACGCATTTGACCCTCGAGTATGACATTTCTTCCGGAACCACGTGGGTTTGCTCTTCTTCCTTAAGGCTAACTTTAGTCGTACCTCGGACTTTCGGCACGAGTCCAATTACATCGTCACCACTGTTAAGTTTACAATCAATTTATTTCTATTAGCTTAGGCAATCTTCTTTTTAATTACAAACTCTTTTATTAATCTCCATGTTCTAATACATCCTCTTACCTTGCAATAATACATTCTCTCAAAGCATATGATCTACAACAATTTTCAAGTCTGAATACTTCTATTACTAGAAGGAACTATTACTACTATTACTCAAGGAAAGCGCTAACTCGATTGACCCAATAGTTGAATAAATTTCAGTATTTTCATTTATTATATTATATGCACGCCGTTCATAGCGAATGACTATAAATCAAGTGAATATAGTTCTTCTAAATATAAATAGTAAATACAAACAAATTGCGTAAAACACAAGGTTCTTAGATTCTTTCTTACCACCAACTGTTTATCTAACAAACAGTTCCTATCACCAACTATGTCAATCTTGGTTATTTCTTTTATAACATTAAAATATCGTGTCGTCGATATTGTTTGTGTGAGACTAAAATGTGTGCGTGTATTACTTAATTTCTTGTACGAGGTAAAGGCATTTATTGTAAACCCAAAAATATTCAATTTAAAGATTTCTATAGAATTATTCCCGTTTCCTGAACCCATTTTTCATAATTGGAAATTGAAATTTCATATTTAGGACTGTTGTACTGTTTAGGGGGAAGGGGTTAGAAGGACTTAGAAATAAAAAATTGGAAATTGTAAATCGTGTTAGCTAATCGCATGCATCTCCACGTGCGATGAACATTTCTTATACATCTATTACTTACTTGGCTTAACAAAATCTTAATTAAATGAATTTCAACGTTACACCAAGTTACAAATTAGGTCAAGTGGGGCTTATAAATTTCATCTTATTTTTATTAAACTCGTTAATATGGTTAAACTGTGATTTGTGAATGACAACAATTTGGAAAAGAAGGTGGGGATGAGTTACAAATAGGGGGAATGTAATTATCTCTCGGGCTATGCCTGTCACTGAAAAATGTAATAAGACATTGTTTTTCAAGAAAACCCGTATAATTATTTTTCTTTACTTTTTATTCGAATTAAAAGTTTAAAAATTTTACAAGGGGTAAATTTTAAAAGTTGATTTTCACTTGGGGCTATTGTTAATCATCTGGGATACGGTATTGGTCTTAATCCCACCCGGTAAACCTAAAGTGGTGAGTTCGATTGCTGCCTGAGCAATAGGAATTTATTTATTGACGAACTCATTAAATAAAATCCTTTGTCCCACCCTGGCTAGAAAAGGATGGTAACTTGTAGGTAACGCGTCCTATTAACCGAGTAGCACAAAGTTAATAAATTGCATTTTTAACTTTTGGGTTTTCATTTCCACTCCAAATCAGTTGATTACATTTTTACTCTTTCATCATTAAGTACAATATGCTCAGCTTAAAATTCAAGTAATTCAAAAATATTTTTGTTTATTAGCACTAAGCCCTACGCCTTACACACTTGTTCACACAGCGCTTCTAGAGTTTTTCAATATGAAAAAGATATTTATACCTATAAATTTCACCTGCCCCTTTTCCTTAGGACTTTCGAAAATAATATATCTTTTTTTTTTCTTTAATATACTGCAAGATATATTAATAAGCATTCCAAGCGACGTCTCCTTGAAAATGATTCGGACCACACCACGACATATATTTGTGTTACATTTTTAATAATAGCGAAAAAAAGTGTATAAATTATGTGACAAATATTAATTCAAAACTATTTGTAGTCCAAATAAATAAAATAAAAAAATTAATTCTCAGGAGAGCGTGGCCATCCCATTACAGCTGCTAGTGTATAGTTTATGAATGGCATGACATATTTAAACTGCTATATTTTTTAAAAGCCGTATCAAACGCTGAGAACGTCTAGCAATACTAATAGATATGAACTATAAAGGCGGGCATGTGTTCCTTTGATAAATACCAGGTAGGAACCATATAGGAGTGGCTATAGTTGGGACCGGAGAGCTGTATGACTGGGAGGTGTAGCTCTGATAAATGTGAAGCCAGCTGCTAACAGAAATACTCTCTTCGGATAACCTTTGCTTGGAATTACAATGGCTCTTCTCCATTTTAAAGGCTGCTTCCTTAGCACGTCCTTCTCTGGAGGACCAGGCGATAAAAATCCCTAAGCACGCAGTACTTGATGGTGGGACCCGAGATCATAAGATTTTTCGCTTGAGGTACGTCTCGCAATAATGGCAGGGTGTCAGATCACGGCCAATCGCCGATCGGGTGGATTCAATGCGCGATATTGATTCCGACAGATGTATTGGAAATTCTACATTCATAATGCATTATATAAATATATCATATATACTTTATCAGATGTTTTTTTAAATATCAAAAATCATTAGTCAAATATATGAAACAAATCCGACTCGCGGAGGCTGCGTGAACTAAGCAGATTCCCGCAGTGGTGAATGACATGCTGGTGGTCCACCATCGCCATCTGTTCTACATAAATTTGGGGTTAAGGTTAGCCATTTGAGTTAAAGCATTGGTCTTAATCTCACATGGTGAAACTAGAGTGGCGAGTTCGATTCCCGCCTGGGCTATAGGAATTTATTTAGTGATGAACTCATCAAATAAAATTCTTAGTCCCACTCTGGCTGTAGAGAACATGCCCCAATTAGCCATGGTAGTAAAAAAGGGACATTAATAAATAATAATAATTAATTTGCCAGAAATAAAAAATATACTCTAATATGCAATTAAGATAGTAAACAGTTAATAAGGCAACATAGAAGAATGATACTAGAAGATAGTCATCGCCGTTCATACACGTCATGCTTGAAGATGCCCACACCTCGAAAACTCTTCCCAGGTGTACTTTCACGTTGGTTTCCTATGAATTTTACTTTTGTGTATATACTTGCAAAGAAAAATACATTAGAATTTACCACTTGTTTGAAAAAAGTCTTTTTTATTCTGAAATAGTGTTTGCGTGTTTTGACAATGTTGTTTTCACTATTATGTCATCTTATGTTCGACCTATTTATGTGGGTAAGGAAAATCTCGATATCCCTTGAGAAGGTAGATCCTTGAATATCAAGCTTCAATGGTGTCGTTCGAGTTAAATCACAAAGTTACTCTATAATTATGTTAATTGATTGATATTAGTTTCTCCTTTTCAAAAAGTGGTCGTTAATAAATAAAATAAATTAAATTTGCAAACTGATAGGTTACATCATATTATTCGATCCGACTTATATTAGCGGCGACGTTTCGAATTTTCCGTTCTACCCCTTTTCTGTTAATTGATAATGAGAGATAAGTAAAAGTGGAGATCCATTGAAGACTGAAAACCAAGAAATACAAATAACTCTCTTAATATTCGAGATACGAAAAACCTATATGGTCTACTGGTTTCGGAAAACCCTAAGAAAGATTCTTGATCTATTTAAGAACCATTAAATATCAAAGCAGCGACAATGGATTAATGGATAAATAAATATTCATGAATTAGCCCAGTACAGTCTATATAAGAAAAGTACTGATATAATGCGGGAAAAATCGCGGATGGTTGTATAGCCAACAAGAATACTTCTGGACTAAGAAATCCATAGTTAAAAATATGTGCGTCATGAAGGACGAATGATCTCTGGATTCGAAGGACTAATTCCTTCCTTACCCTGATATGAAAGTGAGTTTATACTGTGAACATGATCATTGAAATGGGAATCTGGCATTGAAGGATTTTAAAATATGATTTGGGATCCCTGCAACCCTCTTTTAAATATCCAGAGGAGTAGACATTTTTGTTAAGGGATTTAGAGGGAGTATGTAAAAATGCAATTCAGAGCTATCGTTTGAGAGAAATACAGTGTGAAGTTTACAGTGAATATTATTTGGTGGTGTGAACCTTACAATATGTAGAACACGGCCGGGATTATTTGGAGGAGAATTTGCGAACATTGAGTGTTAACAATCACATGATGGGCAAAACAATTAACTGTGTGAGGTAGGTAGTATTGAGAGTCGCACAAGTGTCAAATTGTAAGTAAGTAAAATGAACAGTACAACTCAAAACTCAAGTGACGTTGGGAAAAATATACGAAATAGGAATGTGTTTGCGAACGATCTTAAAAATAATTTAATAAAAGCTTATTAAGATTTGGTATTCAAGAGCTCTTGACATTTTATTAACTATCCAAAAATTCTGAAGTTGAGTTTCTCCCAAAAAATAAACATAATGCCACGTATTCTGATACGTTTTTAATTAATGTCCACTTTTTAACAACAAATAGTCGATTAGCCTATTTCTTAATTATTCTTCTAATAATTAGCCAATTAAGTTTATACAACAGGCCAATCTTAATAAAAACACATTCAAAACGTATGTCAATGGGACCTAAACAAAAATTTGGCGGATGTCGCAACAATCAGGGCATTGTTTTTCGTTTTGAATTATCTTAGTTCGGCTAATTATATGTATTTTCATTTTTATTTATCACGAAATAAATTGACTACGTTTACAAATGAGCTATCTTAGTTGATGAATCGTAGCTATAAAACTCTAGAATGCCTGTATTTATAGAGTGACAATGAGTTTCGAACTGTTAATCTCCGATGCCATATGCTGCATACCCCAAAACTATTTGGACCCTTTCCAATATGTTTATTGCTGTCCCGCTTTTTTTTTTTTTTTCTAAATTTTCTGGCAAATTTTTTAAACGGATCTCCCCCCTCTCTGAAGATTTTATTAAGAAATTTTTTAAAAATCTACATTTCACCGTAAAAAGATCTCATCTGAAGTTATCTGACTGAAGCTGATGTCTTTTCGTCAATTTTTAAAATCTTAATGGTTTTTTCTGTTGGGAGGATTAAAGAGAATACTTCTATAACCAATATATTGGAATATTAATTTTCTACAAATATGGTTTTTTTCTTATTCTGGACCCAATATCCTCATATATTTTTCGTAGCTTAGAAGAAGCGATTATTATAGAGTACATTCATTGAGACGATTGTGCGAGGGAATGAGCACTTCATAACTTTAAGTAAGCAATATGTAATTAAATTTAACAAATATATTATTTTTAGTTAACATATATAAATGTAGAAAATAATTATCTATGGGATTTTATTAATTAATGTTATTATTAGTAGAAAAGGGATGGCCCCTGAAGAGGTGGTTTGTAGACCACCAAATATGAAAAGTAATTTTGAATAAAGTCTGCTGGAGGAGAGAGTTTTTATTGGTGACCCTTGCCACTAAACTATGAAAAACTATTATTTTATACATATTGTCTATGACTCGAATATTAACTTAGTTATTTGCATATTTATAGTTTCAGCACTTTGTAAGCCCCCACATCTACTCATCCGATTTTTACTTAAAATACCTCAGATATAAAACATTCATTTATTTCTGTTTACATTAGCTTGTTACTGCGTGAATAATTGAGAATAGGTGATATGAGATGATTTGCGTATCATATTCCATTGCGTTGGAAATCTGCTTAGTTTACGTATCCACTGTGTGATGGACTTTTAGGTTTTCGGTCTTTATTAAGATAGTATTGGGCTACACCGGAGTTTCGTGTAATGTCATTCGCATAATGCCATTCGTGCAAAAATCAATCTTTCTAAAATGTGCACTATATTGTATAATTTTTGCATTTACAAGTTTTAAGTTGTTCCACTGAAATTAATGTAGACAATATTTTACAATATTTATTTCTTTGGAGCTTTGCATCTGTGGCGATGTTGCTCGGGGTAAAAAAAAAAATGTATAAAATTAAAAAACGAAACAAAATTAATTTAAACGAAAATAAAACTACATAGCAGAAAATGAATATGAAAAACAGAAATGCAACACAAAACAGAAATTGAAAACGAACAACAAAAATGCAACATATAACAGAGATGGAAACCAAAAACAGGACTAAAACGAAAAACATAAATGTAAACACAAAAATAAAGTGGAAAACTAAAAACAGAAACGGAACACAAAAACAGGTACCAAAAAGGGAACATAAAACAGAAATGAACATAAGCATAGATGGAAAACAAAAAACAGAAATCGAACAAAAAAGAAAATAGAACACAGCAAAGGAACAAACAAAAGATAGAAATTAATGTAGAGACATTTGCATCATTGAAAACTATCTTTGAATAAAGTACATGATCACCAAGACCGTTTAGATTAATCTACAACATTTTCCCCTGTTTTTCTAAGAGACAAGACTGTTCTTTAGGACTGCAATAGGCTCTTAAGCCCCAATTGAAGTAGGTGAATAACTGTCATGGATTAAATGTGCATTAATGCACAAGAGAGCATCCGAGGCAGAGTGCCAGGGGCAGAAATGTGACGACATAATATGCTTATAATTTATCAACGAGATATATAACCTAATGGACGGGAAATAAATTCATTAGACTCGGTGCAACCTGATATTACAGCTCTTCATAATATCGTGTTTACTTGAGCCGCTTTGATCCGCTCAACATCTTAGGGCCACTGAGAAAATAATAATAGCATCATTATTTTAAAGACATATGTTCAATCGGGAATTGCTTATTTTATAAATTACTTATCTTTTTATATATAATTCTACTGTACGTGTGTATGTCACTGAACTCCTCCTAAACGGCTGGACCGATTTGAATGATTTTTTTTTGTAAACGTTTGGGTGACGCCCTGGATGGTTTAGATTCACTAATCCGCCCGGCAGATGGAGTAGAAGTGGGGGTTGTAAGGAAGGCCTAAAATTAAAAATAGCGATATTTCGTTGCCTATTGGTTTTTCGGCAAATATGCACAGGATAAAAGTTGTTTATGTTGTTCTCTAGAGTAACTTTTGTTATATTCACTTTCGTCGTATAACAAAGTATAAACGAGATATACATTAAAACATTAAAGTGGGAGCCGACAATTTTATTGGGCACTAACGATTAAACCGAACTTAACAAAACTCTATATGTAAATTAGCATTAATTCTTCCATGATTATAAGCTATATTAATTTTTTTAGATTCGAACGGGAGCAAAGGTTATAAGAGAGGCCTGAATAAAAAAATTCGCGATATTTCATTTTCTATTTGTTTTTAGGCAAACGTGCATTAAACAAAAGATGTTTTTGTATTATTAAAAGTAGCTTTTGTTTTTAACATAATATTATTAAATGTAATATCCTAATCGCTTGTAATATCATGCAGGACAACGTCTGTCGGGTCAGCTAGTATGTGTATATATATATATATATATATATATATATATATATATATATATATATATATATATATATATGTCTGTGTGTGTGTGTGTGTGTGTGTGTGTGATGACAACGGAAAAATATGTACTCGAACGATATTAACGACACTCGAAATAAAGATATGGAAGGGTGGGGAAAAAAATGAGGTCCAATATCCAAAATGTTATCAGCGGAATAAGGTCAATAAGATAAACAGTTCACAAATAATAGTAAAACTATGCTATAAACTAGATGTCAATCTTTCCTTAGTTGATTTCTTCTTCAATAGTTATGCTACGAGGATTAAATTCTAATTATATCTTTTAAATTTATAATACACAGATAAATGCATATTTAATAAGTTTGATATCTTATTATTTAAAATTTTAGGAAAAAGATATTACAAACAACATATGTTTTAAACCCCTGTTATTTCGGCCTCCTGAACATCTGTTACTGCTGCCGAACATCATATGTTCCGTTTTCAAGGGGTTTATAAAGTGTCCTAATTTTGCCTAATTTATTCTATTACAATAACAGCTAAATACATATTTTTTTTTTTTTAATTCAACTAGACAAGAAATAGGGTTGGATGCTGTTACACAAACAAACCTGAAATGTCATAAATGGAAAAGTATCATGTTTAAAAAAACAATAACGGTACTTTATTCTTAGGCGTTTGACCCAGAAGGCTGAAACTTATATGGACACATAAATATAGAGATACTAAAATTCCCGGGAAAAGTAAGCTGGAGTGAACAAATCGGACACAGTTGAAGATAAGAACTGTACACGAGGAAACAGTGTTGGCAAACAGATACAAGATAAGACAATTTTTCTTCACAAAATATCAAGTGGTTCAGACGCCAGGGAAAAAAAATGCGTAGATAGAAGATTAATAAAGATCAGCGTACACTCGAAAATAATATTCAGTGAAGTGGCTCACCTGATAACAGAGTTACAAATTGCTTTAGCCGTAGGCGTTTATTATTGATTACTACCTATTAGGTACTAATATCATTAGTATCTATGAACACAAATACCTGTGTTTATTCGAAGCAACGAAATTTTCTTTTCTTGTAGTAAATGGCGTTAGTAGCATTACAGAAATAAGTTTGAGATAAGATATTCCAACAGTTAGAGGAGATCGCTTTTAAATATTACTACTCTCAAGTAAGCACGCTTACTTAAAACGGTAGATTTTCTGATCATAGAGTACAAGTTACACGAGTTTATTGTACAAAAGAGTCCGTTACTCAGGAGCTACGTAAACTAAGCAGATTTCCCAGGTACTGTTATAAAACATTTTTTATCTCATATCACAACCTATAAAAAAACAAGAAAGAACGAATAACTCGCTTAATACTTGAGTTACGAAAAAATGCATAGAACTGTTATTGTAAAGCATCAATAGTTTAGCATGATTGGCCCTATAACAATTTACGGTCCGACTAATAATAACGAAAATGTTTTGTATTTTCGAATTCCCTCCCCCCTAAACCCTCTCTATCCCAGGTCCATCAGCCAACAACAAATATGATCTTTAGTGTTGACTGAGACAGCTAAAAATCGATTATGGTATAGATCAAGCTAACATCTTCGAAACAAGAACGTAAAAGCATAATTGATGACATCATCACGGAACGAATTTGCTCCTATCTCGTATATAAATAATAATAAAGTGTTTCGTGATACAACAGCTTATTCTTAATATGACAAGAAATTGAATGAGGCATTACTGAATGCTGAAAACTAAAAAACCCAAATATCAGGGTTAATATTCATGATAGAGAAGATTTGTATATTACAACATTTATAGGCAATAAACATTGGTTCTATACAATTTTTCGATAAGACGTATAATAACTAAGATATCTCAAATTTTCGAAGTTCCTCCTCTCCACTCCCAGTCCGATTTCAATCCTTAACGAAATTGATATTTAGTTTTACATAAAACGCGTATATATCGATTTTGGTAACGATTAAACAAAAACTGCAACCGGTAGAGTCGTAAACGGAGAATATAGGAATATATATACAGTTTTAACGGTCCTCATTTTCGTCATCTTCAAGGTAGGATCTGAGGAAATGGCACAAAAATTCCGTAATGAGTACAACCTCAGTACATGATTTACCTTAAAGGGAAATCTGCTGAAAACACATTACAATAATCCAAACACAGGCTCGCGTTAGTAAGTTGAAACACTAGACAGTAGAATGTTTAGGGGCGTTTTAGATACTTTTTACTACTCCTAAGTCATAAATTTAATTACGAGTTGTTTCAAAAACACCGCAACCTCGTCCGTCACTTAGTAAACGACTGCCGAGCATCCATGCCGAAAACATTATTCAAAATGAGCGTAGCCAACCCTTAGAACAAGAATCAATCCAAGGGGTGTTTGTGTACACCTTGAGAATAGGTTTCCACTAGTCTGATGGAGCCCTTCAGCAAACAAATATATATTTATTTGGAACGGTTGAATTAAGACGAGCTGATAGGTTTGAGAAGTGGGAGGAGGAGGGCCTAAGTGGTCCCCCACTCAGCCTGGGTCGATTTAGATGGTCCACTTAGTTCTAGGCCCAGGTCTCCTCTCCATCCCCAGGAATAGAAGGCTTTTCCATAGCTCACTTCACGTCTTCTATGGGTGGAAAAAAAATCGTCACGCAGGGGCAGCGTTAATTAAGCAGATCTCCCACTTGCGTCACGTATTTGCATTTATCTCAAAACGAAAAAGTTCAATGTGAACAATATTTTCTATTTAGACTTCAAATGAAGTACTTCAAAATATAATAGCTTATTGATAATATGACATGAGTAGGAGCGGGGGTTTACTGAGGGCTGCAAACTGAAAAAATTCAAATTTCTCGGTGAATAATCAAGATAATGAAAAAAACGTAAATAACAACATTTATAGAACATTACATTGGCAATAAGACAAATTCTATACAAATTTTCGATCCGAAGCATAATAACGGAGATATTTCAAATTTTCGAAACCGCCCCCCCATTCGCACTGGTCAGATTTTAGCCGTTAACGAACAAGATCTTTATTTCTGCATAAAACGTTTAAATATCGTGTTTGGTATTGATTTGACAAAACATGTGACAGCTAGAGCGTTAACAGACATATATATATATATATATTTATTTATTTATTTTGTGTGTGTGTGTCTGTAACGCACCTCATTTTCGTTAACCCTTAGGTAGAAGAAATTTGGAGAAATCCCTTCATGCGTACACCTCGAAAGCTGATTTCCCCTAAGCGGAATGGAATCTCCTAAAATGGAAATCCGCGATCGCAGTTTATAGGATAAAAGTTATTATCCTCCAGGTGTACTGAACTGCAAATACAATTTTTCGGATACGCTGGCCTAGTAGCGATACTAGTTAGTAGTAACAATACAGCAGAAATCAAGATATTTGATGTTGCTGCTTGAAATAATTATTCTAAAATTAGACGATGTCAGACCTAATAGAGTTCATAATAAGAGGATGAATGAAATAGCGAAATTCCACCATGAAACTTCTATTTAGAAAACCGATTTTCGTCTTCTTAACAATCCATAATCAGGTCAGTTGGGAGCAGTAGGCAAACTGTATTCCTAAATACACCTGGGCTAGAACAGATGATGTTAAGGAGACCAACTTGGCCTAGGAATAAAGGTTAAAACATTAATTCGTAGGCCAAGTTAGTATTTCTTTCATCTTTCGATTTTGTTTAAAATACACTTGAATTATTACTTGAAATAAAAAGGTATATGCCAAAAGTTAAGTTCCTTGTCTAAATATTTTCACTTACAACATATCAGTGGGGCAAGACTGGAGGGTAGATTAAATAAAGATATAGTCTGCATACTAATACTGGCTAATGCCAATCAATCATGCTAATCATTAGTCAGCTTATGAAGTCTACAGGTTACGGAAGGATGGCTATCTAACAACTTTGGCCTTGAATCAAATTTTCTCCACTCGTGCATTTAGGTACTAGTGTGAATGGAATTTTCCTCATGATGCCTTTATTATTGCTGGATGGTCTGATGCAATGAGGGGAAACCACTGCATGTCTTTGTGACCCTCTTATACCCTTATTAGGTCCTGAGAAAATCAGGTGTACACGAAACCAATTACTAAGTGTAGCATGTAAATACTACATGCCAAAAGTACGGTATAAGAAAATGTGTGACTAAGTTAGCTACTATTTTGTAATTATAAATATATCGTAAATATTTGTTATTTAATTAGCACCATAAGTACGGTGTATGGAAATAAGTTCCTGAGTTCTTCGTTGTTTCGTACAAAGGTACATTTTGTTTATTGTCAAATATGTCGGTAGATGCCGTCATTACAGGCTGATCGTCGAATGCATATACCAAGCGCTTTCTTTGTTATGGCAGCGTTCACGTGGAACACATGATGCAATACAAAACATACTGGCATGGGTATTAGGACATGAAAGCATTGGAAGTTCTGATGCAGACCAAATGGCCAAAATAACAACTGAAAACCATAATTTAAATTTGTTTGTTTTAATATTGAAAAACAAATCAGTGATTTACAAATCACATATTGTTACTAGGTAAATTTCCATTAACAATTATTGAATAATAAATTATTGTCAAACCACAAAAAGTGTGCATTGGTGGTTTTGTCCACTGTGGACATCAAATCAACTGAAACAAAGGAATATATGCGAGAAAAACTATTTTTTGTTTAATGTTCCTCATAAGGTTAAAATAAAAGTCTAAATTAAATTTCAGACATGTGCCTATTATGTATAATTAAAAAGAATAATAATTAAGATAGATATTGAAAATGAGAGATAAGCCTGGATTGTTGTTGATGGATGGACTTATTGGAGTTGGCCTACATGCATGCTGTCGTTGTTAATATTTATTTTGTGCTAATGCTTTTGTTCTTGCACGCCATTTTTATAAAAGATATATTGTCATGTATTGTTATATATATATGTCTCGACAGGGAACAAGTCATTGTCAGTGTGTATTATATTTTTGTCTTCTTTCAATTATATTCTGTTTTGTTTTCTATTTTTAGGATTTAATTTCAAGTAAAATTAATACCATTATTATTAATAATTTTTAGTTACCTCAACTTAGACTCCTTAATTAAATAAAATTTCTGCCCAAGACACTTTTTTTGTTTGATTTTGTGTTACTACATAAATAAAGTACATCAAGGCTTACATGAAAGGACAAATACATTATTCTAACCACCCCTAAACGTGATCTTACCAATCACCATTGATGTGGGGCATAAACCAAATAAATAAATAATTACAAAGTATTAGAACGTAGAGAACAAGTTGTGCTTACATTGGACATACTTTCCTTCATTATGAACAGGAAAGAGAAGCACATTATGCACATTATGTCATGAGTGTAGTGAGCATCTGAAGGTTAGGGAGTTAACAGAAATATTGGGTATGGGAATAAGTTTTAATTGTTTTTCCATACACAGTATTGATGGCATCACATAAATTTCATCTAACCTTTCGATACATGAATTTAAAAGGTGGTGTGTATGTATGCTGCTAAACACAGTTTCAGACTTTTGTTTGGAGTCAAACAGCAGCTATTCATATCACATCGAAATACAGCGTTCGCGGGAAGTTCTCCTCTACAATCCTTCGAAGAAAAGTGCTGCGGAAATGGGCCATTTGCTTGGCAATGTTTATAGCAACCGCGCTTCATCAGAGACAACTTGCAGATAATTTGTTTTTTCTTCGAAGGATTGTAGAGGAGAACTTCCCGCGAACGCTGTATTTCGATGTGATATGAATAGCTGCTGAATTGACTCCAAACAAAAGTCTGAAACTGTGTTTAGCAGCATACATAATCACCACCTTTTAAATTCATGTATCGAAAGGTTAGATGAAATGTATGTGATGCCATCAATACTGTGTATGGAAAAACAATTAAAACTTATTCCCATACTCAATATACATAGAAACACACATTTTAGCAGACCTCATTTGTGAAGGTAGGATTCGAAGAAATTCAAAAGGAGGATTAATGAAGATTTTCGAAAATTTCATAATTACTACAACCTCAATAACTAATTTGGGTTAAGGGGAATTTGATAAAACGTTAACACGCACACCGGATAGCCTTTCCCGCGAATTTTAATAATTGACGAAGACAATGACAAACGGAATGACGTAAATGTGTCATATATTGTTAGGATTCGTGTTGACGACCCCTAATAATTTATATTTGAAAGTTTCTATTTGATCTTCGGAGATTAAGAATGATTTTCTATAGTAGTAAACTAGAAAAGACCAGGGACGAATGAAGGATACCCGAGAACATTGATAAATAAGCACATTCTTCCAAGCCGCTAGGGTCTAATTCTCACTTGCAGTACTAGACACTTCACTTGCAAAATTGAAGTGTCTCAGACAATTATCATTTCGTAAAAACAACTAGATTAAATACAACTTCCATGCAGAATAGGAAAGCAGATGGGAAAATCTTTGCGATTATTTTAATATTTCATATATTCCATATGACAGATAAAATTCACGTTCTAAAAATAACTTAACGTCACGATATTTATTAGAAATTTAAAAATTCGGCAGTTAATACGATAGTGTAAAAGATATTAGAATAACAAAAATCAATTTCCCAACGGGCCAAGGCGTGCCACACGGATATATATGGTGGGAGGTTAAGTAGTCAGTTTGACACATTGTCCTCCCGTATTTCAGTGATATTACAGACCAACTATCGCTATTCTTTATTCAAACAGCTAATGAAGTACCTCACGCTGCTGAGTGGCCACAGTGGGAACGAATCTAACTGAGACCAATCTCAAGTTCCAGTGGTCACACAGCTAAATATAAATTTAAAATGTTACCCCAGAGTTGATACTTATCACCTCAAAAAATAAATTAAACCACTGTTTAAGTCACTGGATCACAGCCTCCCCTATTGTTTTCTTGCTTGGAGCTAGTGTTATCTAATGGTTAAAAAAAAATAAATATTGCATACGTTTGTTTTATTTAAGCAATACTAAATTGATTTTTATATAATTTTTGAAGCTCATAATCGGTTATAATACCCTGCAGGTTTATAAAATAAGCGAGAACATGTAGAGATATTAGTAGGGCCAAAACCATGACGACCTTAAGATAACCATTACGTTAAGGCAGTTTAACGTCGCTATGGAAAAGCTATCCGGAAAAAAGGACACTAACAATAACATATAATTCTGGCACGTCAGAGCATGGCTTATTCTGGTAAAGTATTGATCACAATTAGTAACGTTTTTTCATACTTCAATATGTACAGTGGTGCTGTGGAACAATTGCAAAATACCTAGAGCTAAAATAAGTATGGAAAAAACCCAGAACTTGTAGAAGTACCAGTCTTATTTAGAGACGGTGGTGTTATCTATGTAGGAGAGTTCAAGTTTCCTAATTGCAGTACGTTAAGTACATCGGTGGGGTTGAAATAGTGTGGATGTAAATATTAAAGTCGGCTCCGGTCGTAGGGTCCAGAAACTTACAAAGAAATCGAAAATACAAGTAAACAAAACTGATATCTTATAGTTGTATATGCCTAAATCTGTCTTGATCTGGGAGAAAAAACCCCAGAGAATGATGCGTTGTGTGGTAAACCTAAATCTTATTGGGAAAATGTACTGATTGGAACAGGCCGATAGAGTTGAGTACGAAAGGCTGCCTAGGGAAATGTTGTATGGAACAAGGGGTTGCGAATGGAATATCCAGGTGGAGCCCAGAGGAGGCTGGAGCTCTGAAATTTGGGGGTCCAAATTCTGTACCTCACTACATGGTTTATTATGCAGGCCTACAAGTAATGCGGCGCGTATTTTTAAGTAATTAAATTGATAAAACAAGTGTGACGCAAGGAACGATTTATTATCAGAGCACGACCATATGATGTAGTATGAAAAGTTTAAATACAATTAGAAATAGAAAGATTTATATTAATTCAAATGAATGTTTGTTTATGTATTAATAAATAGGCGACTAAATTCCTTGACCTCCGGTTATCAAATAGCTGTATGCAATTGTACGCGGAAATAAACTTATAGATTCCTATTGCAATCAGTTGCATAATATTGATAACACACCAATCATCTGGCAGCCATGCAATCGAACTGCAGCGCAATCTAGCGAGATATGTGCTTGAACTGAACGTTCCCACCATCTTTGAGGCAATGACAAAATAAATGATGGAGGTTAACAGTTCTTACATAGAGCGATAACGGTAATGATAGCTTCTTCAGTATCAGTAAGTGTGATACTTGCATAATACGAATGACATCCCATGGTCTCCAAGATGTTAATAAAGGCATTAAATGATCTCAAGCTCAACACGATTAATTAACTGAATGATAGTGATACACGCGTGAATATCAGACGCGAGGGTTAATACTAACACGCGCGAATAACCACCTAGCATTTTACATGTGGTCTTTGAGAAAAAGTAGCAAACCTATTGTTTTGTCCAATATCTTAGTATTGAAAAAAAAACGCCTTATATATTAGCATACAGAGTAAAATCTTTCAAAAATACACGTACTATTTCACACAGATACAAGTAATTTTCTGTAATTACGGGATAAGAGTGTGGAATATCACATATGCCATTAATGGCGGTATCTTTAACCTATCAATATTGTACTCTAATAGATTTGCTAAAAAATCGATAAACAAAATTACTAGTAGTTCCTAAATCCTATACTAAAATTTGTAATATATAGAACAATGAATTGTCGTTATAAATTTATTTAGAATACTAATCAATGGAATTTTAAAATACACATCCATATACAAGGACAACATTAGTTTTTATTTTACTCGTAAACGGAAGACTATGCCACGGAATAGTAAAATATGAATAAAGGTAAAAATGGCAGAATGTATTATAACATAATGATAAGAACGCGGAAAACGGCAAACAAATCATTCATTTTTTTTTTACATAACAGTGACTGCTTGTGATATTTTACAACTGGAATCCCTTCTAGGAAAAAAGCTCGTCAAACATCCCGGACATCTGTAATGATTGTTAGATAATTTTGTGAGGCATTTCTGTGGGAAAAAATAAACATACAACAAAAAAAAATCACGAGGAAATGCAGAAAGAAAAATGTAAAATGCCATGCAAACCACTGGAATTAAAAGTTAGAGTTAATACTTACGTCACGAAAAACATCTGATACAAAACTGTCGTTTGCCACATGAAAGTAATTTTCTTGTTAACACGTTTTGCTTATTACTCCTGGGTGGTTTCAGCAATAACAAGAATTGCAAAGAATTATGCATGGTATAGGACATTAATATTATCATCATTTTTCTGTATACCGATGAGAATGGATTTTTGCTTGTTACTGAAATGACAGTATTAATAAAGAAGATATTTAGAGAAATTGCAATAATGTTCCTTACTCCATTAATATCTTCACTTCGTAACTATTTTAGTTATTCACCAAACTTTCCGCCAGATTGAAACAGACGTTTATATATTAATAGATTAGTAAGGAATAAGATATTGGAAGAAACATAGAAGTTTTGTCTATATTCAGAGAATGTATGGTTCTCATTCAGAGGCAGAAAATTTGCAAATTATTATAAATTAAAATGAAATAGCACTTGATAGAAAATGAAATAAAGTATCCTAAAATTCTAGTTTTAATTAATTGGAGCAATATCCACAAAGAAACAATAATAATATAATTAGAAAATTCACACGCTAAATCTTTTAGGCTCAGAGATATAAGAGTGTCTTAATAGCTGTAGTTATTTACACATTCAACTAACATGATAAGGTTTAAATATTTTTACAAGAGAGACCAACAAATCCAATTTATACTAAATCGAGATAAAAGACGTAGACAAATTTGCTGACCACAACTGTTTATTTTTATTACTCTGTATTGCCAAGGTGTCGTCTAAAAAAACTCGAGTTTTGATGTATTTACTATATTTATATACTATTTATTTATATTGTTGCAAAGAAAACACATGGAGAGTACAATGTTACAAACGGTAAAGTTAGTTACTATGCCGGAATAAATTACATTACGATTTTATGAAAACACCTGATGAAGTAGGCAACAGAAGCACTGAGACTTGTAAATCTAATGACCGATCGCATCGTTGAGTTAGCTATTGAAAGAATAGCAGATGTTATATAATTTTTTAAATGAACGATTATAAACTTCACCAAAAAAAAAAAAGTTAATGATTAAAGAAATCAATTCAAAAAGGAAATATTTTATTAATATCCTATGACGTAAGAATTCGCAAAGTTCTGAGAACAACCTATGTGTATAAGAAAACACAAGTTCAACAAGAATAGAAATAAGGATTTTCTCAGACGGGTAAGTAGCTGTTAAATATTAAACGAAGGGCCGTCTTATTAATAAATAAAAAGCCATTGGAAGCCGACTATTAATAGAACAGACAAATTTATATATTAATCGGCGTGTATATAAAGGCTATTAAAAGAGGCGATATTTCTTGCAATATTTTAGCCTCAGTGGCATCACTAGCAGAACCAATTTGCCCTTTGGCATAGGTAATACCAATTAGCCATTCATTACAGCTCGTTCACACGCTAAATAATCCATCGCTTATCTCTTGAGGGATTTAGTGCACATCTCAGCCCGGAATACAGGAGTTAAAATAAACGTATTTACTCCTATGATGCCATAACTATTTGATAAACTGAAATAACTTCAAGTACATTAACATACAGTTATTATTTAATTAAAATGTATTTTATATTTCAAAAATAATATAAAATTTCCTATTTCGCACCTAAAGATTATATATATATATATATATATATATATATATACACATACATACACACACACACCTAAACTAAATGAGTATTCATTATAAGCATCATCATTTTCATGTTTGCTTGTAGTGAAAATTATTATTTCAGGATAAAACTTAGTACTGCTCACTTACTTCAGCACAACTATACTGAATTCATTTGTTTGTTTACTTACGCATTTTGAAATACCAATAAACAAATGTTTCACATAAAATTTTAAGGGGTTGGGCAGGGTGAGACAGACGTTTTAAAATCGGTTGTCGGAAAGCACAATCCTCTTTCAGTATTGATAAAATGAAAGGAAACCGGTACTTGCTTATATAAATGAACTTATTTAAATTTAAAAGATAACTCGAAAAATAAACAGGTTGTATATCAAAAACTACACATTATTTAATAACTCGTCAATGGTAGACAAGATTCTACACAAAATAATGTTACTCTAGATATGCGGGGTCCATCATGGTTTAAACGATTAAAAAAATGCTAAGAATACACTTATGCACACACATTACAGTCGGTTAGTATTATGAGGTAGTTTTCAAAATATTTGTTTTTCCATGTCGAACATACATACTTTGATACACCAGAGTAGATTAAAAATGATAAAATTTTTACCGAACAATACAGTATTTTGTACAACTATAAACACCATGAGAGATTTCTAAAGACCTATTTGACAGAGTAAACAAGATTTTTTTAAGATACATATTTCCAAATATATTCATAAATATAAGCTCTATAAACAAAAGAACAAAAACAAAAAAACATTCTTACTTATAGCTAATAATTATTGAAATTTATTTTAACTATTTTTTTTTTTTTTACTAAGTTGGAAATGTCTTATTTCGTCTTATCGACGATAATATTCAGGTTACATTTTTCGCATAGACAGTAATATCATAGCTTACAAAAAAGCTGAGTTTGCCTAAATAAAACTAAGAATTTTTTTTTAATTTTTTTTTTTTTTTACTTTGGGAAATTTAAGTTAAATTTGCTGAAAAAAATGAGTTACAAACTATTTAAAGGCATAAATCTTGAACAGATTTATAAATATTTTTTTTTTGACTGCTAAATTTAATTTATTTTCAAATTTTGAATTTCAATATGGAAAACAATTGAAAAATCGATAATCAATGAAAAATAAATTTCTATTAAAATCATTTTGTCTGTACATACCATTTCCGATGGGTATAGGTAGCTTCCTCCACCTGGTCTTCCTCCCTTTCTTGCCCATGGCTGTACGCGAGAGCTGGGCGAGAGAGAGGCAGACACCACTAGACCCTCACTGCTCGGGGTTTGAGGAGAGACTGGCGAGCAAGGGAGGGGGGCGCGCGCAGGCGCAGCTACCCCCTACCCTGCCCGTCGATACCACCTCCCCTCCACTTTCCCCTCCCCGGGTTCCGGCTACCCCTCTCCTAGTTACACATAAATACCAATAGTAGCGCTAGTAGTTTGTAGAATAATCTCAACTAGGCTAGTGTTGATTAGTCGATTAGTTATAAGAGTATTTAACCTTCCTCATACCCGAGCAGAGATACGCTCTTCTTAGGAACTGACCTTCAGATGTGCACCGTTTATCACCCCCAGTTGTCAACAATCGTTGACACACGGATTCCTTACGAAAATGTGTCAAAAACAATAAGGGATAGCGATTTTGCTCAGACATGAGTAGTTCATTAAAATCACTACATCCTTGAATTTAAACAATATAATTTACAATATAAACACTACAGTAATATTACTCAAACCTATGACCCATTTCCTTGAGAAAATTCATCGGGTGATCATTTCGTGAACTGGACATTCAGATTTTCTTGCGGAACGCAAATAAGGAAAGAGTCAAGTAAACAAGGCGTGTATATTTCCTGTTCTTGTTGTTTTATGGAATAGTTTAACAATAAGGCATCAGAAAGAGGAGAGGAGATTCCAATAGGGCCAGAATTATTAGATAGCCACCTCCATCCGTGGTCATCGCTTGCATAATCCGATTGAGGTATTAGCCAGGTAAATTATGCAGGCAGCATTAATGTCTCCCGCGGTCTTGACCTATTGGCAAGTTCTTAGTGCATAGACAACGAGTAGCGGGGGCAGAAACCGAATGCTCCCACTACCTACCCTAACCGTAACTACAAAAATAGAAATTGGTCGTTGGAAAGTGGGAAGAGGGGCTGAAGTTGAAACTAACTTCTCGGTGTTTTTACATCTGTTGATGTCAACCACGAAAAAATACTACATCTACTAGTGATATGAGTTACGAGACCATAAGAATATAACACATAGTAAGGAGAGATGTGAGCGTTTGTTCGGATTGATCATATGTATACAAATTAGAATTTAATCATTTATTAATACAACTTTGTTTATATAAGTTCGTTAATCGGCATGATATTTGTTCGAAATACTGCTAGTGTATGGTCTTCTAAATACAGGCTGATATTTATGCCATCCGTGGAGCCAACAATTGCTATTGTGGGCATATGCCATCGTAACTATGCATACCTCCTTCCAAATACCGGGATGTCTATGTCATCCGTAGACCTACCATTGCTATTGTCGGCATCTGTCATTGTAACTCCGCGAGCCTCCTTGCTAATATCGGGATGCCTATGCCATGCGTTCAGCCAGCCATTGCAATTGTCGGCATATGTCAGCGTAACTCTGCTCCCCCTCCTTGCTAATATCTGGATGTCTATGCCGGTAGTGCCCACTATTGCAATTGTCGGCATATGCCGTCGTAACTCTGCTTGCCTTCCTTGCTAACATCAGGATGTCTATGCCACCCCTAGTGCCAACCATTGCTATTGTCGGCATATGTCATCGTAACTCTGATTGTCCTCCTTTCTAATATGGAGATGTCTATGTCATCTGTAGAGCCAACCATTGCTATTGTCGGCATATGTCGTCGTAACTCTGCTTGCCCTCCTTGCTAATATCGGGATGTCTATGCCACCCCTTGTGCCAACCATTGCTATTGTCGGCATATGTCAGCGTAACTCTGCTCCCCCTCCTTGCTAATATCTGGATGTCTATGCCGGTAGTGCCCACTATTGCAATTGTCGGCATATGCCGTCGTAACTCTGCGTGCCTCCTTGCTAACATCAGGATGTCTATGCCACCCCTAGTGCCAACCATTGCTATTGTCGGCATATGTCATCGTAACTCTGATTGTCCTCCTTTCTAATATGGAGATGTCTATGTCATCTGTAGAGCCAACCATTGCTATTGTATTGCTATTGTCGGCATATGTCGTCGTAACTCTGCTTGCCCTCCTTGCTAATATCGGGATGTCTATGCCACCCCTTGTGCCAACCATTGCTATTGTCGGCATATGTCATCGTAACTCTGATTGTCCTCCTTTCTAATATGGAGATGTCTATGCCATCTGTAGAGCCAACCATTGCTATTGTTGGCATATGGCATTTTAACTCTGCTTGCCCTCCTTGCTAATATCGGGATGCCTGTCATCCGTAGGCCAACCATTGCTATTGTGGGCATATGCGGACTTAACTCTGCGTGCCCTCCTTGCGAATATCGGGATGTATATGCCATCCGTAGACCAACCATTGCTATTGTCGGCATATGTCGTCGTAACTCTGCTTGCCCTCCTTGCTAATATCGGGATGTCTATGCCACCCCTAGTGCCAACCATTGCTATTGTCGGCATATGTCATCGTAACTCTGCTTGTCTTCCTTACTAATATGGAGATGTCTATGCCATCTGTAGAGCCAACCATTGCTATTGTCGGCATATGTCATCGTAACTCTGCTTGTCTTCCTTACTAATATGGAGATGTCTATGCCATCTGTAGAGCCAACCATTGCTATTGTCGGCATATGTCATCGTAACTCTGCTTGTCTTCGTTACTAATATGGAGATGTCTATGCCATCTGTAGAGCCAACCATTGCTATTGTCGGCATATGTCATCGTAACTGCTTGTCCTCCTTACTAATATGGAGATGTCTATGCCATCTGTAGAGCCAACCATTGCTATTGTCGGCATATGTCATCGTATCTCTGCTTGTCCTCCTTACTAATATGGAGATGTCTATGCCATCTGTAGAGCCAACCATTGCTATTGTCGGCATATGTCATCGTAACTCTGCTTGTCCTCCTTACTAATATGGAGATGTCTATGCCATCTGTAGAGCCAACCATTGCTATTGTCGGCATATGTCATCATAATTGTGCTTGCCTCCTTGCTATTATCGGGATGTCTATGCCAAGGGTATAGAGGGATGACTTACTGGCTCTAAGAATGGTATAGACACCACTCTTAGAGCCAATAAGTTGTTAAATTTAACTACATACTATTTACTTACAGTTATGAAGTTCTCGTCCCCTCTTACACTTACCAAGTCTATTTTTTATTATATGATGAGTTTCTTTAATTTTTCATTTATCATTATTTCTTTCATTATGAATTACTTTAACGTTTTCATAATTGAAAGACTGTTTTTTTAGAAATGGAATAATCTTTGAAAGCACATCCCCAAACCGGAAGGCTCATTTCAACAAGTGTAAAAGGGAACTCCACAACTGTAAGTATTAAGTTAGTACTTAAATGATAAAAAATATGTAGAACATTTTTTTTTTTTTTTTTATAAAGTCGGCAAGGAAAAATGGAACTTTTGTTGGAGACCCTTGACAATAAAATATGAAGAATTAATACATATATATATATATATATATTTATATATGTTCACTCTACTCACTAAATACGTATGGAAACCAGGAATTGGATCAATCGTATCTGGGTTGGGGGAGAGGGGGGTCTAAGCGGCGATGTGTATCTTTGTGGGGATAGGAAATTCTCTCAATATGGGATAGGAACGCCACGTTGCAAATCTAATTCCAGGTCTACCAACATCGACCATCAAATTCTTTCCCTCTCTTCTCTTGTGTCTCAGTACAGAATTTTATATATATATATATATATCTGTATATTCAGGACTTTCAAGGAATACACCATACATACATATAATTTATGTTTCACCCTCAACTCAGCAGCCACTTAGAAAAAAAACAAATTTAACAGATTCCCCTGGCATGAAATTACGTTGTAAGCTGTTAATTTAGATTACACTGGCGATGGAATGTTTGAAAAAAGAATAAAGCAATTTTTAAATGACTTCCGATCCTTCCTGAATGAGGTCAGTTCAAATATATATTTTTATAAATATCCTTAAATATATATATATATATATATATTTGTTGACAAATGTATGCTGTGAACAAATATATACTTGTTCTTGAGCAGTTTCATTGATACACAACCTACACTGCTTATAATAGCTGGTACTTACTACATGTTACTTACATGCAGGGACACCGTAAGGGCTACTGGCGCCTGTGTGCAAACAAGTATTTTGGCGCCCCTTAAGGCATTTTGAATTATCTTTTTTTTTTTTTGTAGGCAGGTGCTTGAAATAAAGCAAACAACTGAAGTTTAAAAGTCATATTTATTTGTAGACTAAAATATCAAAATGAAATAAACAAAATAAAATCTAAATTTTTTTTTGGGCCTTTGGCTTTGGCGCCCGTGTGAATTGCGCACTTTGCACATATGATAGCGGGGGCCCTGGATCTCTGATGTAGTTAACATTAACAACAGTAGTTGGTGTGTTTAGTTTTCAAACTGATGAAAACTCCCCTCCTCTCATCATCATCCTACTCTTTTGCCTTTAGGAATAAGATACTAGAACAAACGGCTTATTAAGACTTCAAATAACTCGCTATATGAATAAGAGAGTTGTGAAGTGGTTGATGTAATATGTTTTCAGTCATGAGGCGAAATTTGAAATGTTGTTTACATTGAGTTTCTACTATGTGAGTATGTGAACTACTAGCCAACAGTAGGCAATTTATTTATATTTATTTTAGCAGATTTCCCTTAAGGGAAATCAGCTATTGAGGTCGTACTCATGACGCGAGTTTCGAAAAATTTCTTCAAATGTCCATCGATCCTACCCAGGAGATGACGAAAATTAGGTCCGTTCAAAATTATATATATATATATATATATATATATATATATATATATCAGAGATATATATATCTCTTTATATATGTTATATATATATATTTGTCGGTTAAAGACTAGCGGTCGCAATTTTCGTTTGATCGTTACCAAACTCGATATTTAAAGGTTTTATGTAAAATAAAGATTACGTTCGTTAATGGCTGAAATCGGACCAGTGGGAGGGTGGGTTTAGAGGGGAGGATTTTCGAAAGTTCGAAATATCTCCGTTACTATACGTCGGATCGAAAACCTATATAGAATCAATCTTATTGCAAATTTTATTTACTATACATAGTGTTATATACATTTATTCCGTATCTTGAATGTTAACCGAGATATTTGCATTTTTCTGTTTTCAGCTTCTGAGATGAGATCGGCTAACTTCGGGTCTAGTCGTGAGTTAGTTCGGGCCATTCCCATAACTGTTCGGCTCTCTATTCTGAAATTTCTCTATTGTAAAACTTCACGTTGGAAATCTGCTTAGTTTACGCAGCCCCTGCGTGACGTACTTTTTATGTATTTAAGTAATAATGGATTATTTGATAAAATAAAAAAAGTTATTATTTACCACTATGAAAGTTATATATAGCAAGCACTGTACGTGGAATGTTAGTTTTGCCTCCTTCCAGTTTAACTATTTATAGTTTTTCTTTTAGTTTCTTTTTTTTTTTTGGTTTTTCCTCATGTTGAAAATGTACTAACTATTTATATTTAGTTTTGTCCATTCTTTTTATTTAGTACATTTGTAAAACTTATCTTTGCAAAAATTTTAATATTTACTTAATTTTGTGAAATTATATTCTAACATGTAAAAAGATGGATCGCCATTGTAGCGGCATGGTTCTATTTATATTGTCCATTTGTAAAGTTTACCATTATGAAAATTTTAATATTTATTTAATTTTGTAAAATTATATTCGAACATGTTAAAAGATGAGTCGCCATTGTAGCAGCATCTCAAATAAATAATAATGCTATGTGAGAAATAAAAAAAAAGATATTTAGATTACATCGTTTTTGTTTGTTGCGTGGGAAACATTTTTTTCTCAGCTTATTATATTATGTTGTTAATTATTTATGTCCACTTCATGCTACTATGGCTAATCGGGACGGGTTATCTACAAGCTACCACCCTTTTTAAGCCAGGGTGGGACTTAGGATTTAATAAGCTCCTAACTAAATAAATTCCTATTGCCTGGTGGGAATCGAACTCGCCACTCTAGGTTTACCATATGAGATTAAGATCAACCTGGCTGACCTGAGCCCCTTATTACATTATTATAAGAATTTAAGAGGTTTACCGTTTTCACTCTAGCTAGAGAATTTCATCATTTTGGAGGTTCTAGCAAGGAAAAATAGATTTCTTAGACACTTTCTATGAGGAAAGTAAATAACAATAATTGTCTAATAATTGATTTACCTAAGTATGTATCTAAGTGTGTACCTAAGTATGTATTTTTTAGAAGAAATAAAATAATGATTATTATTGATATTGAGCTGACTAATTTAATGAAAACAGAAATTGTGTAAAGGGTTAAACTTGGAAAACCATAGGAATATCTGACAATAAATAACCCTTCCGTATTAATCAAAGTAGCAGTTAAATTTAAATAAATAAAAAATAGTAGTAGTTCTACAAATTTTGTATTAGGCTCCAGGCTTTTCAGAACTAGAACGTACCCGTAAGATATATGATGAATATCAAGCCACTGCAATCCATAAGTTAAACTTGTAGAGGCCTTAACTCTTCACTTCTAGTTGATTTATTTAGTGATATTTATTTAGTCACAAATCAATACCACCCTGCCCAAAAAATGGTGATAACACATGGGTAATCCGCCCCAATTATGAGTGAAGTTTATACTTCAAATCTGCTTAGTTTACGCAGCACCTGAGAGTCAGACTTTCTTCAATTAAGTCTATTAGCGAGAAATGATGAAATAAGTTGAAACAATCAGAAATGAATCTGTTAGCCTACAGCATTTTTATTGTCGTCTATCTGAATATTATAAGTATTTATATTCACTCTTTTAAAGTACAATATTAATTTAATACATAATTACCATGAGTGCTCTTGAAATTTTTCACAAGATAAACCAACTCTGTGACGCAGGCTGGGGAAAGAGGCAATGCACTGTGCCAATTTAAGCTCTCGTCTGCCTCTGGCTGATGTAATCTTATTTCATAATACAACTAAAAATATAAATAAAAAAAGATATACATGTACTATAATCTGTAGTATTTTATATAATTATTACAAGAGAATAATAATCGCTTTACGCAATTGACTAAGGGAGAGAAATGCGGCAGTAATATTACATCAGCCGTCTATTTAAGTGCAACATTCAAAATAAATTTTTTAAAAAAATCCGTTGCTACAATTATAGAACTGTCCAAGGAAAGAACAGCTTTTCTTTAATTATAAACAGAATTAGCACCGAAGGTGAGGACAAACATGCCCAGATATATATTAGGGAGATATTATATTATGCTCATTAAACGTGACTTTAAATTGGCGTTAGCTGAAAGCGGAAACGGATATTACAAATGGCTCTGTAAATTGTCGAGTTAGAGGAAAATATTTAAACAGGAAAGTGTGTGAAATTCTCTCGTAATCATGATGTCATAAAACGTTTTCAACCTCCAACATCGTAACTGAGAGTTTTACGATTTTAGGCTTTCTCAAATCTACCACTCCTGCTCAAACGAACTTGATCTTATATTTTACATGATTCATTTAAATACTGCTTTCGGTAATGATCAAATACCAGGGTTTATCTCAAAATTTATAGTTTCACATAGCTTTATTTTAACATTTTCTTAATTTTATGTCCATATATTTTATACTATGTTTTAATAACTTTGAAAACATTTTTTCTTTATTTTAAAATTTTAATTTAGAGAATTCAAATAAACGATACTGAGCGACATCGCCTAGTTGCGGAGTTCTTCAAATAAATAAACATTGACCACTTTAGAGCTTTAGTAAAATTTAATATTAATGAAAATATGGATGCAATTTTTTTATGAAAAGGAACTTACTTGCTTTCGAGCTCCACGGGTAAAAGATACCTGGCCTTCATATTTTTGACTGACTTTTCACTAGGCATGCTTCTAGCTTCCTCAACGTTTTTTTTTATCTAGACAGTTTACTTCCTATACGGGCAATATGTGTCTGCATTGCCCCGTGCCGTAGGTGGAGCCTTCTGTTAGAAGAAAACGTCCGTCACGCAGGGACTGCGTAAACTAAGCAGATTTTCCACCTGAGGCTTTCCAATAGAGAAATCTGCATATTGGTAACACGTAACACCACCATGAGTAAATACAAACGGTAATGAGAAATCTTTCAGTTAATTTTAATAAGCTCCCAACGGAAACGGCTTATAAATTGTAAAAAAGAGGTTTGCCAACCACTCAGAGCTGAACAGATGGATATATTCTTCACCGTAAAGAAAAACAATTGCTGATATATATCTGAATATAACATCTTAACTTTATTGCAAACTATTTATATCTATTACCGCAATTTATAATGAATCAGAATAATTTATATTTTAATAACTCTAATTTTAGTAGTCCAAGAACTAAAGAAGGGGGGGTGGATCAACAGAACGTATTTGCATATCTCTCACAAAGTAAAAGCTTACACGAGTTGCTAAACCAATTTAACGAGAGCCAAACACTTACGGAAACAGCCGAACTAATTTTCGGCAGAATCTCACATACAATACCAACAATAGCTGATCTCATTTCGTCCGTTATCCCCACACACTTAATGTTATGCAAATAATATTCAAGATAGAGAATAAATGTACATAACAATATTTATAGTAAATTTAATGTGCAATATGATTGCAAACAGTCCATACACACGAGTCGTTCTTATGAATGGTCCATCACCAACATAAAAGGACAAATCTCACCGTTGAGTAAAAAAAAAAAAAGACAGCTACAATTTCAATCTTCGATTATGAAAAGGAGATGTTAAAAATATGAAAGAGGAATATATTTCGTCGATTTTTTTTACGATAAATCACTGAGTTATTCTTGGAATAGAGACAAAACAGAGCTGGAGTATGAACATTTTTATAGGAGCTTATCTCGTGTGAACGGAAAAATATTTGAAATCTGACAATAACTCTCGTTTTATTGGCAATAAGATTCAAAATGAAATGTACCGTTCCCCTACTGCAAAACTGTGATGACTCCCCTGCTATAGCGACAACTCCGGGGTACATTCGAGGGATGATTTTGACTCTCAATGTTGTTCTTCAATGTTAAATTTATAAATAACGCCATTTAAGGGACTTATGGCTAGAAATTAACTCATCACACGTTAACCTTATTCGTATCCTAACGAGCATAAGTAGATCTGATTTTTGCGATGTTAGCTTTAGACGCATTTGGAGATTTTTATATACGAAGGTTGTGTTTTGTGTTTAATTGATCCCGTGAACAGCTAATCCTGATATCCATGGGAACGAAGATGGTCACAAGGACATGAGGTTATTTCAGTTTCCCCCTCTATCAGACCGTTAACAATAACAAAGGAAATTCCATTCATGGAAATAGAGAGAAGATTGGGGAAAATTCCACTCGAAACCAGAATTGTTAGAGAGCCATCCCTCCGTAGCTGTAGCTTGTATAAGCTAACTAATGATAGACATTAGCCAGGACGAGCAACTCTGATTTTCCCTTCAATCGATCTGTACTTAAGATTTTAGATCTGAAGAGGGGTGCAAAGATCTAGAGTACGATTATAAGATAGTGATGGAGAAATACATAGAAACATATTCCCAGGATCGGGACCAACAAGTATATAATAATGGAATTCCAACAGAGAATGTTTTGCGTACACTTGTTGGTAAAATGAAAATTATTTATTAACGCTCACTTTTTGATACTATGGCTAATTAGGGCGGGTTATCTATAGGTCGCCACCCTTTTCTAGTCAGGGAGGGACTAAGGATTTAATTAAGTAAGTCCGTCACTAAATAAATTCCTATTGCCCAGGCGGGAATCGAACTCGCAACTCTAGGTTTACCAAGATTTAAGTCAACGGTTGGTAAGATAGAAAAATACATCTAATTGAAAATAGGACATTACTGATAGGTCTAAAAAAATTGTCCAGTGGTAGTAAAACCTGTATTGGCGAGGTCGGGAATAGCTCTGCATTTAAGGGGCTACGTACTGTACACAATTGCTAGTTAATCAAATCAGCCCAGAGGGACTGGTTATATGCAACCAGTTGGATGGGCGTAGGTAATGGATGAACTAAACACAGGATATCAAACATGAGGTAGTACAACCACCTAGCCCACTAATACGATTTTCAACTTGATTACCTGAGCCACTAAACATCACTGTGTCCAGTGAGTGGGGAATCTCCTTGTTTGCGTAGTTCTTGCGAGACGGACGTATTGACATAATGCTAATTGTATTTATACTGACAATAATCTCTGTACTTTCATTTTTTATTTCTACTAATAAGCAGCAGTGAGAAGCTATTTTTATATTCTACTTGTATTTGGGCTTAAAGCTTCTTCCTATTTTTCTTTATCGCAATTTTTGTTTGATTGTTACCAAACTCGATATTTAGTCGTTTTATGTAAAAAGATATATCAAGTTCATTAACGACTGAAATCGTACCAGGGGGAGGGGGGTTTAGAGAGGGAGAATTGTGAAAATCGAAATATCTCCGTTACCTTAAGTCGGATCGAAAGTGTGTATTGAATTGCAAACTAAATGTACTATAAATATTGTAATATACCTTTATTCTCTATCTTGAATATTATCCGTGATATTTGCATTTTTAGTTTTGAGCCATCAGCAAACCCCCATTTCTACTCATGTTATATTAATAATAAGCTGTTATATCATGAACCACTTCATTACAAGGATAATACCAAATATTGTTTTCATTGAACTTTTACTTTGTGAGATATATGCAACTACGTTCTGTTGACTCTCGCCCCCCCCCCTTCTTTAGTTCTTGGACTACTGAAATTTGAGTGACTGAGATAAAACTGATTCTTCTTCATACAATACTAGCTTTAGTAAATTGTTTTCAATAAAATTAATATGCTACATTCAGATATATTACATTAATCATTTGTCTTTCCGGTCTACTACCTATTCAGCGCTGCGAGGTTGGCTGACCTGCTTGTTTACAATTCAGCTGCTTTCCGTTGTTCCTGATTTCTCACTACCTGTTGTTTGTATTTATTCACTTAGCATTCACGGTACCTGTATGTAAGTTTTTATCTCTGGCAAACCTTCGCGTGGGAAATCTGATTATTTTACGCAGCGCCTGCGTGATGGACTTTTATATAAAATTTAATCGCCCTAATCCGAAAAAATGAGCATTTCACGGGAATCGTGTTGTTCCATCGCTAAACCTCATTGGGCATATACGATGGCGTTTTTGTGAGAGAGTCGGCAGTATCCAAATTTCCTATCGGCTATCTATAATACTGGGTGCAGAAGCGAAGCTATAATTCAAGCCAGGCAACCTTGTAAACATGGCGAAGCCTCTGCCCTATTCGGTTGTTCTGAACGGTGGCCAAAGCAGAGTGTTTTCCCTTCGGTAAAGGTTGCTAGAAACCCTAGACTACAATGCCCCTGCAACAGGAGTTAGAATGCCGATTAGTGACAGGCATTGGAATGCAAGCTGCCCTATTCTGGTATAGAAGCAGGTTCACTGAGGAACGCAGTGGCAGATAGTAAGTAGATAATGTGCCTCAGTAAGGTTTTGCACGGGTAATCCATAAAATAAGTTTCACTTCCTTATATCACTCCATAACAGGGAACCCCGCTTTTTTTTTGGTGTGAAATTACTTAATCCAACCATATAATCATTATTTACTTCATACTCGTATCATGTTATCCTCTTTAGAGAGTCTAATTTTAGATGAAGTTTCTTCACGAAAATTAGGCTCTCTTCGAGACACGATTTTCAAAATAATTCTTCTTCATCTGTTGATCTAATAGATGGCGAAAATTTAGTCCATACAAAATTATAAATACACACACACAAACATAGATAGAGATTCTATTCAATTTTGGTTTGATGGTTTCCAATCTCGATAGTTCTTAAAGTAAATATAAAGTTCATTAGTTACAGAAATTAGACCAGGGTGAGAGAGGAGGTTAGAGAAAGGAGTCTAATAGAATATTCTATATATCTCCTTTATTGAGGTGAATAAAAAAAATAATATATAACCAGTCCCGTTGAAATTTTATTTTCTCGACATTTTAGCAGACATCCACTAAGGGAAATGAACTATTTATGTTCTACTCGAGACGGGATTTTCATAAATTTTCCTCAAATGTCCTACCTCGGAGTAGACGAATATATATATATATATATATATATATATATATATATATATATATATATATGTTTGTTAACGCTTTATAGGTCCCAATTTTTGTCGTATCATGACCAAAATTGAAATTTAGTCGTTTTACGTAAAAAGAAAGATCTAGTTCGTTAATGACCAAAATAGGAGCAGTGCGAGGGGAGGTTTAGGGGGGATTACGAAATATCTCCGTCATTATTCGTCGGATCAAAAAAGTGTATAGAACCAATATTGTAAATTGAATATTCTAAAAAAAGTTCTTGTATACGTTTTTTCACTGTTGAGATTATTTCCCAAGATTTTGTAATATTATGGTTTTACAGTTTTCACCACTCAGTAACCCCCCCCCCACTCCTACTCATATTAACAATAAGCTGTTTTATCTATTTTATTTTGAGATAAATGCATATACGTTCAGTCATAAATTATGATTTAGCTTCTTAGAAAATTTGTATTTGGTCTACACCATAATCGAGATTTACTGTTTAATTCAACACACAAGTTCATAGTCTTTAATGGCTCAAATCGGACCATCAACTGGTGGGGGATTGGGGGGGGGGGTAGAGGAGGGATTCGAAAATTCCAAATATCTAATTTATTAGTCGTCGAATCGAAAAATGTTATAGAACCATTCTTGGTAAACTATTGAAGCTGGGAATCTCCTTAGTTTAAGCAGCCCATGCGCGATGGACTTTTTTTTCTGGAACTATATTACTAACCAACATACATGCATTTTCTTGTTTTCAATCGCAAGTTTCACTTTGAACAGATGAGTTACTAAATATCTCATGACCAGTTAAAAAGTTAGATTTCCTTTTTACATAGGTTTCTTACTATGGAGAAATGATAATTTAATCGACAGTGTGTGGAGTTCTACTTACAATAAGTTTTCGTAGCCTCTGCGAGACAGACTTCTTGATGAACAGCCATGAAAGGTGTTATTATATCAACATGATAATGTTAATATATCTATATTTGCTTAGATCCCTCTTTATATAAATTTTCACTTACAACTTGACGGTGGGACAAGACTGGTGGATAGATTAAAGTTGTAGTCTGCATACTGATACTGGCTAATGCCATTAGTCAGCTTATGCAGGCTACAGGCTACCGAGGGATGACTATCTAACAACTCTGGCCTTGAATAGAATTTTTTCCGTTAATGCCTTTACTCGACTGAATGGAATTTTCCTCATGATGCCTTTATTGCTGGATGGTCTGATGCAGAAGGCATGTGAAACCACTGCATGTCCTTGTGACCCTCTTATTCCCTTGTTCGGTTCCGTGAAAATCAGGTTTACATGTTCACAAGATCAATTATCAGGTTTAGCTTGTAAATGCTATACTATTTATGCTAAGCATTTTGTTTTTATTAAACTGTCCAATTAATTAGTATTTGTGATTGTTTCATTTAATAATTTATTATTCTTCTTGTTTGTTAAAATGGTGATATGGATGAGGATACCAAAATACGAATTATTGATATTACAGGGCGATGTTAACCTGGTAGTTTTTCGCCCTAAAACCATACGAAACGAAGTAAACGATATTCCACTTGTTTTATTAATTACATTTGTTCTTATTTTGAATTCTGAATTATCATCGGCACACTTTGAAAATTTCCTTTACCTCATTCGAAGAGCATAATGTTTTCACCATCTATTCCATAATTTATAGTGTGCGTGTTTATTCCCAATCGTTCCAAGTTAGTTTGTCACCCAACTGCAAGATATTACATATGAGTGATCATTGTCATGGATAAGACAATGTAAGGGAGTATTCCGTTTATTTTCTCAATAAATGTGAGAATAAAAAGGGCTTTAGTAAGCATCTTATGAACAAGCTGACGACAAGTCCTGAAACTAAATGTTTACGACACAAGAATTCTTTTTTCCCCTATTGAATAACTCCTCAGAGGCAAATCAAAATTATTTATGGTCTAGACAAGAAAAAAAGCTGAGAAAAGCATTGCTCTTGCACGTTTTCCTGGGCAAATAACAGACTGGAATAGCCTGCCGTTCAATATGGACACGTGGCTTATTTCTCTGGGCATTGGCTGGAAAACCAATAATAGAATTCAGATTGTATACATGCATACATATATATATATATATATGTGTGTGTGTGTGTGTGTGTGTGTGTGTGTGTGTGTGTGTGTGTGTGTTTGTGTAGCCCTGGTCGTAAAAATTCAGTATCAAAAACTGATTTAAGGGTGACACTTTCTTCCTCATATATATATATATATATATATATATATATATATATATATATATAAAATTGTAACCTCTGTCTGTACATTGATTTTTTTCGCGAAATTTCACGATAACTTTTCGTTTCACATGTCATAGACACCATAACTGCATTTTGTTTCTTTCGTGTATGTTTGTTTGTTTGTTTGTTTGTTTGTTACCTTTTCACGCATAAACGGCTGTACCGAATTTTATGAAACTTGGTATGTATATTACTACTAACCCAACTTAGACTTTAGGCTATGTTAATATTCTCTGAGACGAACAGGAGTGGGGGTTATAAGGGAGGCCTGAAATTAAAAATAGTGATATTTCGTTTCCTATTGGGGTTTCTGCAAATATGCACATAACAAAGTTGTTTATTTTATTATTTAGAGAAATTTACTGAACAATTGTTTGGAACTACAAGGTACCTCACCGGGAAAAATTAATTCAAATTTATGTTAATATTTTGTGCTTAATAATTCAAATCTATGCATAATGCACAGGAAACGGGAAATATGACAATATGGAGAACAGTGAAGTCTTACATAAAAAAAATAATTTTATTATTAAAAAATCCACAGAAACGACGGGTATTAACCCTAAACACTGGGACGGGTAAATGTCAAAATATTGTGCAAAGTAAAGCCTTGCCAAAAAACTACCATCACCATTCAGCCTCAAATGAATTCCCGGGCGAAGCCGGGTATCTGAGCTAGTATATATATATATATATATGTATATATTAGAATTGGAAACATTGCACTTGAAAAAGTCTAAACACAATGATAAAATCTTTAGATGCATAGCACTTCCTAAACAAGCCTTCCAATGCAAAAAAATCACTTTAGCAGATGTTCCTTAAGGTAAATCACCTATTGAGGTCGTACTGATGACGCCATTTGGGTCATTTTTCTTCCATGGCTTATTATAATGAAGGCGTTAGAGCTAATACACATTCCGAGTTTTATTTAGTTTGGTTGGAGTCTTTTGTGTTAAATAAAATTGTTCGCTTCCGCTAGAGGTTTTAGCCTATATCTCGTTTTCAATTCGGTATACGAAAAAAGTGTATATAACAAAAATTACTCGAAATAACAAAATAAACAACTTTTGTTATGTTCATATTTGCCGAAAAACCAATAGGAAACGAAATATCGCTATTTTTAATGTCTTGCTTCTCTTATAACCCCCACTCCTGTTCGTCTCAGAGGATATTAATATAGCTTAAAGTCTAAGTTGGGTTAGTAGTAATATACATACTAAGTTTCATAAAATTCGGTTCAGCCGTTTATGCGTGAAAAGGTAACAAACAAACAAACAAATAAACAGACACCAAAGAAACAAAATGCAGTTATGGTGTCTATGACATGTGAAACGAAAAGTTATCGTGAAATTTCGCGAAAAAAATCAATGTACATACAGAGGTTAAAATTTTATATATATTTCTGTTACCGCTCTAGCAGTCGCAATTATTGTTTAATCGTTACAAGAAAGATCAAGTTCGTTAACGGCTGAAATCGGACGAGGGGGAGAGGTGTTTAGAGGGGAGGAATTTCGAAAAATGGAAATATATCTGTTACTAGACGTCGGATCGAAAAATTGTATAGAACCAATCTTATTGCAAATTAAATTTAATATAAATACTGTTATATATAATTATTCTCTTTCCTGAATATTAACTGAGATATTGGCATTTTCAGTTTTCAGCCATCAGCAAACCCCCACATCTACTAGTGTCATATTAACAATTAGCTGTAATTTCATGAAACACTTCATTACAAGGTTAAATACCAAATAATGTTTTCATTGAACTTTTATTTTGTGAGATATATGCAAATACGTTCTGTTGACCCCCCCCCTTCTTTTGTTCTTGGATTACTAAAATTTAAGTGATTCATTACAAATTACAGCACTACCATTAGTAAATTGTTTTCAACAAAATTAATATGTTATATTCAGATATATTTCATTAATTGTTTGTCTTTCCGGTTTATCTATCTATTCAGCACTACGAGGATGGCTGGCCTGTCTGTTTACAATTCAGCCATTGTTAAAAAGTAGAATGCCACTTCTTGGGCATATCATATGGCACACGACATCTTTCTAAATATATTTGAAAGTAAGGGTCCTTGGGCATAGGGGACGAGCATGCCTAGAAAATCCGATATCATCCATTAACGAACTTGATCTTTCTTTTAATATTAAATGATTATATATCGAGTTTTATAACAATTACACAAAAATTACAACAGCTAGAGCGGTAACAAACGAATATATATATATATATATATATATATATATATATATATATATATATATATATATATATATATGTACATTGAACGGACCTTATTTTCGTGATCTAATAGATAGGTTCGATGGACATTTGAAGAAAGTTTGCAAAAATCGAGTCAAGAGTACAACCTCAATAGCTGTTTTCCTTTAAGAAGAATCCGCTAAAATCAAATAGGCTATTTTTAAATTCCACCAAAACTTATCGATAACAATCGCTGACGCATCCAGTAATTTATAACGATTCTACGGGTTGGTTATCAAATATAACCTTTACTTAGATTTGTCAATGCCGAATTAGTAATCACAATATTTTGCAAGACTGCGAGGGGCTTTCATAGACAAATGGTCGAGTAGTTAAAATCGTTTACAACGATTTTTTAGGACCTTGGACAAAGCGCTGTTCAAGGCCAATACACACAATCCAAGAATAACAACAAAAGCAGACATATTACTGAGAGGAGAAGATATAAAAAGAAATCTAGACAAAATGTGAGTCATGTTATTTCAATCAGCGTTTAGTGTGTTTTGTTAGTAAATACATCCCTGACTGTCTGCGTAAACATGTCTCCGTTGAAAGGATGACAACACAACTCAAGGGTTTTTTTATTACTATTATTATTTCAGATTTATTTTGGGGGTTGACCCTTCTTTTCCATACTCCTCCCCCCTCCCAACATCCTCACCCTCGCACTCTCTGTCTCATCTCTTTAAGTCCCCCATGTATTATGCCTCCCTTTTTATCAGCTTTAAAATTCACTGTATTAGCAGATTTCTCTTGAGGGAAATCAGCTATAGAGGTCGTACTCATCATGCGATTTTCGAAAAATTTTCTCAAATCTCCATCGATCCTACCCAGAAGATGACAAAAATGAGGTCCGTTCAAAACTGTATGTGTGTGTGTGTGTGTGTGTATATATATATATATATATATATATATATATATATATATATATACATACAGATATATCTATCTACATATTTCGCTGTTACCGTTCTAGCGGTCACAATTTTTGTGTAATCGTTTCCAAACTAAATGTATAAGTGCTTTATGTAAAAAGAAATATCAAGTTCGTTAATGGCTAAAATTGGGGAAGAGGGGGTGTGTTTAGAGGGGGAGACTTTTGAAAGTTCGAAATACGTCTGTTGTTATGAGTTGGGTCAAAAAGTTTTATAGAAACCATCATATTGAAAATTTAATGTTCTATAAACATTTTTGTGTATATTTTTTCATTATCTTGATTACTAACCAAGATATTTGCATTTTGAAGTTTTCGGCCTTCAGTAAAGCCCCACTCCTACTGAAGTCATATTAACAATAAGCTGTTTTATTATGAAGCATATTATTTGCCTGTCATGCTTGACGGACTTTTTTAATTTTGAGTGAGAGTTTTGAAAAGGCGAATTATTCACTTATTATTTGACAATAGCGGAACAGTTTTAGTAATATTAATTCATTATTGAATAATGTTTTTTCATGCTACAACAGTTAGGGCGTCAAAAAGTTGGAGTACCCTCGATGTTGTTTGAAATTTCACTAATTAGTTTACGGAACATTGCCTTGCATGGTAAGTTATATAAGGGCAAGAAAATGACAATCATTAATGGGTTGGATATCAAAATAAATAACCTATCCAATAACGATTTTTAATATATTATAAATAAAAACCTGTGGCGAACTAGATTCTTCAGGAAGGAATGTGCCAAGTGGGAAGAACCTAAAGGACATGGGAGAAGAAAGTGTGTGAGAGTTTGTATATATATATATATATATATATATATATATATATATATTTATATGTATATATGTATATATATATATATATATATATATACTAGCTCAGATACCCGGCTTCGCCCGGGAATTGATTTGAGGCTGAATGGTGATGGTATTTTTTTGGCAAGGCTTTATTTTGCACGATATTTTAACATTTACCTGTCCCAGTGTTTAGATTCCGGCACGGGGCCGGCCCTCCCCAGTGGCAGCAGTAAGCCCCCGCTGTGTAGCTGTTGGGTAGGGGAACCGTAGGAACAGTACGTCCTTAGTCGGCTTTGCTGTTCCGGGCAGGGGATCACTCCTGCCTTAATGGGGTAAGTTCTAGCGGCTTACTCAATGTGAACTACGGGCTGGGTGGTGTCCGGAGTGGAGGCTTGCCTTGACTGCCGGTTATAGACGTAGTGGTCGTGTGTTCAAAGCACGAGGACATACAGGCCAGGTAAACTGGTACATGTGTTCTCTCGTGTGGGAGCTGGGTAGTAGGAGACTGTCCCTTCCATAGGATTCGCTTCTGACCATCGTAGCGAATCCTCAGTCACCATGAAGCGTTGGATTGGTGTAGGTTGGATTAAGGCCTCACGGCTAGGTGCCTCCTACATTGTAGCCACACTTCGAAATGGTACTCAATGTCCCAGTGTTTAGAGTTAATACCCGTTGTTGGCATTTGTTAATAATAAAATTAATTTTTTATGTAAGTTTTCACTGTCCTCCAAATTGTCATATTTCCCATCTCCTGTGCATTATGCTTAGATTTCAGCAATTAATGACAAAATGTTAACATTGATTTGAATTAATTTTTCCAGCTGAGGCACCTCATAGTTCAAATAGGAATGAATTGTTGAGCATATCAATATTTCTACGCAAATTACTTGCTCCACACATTGTTCCTGGAGAAACGTATAAAAAAAAAAGTTAATCTAAATAACAAAGTAAAGAACTTTTGTTATGTGCATGTTTGTCGAAAAACAAATAGACAATGAAATATCGCGAATTTTTATTTCAGGCCTCCCTTATAACCCCCACTCCCGTTCTAACCTAAACATTTTAATATAGCTTGTAATCATGGAAGAATTAGTGCTAATTGACTTAAGTTCGGTTCAATCGTTAGCGCCCAATAAAATATTTGACTCCCGCTTTAGTTTATAGTGTATATCTCGTTTATACATTGTCAAAAGACAAAAATGAATATCACAAAAGTTACTCTAAATAACAAAGTAAAGAACTTTTGTTATGTGCATGTTTGCCGAAAAACCAATAGGAAACGAAATATCGCTATTTTTAATTTCAGGCTTCCCTTATAAACCCCACTCTTGTTCGTCTCAGAGGATATTAATATAGCCTAAAGTCTAAGTTGGGTTAGTAGTGATATACATACCAAGTTTCATGAAATTCGGTTCAGCCGTTTATGCGTGAAAAGGTAACAAACAAACAAACAAATAAACACACAAACAAACACACACGAAAGAAACAAAATTCAGTTATGGTGTCTATGACATGTGAAACGAAAAGTTATCGTGAAAATTCGCGAAAAAAATCAATGTACAGACAGAGGTTACAATTTTATATATATATATATATATATATATATATATATATATATATATATAGAGAGAGAGAGAGAGAGAGAGAGATTTATATGTTCTTCATAGTTTCTTGGCAAGGGGCACCAATAAAAAGCTTGTTTTCCGCGCAAACTTTATTGATACTATCTGTTTCGTGGCTTACATACCATCTCTTCCGGGGCTATCTCTTTTAATAACATTAATTTAACAAAGCCCTATGACAATTCTTTGCTAGATATTGTATTAATAAGTGCCTACATACATGGTATATTTATTAAATCTAATTACAGGTGGCTACTTACTTTTCTGAAGTTCTCATTCGTTGCGACTGTACCTTCCCCACTGGGGAGGTCGTTAGTACTGAGATTCCCGAAGTAGGTTACGTCAACTGACTTCAAATCGATTATTTACACGTCAACCTCGAACTCGATTATTTCGCCTCATCACTTAAAATCGAATATTTTAAGATACAGAGTTATAAAATATATGATTGAAGTATTTCAATTTTTTTTTGTTTACTGCTTTTTTATTTCATTTTTTATGTTAATATTCTCTTTTATTTCTTGTTTAGTGTTATTTATTTATTTATCAATTATTTGAACTTTTTCAAAATTTAAATTTTAAGGTGTGTTTTTTGGAGATGGAATGATCCGACAAAGCAGTTGTATTTTCAATATTGTCAATATATTTTATGTGCTGCTTTAACACACACACACACACACACACACACACACACACACACACACACACACACACACACACACACGCACACACACAAACATATATATACTTTCTTCTTTAAATATTAGTAAGTTGTTTTTTATTGTGTAGAACCCTGAAGATGAGGTGTGTCTCTTAGAAGTTCGCTCTCGAGTAGAAAATAAATATTACCGCTGGGGTTTGGCCTTCTAATGATGACACTTTCCTCAAATTTATGAATCTTCCTTAGTCATAAAAATTAACAGGATAAATTGAGCATAAAGTATTTTTTACTATAGCACTTTCATATTTTATAATGATACTAAAACTTTGTTTTGATTCATGAATCCAAAGAATTTTACTCCTATCTTCTGATTAATAAATTTATTTATAACTTTATTAATTTATATATATTTATTTAATTATTAATTATTGTAACAGAGAATGGCTATCCTCGGTAAGGGCCACTCCCTATCACTGTTAATAGTGAGAGATCAATTCGAAAGGAAACTAAATGGATTTGATTGTCACTAATTTTTCTTTTAAAGAAATGTAGAAATTCATGGTATTTTTAGATTTGAAACTATATTCATTTGATCCCATCACCCATTTAAAAAAGTCCGTCATGCAGGGGCTGCGTAAACTAAGCAGATTTCCCACGTGAAGTTTTACAATAGAGAAATTTCACGAGAGCTGAGCAGTTAATGAAACGGCCGAACTAGCTTTTGGCGGGAAAGCCACTTCGTCCGTAAGCCGGCCAGATTTAATAAAAATGCAAATATCTCGATTAATATTGAAGATAGAGAATAAATGTATTTAACAATATTTATAGTAAATTGAATTTGTATTAAGATTGATTCTGTAGTATTTTTCGATCCGACGAATAGTAACGGAGATATTTTGAATTTTAGAAAATCCTCCCCTCTAAACCCCCCCTCACACTAGTCCGATTTCAGCCGTTAACGAACTTGATCTTTCTTTTTACATAAAACGACTAAATATCGAGTTTGGTAATGATGAACCAAAAATTGCGACCGCTAGAGCGGTAACAGACAAATATATATATATATATATATATATATATATATATATATATATATATATATATATATATATACAGACAGTTTTGAACGGACCTCATTTTCGTCATCTACTAGGTAGGATCGATGGATATTTGAAGAAACATTTCGAAAATTCCGTCATGAGTACAACCTCAATAGCTGATTTCCCCTAAGGGAAATCTGCTAACATAGTTATTCCAATTTTCTCCTCTCACATTACGGTACACAAGCATAATAAATTTTAGTATCCGATGAAAACAAAGGAATTTAGACGGCTACGTTGAAAAAGCCTTAAATAAGAAAAATCAAATATGTTTTGACTATAAACAAATTTAATGCTTATAAACTATTTGTGATGTAGATACTATTACTATTTATCCTATTTTATACTTTTTAACTGTAAATACTTATTTTTTAGTATTTATTTAGTTTGACTATTTATAGGAATTTTGTATATATTCTACTGGTAAGCTTTTAATTTTAATCTCTAAATATATTTTTCTTCATATATAAACTGTAGATATTCACTGGGACATTAATGCGTATTCTCAAAGTTTTATCCTCTAAATATAATTTTTTGGTACGTAGGATGAAAAAATTGATGGCTATGCTTCCACTATAATAATTTATTGTAACGGCAAAGCGCTATCGATGCTGTGCATCATCGTCAGTACCCTGTTGACACACGAAATAATAGTTACAATTTTCTATAAAATATGTTACACACATCTAACAAAAAAACTTATCTTTCTTAGAACTAAATAATATATAAAACCTAACGTGGAACTAAATAACATATAACATAATATAATATATAAATATAATAATGTAAATAACATTTATATGTTATTTAGTTCCACGTTAGGTTTTATATGTTATTTAGTTCTAAGAAAGATAAGTTTTTTGTTATATGTGCCTAACATATTTTATAGAAAACTGTAACTATTATTTTGTGTGTCAACAGGGCACTGACGATGATGCACAGCATCGGAAGCGCATTGCCGTTACAATAAATTATTATAGTGGAAGCGTAGCCATCAATTTTTTCATCCTACATTCATTAGAAGTCACTTCCACCTGCCAGAATACCAACTCAGAATATAATTTTTGACCTTCAATATGTAAATATTTTATAATTACAAGACATCTTATATGACGTTTTTAATGGTAAATGTTTGCCAGCAGGACACTGATGATGGAGCGTATGCTCTGAAAGCACTCTGCCGCAAAGAAGAAAAAACTTTGAAGGAACAAGGAATTTCTTTTCTTACCTCAGATAATAATTCCTTCCCCATCCAGTACCTCAAAAATGGGTATTTACTTTCTGTTCCAATTTTATGCGTGCTAAACTAAAATTCTATCGTTTGCTCAGACATTGCTACGTAGGATTCGAGCGATTTTAATGAAAAGTTTAAAATTTAATTTTTTTTCCAAAAAAAAAAAAAATAATATAAAAGAACTATTTGCAAGCATTTGCAATGAAACTGTTGTTTCAGAGCATAATGACATGCAATATTTATATTTCGTCAGGAATACACTTTTATTTAAATTTTCCAACGATGGCTAGTATCAACAACACCTGTTTGATCATATATTAGCCTTGTTTATATTTCATGCATACAGGAACCGCTGTATGTGTTCAAACAAGTCTAGCCACCAGCATTGCCTGACCTTGAGAAAACGCTGGAACGTGACGAAGAGGGAATCCCAGGTCTTGCAGGAAACTCAGTGCCCCTAATGCTATCCTACTGATAACATTTCTGTGATATGCAGCTTTCATACTATAAATTATAATTGGCATTAATGTGTTGAATTAAAGATGGTTTCCCCTTCAAATATATAAATGACTCAATTACCTAAGTACTAGATAATCCCACCCATTTCATCATATATCCAAAATATATTTCCTCTTGGGTAATTCTTTCGGAACTCCCGTGAAATATGAAGTGATGATAAAACGATTAATTACGTTCAGAATAGGTATAATACAATAAATAACTTTTCCTAATGCATAAAAGTTCGTCACGCAGAAGCTACGTAAACTAAGCAGATTTTCCACGTACTGGTAGAGGATACTTTTGACCTCATCTCACCACATATTCTCTATTTCTATGTAAAAAAACCGAGGAGTAGAATAGTTGAGGCTGGGGGGGGAGGGGGTGCTGAGAACTGAAAATATTGAATTACGAATAACTCGACTAGTATTTGAGTTACGAAAAGTCCATACAACAATAATTGTAGGCCATCAATAAGTTTAACAAAATTAGCTCTATAATATTTTACGATCCGACTTAAAATAACAGAAATATTTTGAATTTTGGAATTCCCCCTCTAATTTATCTCACTATTCCATGCCCGATTTCAACCAATTATAAATACGAGTTTTAGTGTTGACTGAAAAGGTTAAATTTGGAGTATGGTATAGATGAAATAAACATTTTCGAGTTAGTTGTTGCCTTTTTACTACTAAATAGAATTTGATGAAACTTGGTATATTTATTACTAAAAGCTCAACTTAGACTGTATGCTATATAATACTCAGAGACGATCAGGAATGGGGATTGAAAGGGAGGCCAGAAATGAAAAATTGTAATATTTCGTTCCCTATTGGTTTTCCCACAAGAAAGCAAGTGTTTATTGCGTTATTTAAAGTAACTTTTGTTATATAAATCTTTTGTCGTATACCGAAGTACAAATGAGCTACACACTAAAAACTATAGCAGGAGTCAACAATTTTATTGGGTTGCCGGACATGCCAACGGAGCCGAACATAACAACGCTCGGTATGTGAATTAGAATTTCTTCCTTAATCATTATAAGCTGTATTTCTAGGTAAGAACAGGAGAGGGGGTATAATTTCACGATAATTTTTCGTTTCACATGCCATAGACACGATATCTGCAATTTGTAGCTTTCGTGTCTGTTTATTTGTTTGTTACCTTTTCACGAATAAACGGCTGAACCGAAATTTATGAAACTTGGTATGTATATTACTACTAACCCAACTTAGCATATGATTGTAAATATTTTAGATATTAAAAATCTTCATTTTATTGTACATACTAATTTTTATTTATTTGATTTTAGTTTAATTTTTATCCATTGAAAGTGTATAATTTTTTACGTAATTTTATTAGTCTTTATAGTTTTTAATTATCTAGTTTCCTTACAAGATTTTTTTGTTTTTGAATTTAATGTTTTGTTTTTGTTTATTTATTTTATTTGTTGTTTTTCGTTGTTTTGTTATTTGATTGCGTTTTGTTATTTAGTTGAGTTTTATTTAGTTGCGTTCCGTTATTTAGTTGTGTTTTGTTATATTGTTGCGTTCTGTTATTTAGTCGAGTTTTGTTATTTGTTTGCGTTCTTAGTTTGTATTGTTTAATTTTTTCTTGTTACTATTTTCATTTTTGCATTTTGTTTATATAAATTGTTTTTTTTTTTATGAGCAATATCGCCTCGCTGCGAACGCTCCAAAATAAAATAAATAAATAACCCAACTTAAACTTTAGGGTATAATAATATTCTCTGAGAACAATAGGAGTGGTAGGGGGGGGGTATAAGGGAGGCCTGAAATTAAAAATAGAGATAATTCGTTTCGTATTGCTTTTTCGCCAAACATGCACATAACGAAAGCTGTTCATTTTTTTATTGTGAGTAACTTTTGTTATGTATACTTTTTTCGCATACCGAAGAATAAATGAGCGCTAAAAACTATGGTGGGAGTCAACAATTTTATTTGTTTTAAATCTCCACCCCCCTCACTTTTTATTTACTTTTATTAGAATATAATTCCGTTATTTATTTCAAATAAACATATGACTATTAGAGCCTTTTCGATTACTTAATTTTTATAATTATTATTATAATTTATTAACATCCACTTTTTGCTACTATGACTAATCGGGACGAGTAATCTAGAGGTTACCACCCTTTTCTAGCCGGGGTGTAATTTTTATAAGGTATTAATTAAGTGTTTGACTCCGCACAACTTGCTATCACACGTTGTGTAAATTCATCCTGACTTTGTTTATATAATTTTTATAATGTATTATTTAAAAAAAGTTATGCTGAAAATGCAACGAAAACGTGTGATAGCGGAACTTGTGCGGAATCAAACACTTATTTTGGTAAATATTATCTTATTTCTTCTGTTATGTTGACATTATTGAAATAACTATGTACTATCTATAAGTCTTAAACGTTACTTAGTAATCATTATTACAAAAGACAATATAGTTTAAACACAAAATGATTGTTGCAGGGTCGATCTTATTCCCTCACTTCGCTTATTGAATATAAATTAAATCATTTTTAGGGTACCACAGTTATTTATTTCCTCCACATATATACATTATTAGAAATTCCAATTGTTTACTGTTTTGAATAAATAATTTAAGTAAAACAAATGTATAAAATTATAAACTCCATGGGGGAGCGGAAGTTGTTGGGAGGGTAACACAGTTAATTCTGTTGAACTAATTTCCTGTGAAATGTTGGCACTATTGGAGTTCACTTTCAACTCACATTTACTATTGTATATATTATGTAATGGATATAACTAAGCTTAAACAATGAGTGCTCGTTTTGGGTTTTGACAAGAAATATATACATTATAAATGATATTTAGCTTTATTAAATTATATGATTTGAATTTTTCACAGTGTGTCAAACAGTTGAGGGTGGCTGATTTAGGACTTATTTTCATTTATTATTCAAAACTAAGTCACCTACAGTTACCTGACCTTTACGGGAAAACAATTAGCCCAGGGGGGAATTTTAATTGTGCACATTGAAGCTCTGCTATAAAAATGCCGTCATTATTCAGTCAACAATGATTTCCTGGTCATCGCCGGGTACCTTAGCTAGTATTTATATAATTTTGAACGGACCACATTGTCGTCATCTCCTGGGTAGGATCGATGGACATTTGAGAAAGTTTCTCGAAAATCACGTTATGAGTGAAACCTCAATAGCTGATTCCCCATAAGGGGGAAAAATTAAGTCTAGGCGTGAATTAGTAACTGAAAATGGGAGCGAAAGTCTTTTTACACCCCATCAATGGCTCCGAAATGTGATAGGGGAGGGAATCAAAGTTTTGTCGATTACTCACATGCTATAAACATATTTATTATTGGCTCTTCTAAAATACTGTAAGAAAAATATCATACTTGAATTTTTAATTTCCAAAATGCAGATGTAAGTTTTTCCATAGGCACCCCTATTTTCTATCTATTTTTTTTTTTAAATTCTCTCTGTTAATATATTAACATGATTATACTGTGACAAACATTTTTAGATCCTTTATATATTTTAGCAGATAGCTTATAATGGGTGGGGGTTACGATTACGGGGGTGTCTTCAAATGTCCATTGATTATAAGAAGGATATGACGAAAATGAGGAACGTTCAAATTGATATATGCCTGTGAATGCATAATATTACATAAGTAAATATTTTTAATATAGATCAAGACTCATTACCTTGGTTTTTAACGAAATGGCAGTAATAAATAATATTGAGAAATAAGGTTAAAACAATAAGACTGAACTACTAATTAGGCTATTTGATGAGTTGCGAGGCGCCATAGCTGTCAACTGTATTGAGAAATAGAAGATATACGACAAGTGCTGACAATGTTTCTTCAGAATGACTCAGACAGCTATTATTAACATATTATATTTTTAGTCCAATTTCTTCTTTTACTAGCTTTTGCTCATATCATTAAACCCCCCCCCCCCCAAAAAAAAAAAAACGAGTATCACCCCCAAAAATATTATAGTTATTGAATACACATGTGCATAGCAAGAGAGCAAATACTATAAACGGCGTGGACGGTGTCATACTTTCTGTAACGTGGAAGGCCATACTAAAATAAAACCCTAAAACATATGATTAATTGAAGTAGCTATTCCAATCATATTTGTTTGTCTGACGAATATGGACGCATTTCCATCGACAATTTGCAAACCAACAAACATTACAACCGCTGGAGCAGACAGCCCAAGTCCTCCCCACGAAAATACTTCCCAGCGATGCAGGCTCAAAAATAGAATGTGCATATATTTATATAAACAACTATAACCTTAAGCCCAATCAGAGTTATGCTCGTATTTACCCAACCGTGTATTCAATTCCTAATTCATTTTTGAAATGTAAGGTCAACTAATTAATTTCTATAAATTCCTAGGTAACAGAAGCCTCAATGGGTAAATTGGATGTCATACATAGCGCGTGAGTGGTAATTTATGAAGCATATTTCGATTGTGTGCATACACACACACACACACACACACACACACACACATATATATATATATATATATATATATATATATATATATATATATATATTTATATATACATATATTAAAACTTTGACTTCCTCCACCCGATGACACAACTCTTCCTTCTTAACATGACGCCAGGCGAACAAAATACATAGGGTAAACGAATGTTATTAAATTCTTCCAGGGAAGATGGGTAGAAGAGGAACGAATAAATTTGGATTTACGCAGTAGGCCTGTTTTCCTCTACAATGCGTTTCATTTCGGCTAAGTTCACTTTCCAAGCAACACCTCCATCTTAAGTGCCAGTTGAAATACACAAAAACCAAAAAATCTTTATGGCCCCTTAAATAGTTTGTTATTATTAAATCCTACCTTCGAGTGACTAGAATTGCGCGTAGGAAAATATGTTTATCCATTCACAAGGTGCATGCCAGGGGATTTGAATTTGATCACCAAGCCTCCCCCCCCCCTCGACGTGAAAGACCTTAACCTTCCAAAGGAATAGTTTTAATTTACAGAGGCAAAAATATGTTGTCCTAATTCACAATACGATATTTAGATTTAAGAGAAATTTCTACATTTTGATAATGGACTACGGAAAAGGCGTAGTTTTTACTTGCTTAGTCGAGGCACCGTGATCATTCCAAAACGAGAAGAAAATAAGGCAGAAGTTAAGTGTGTGCATATTCAGCTTGAAAGAAGGATGATCATATACACCTGAAGAATGGTTCACATTAAGAGGACAATTGGGTAACCCGAATAGTTCTACCCAAATACCAGAAGTGAAGAGATCTTCTTCGGTTTGCCAACTACTACTAATCCTGTATATATCAAATTGGGATGTAGTCCATTTTGAGCAAGGCTCTAAGATGTGGTGTGCTCATGGCCCTACTTCTTGAAAAATTCTGAACAAAAGCCAGCGAGAACAATGTAGTGTCAAGTGAGTTTGATGTATTATCTTTATATTCTCACTGGAACAGGAAGTGTGCAATTTCCAGCTAGTGATTTTGCATCTAGGTCATGCGAAAATGTTGAGTCGTATCTATGCTTCTTTGAGTATTTTATGTAAAATAAACCTTTCATTTTCGGTAAAAATAAACTTTTTTTGAAGTATTGAATTGCCTGTCATTTGCGTCTTTACGTTCGTGATGGATTTTATAAAAGTCTATATAATCTTATATAGACTACTATCTTACTATATAGCTTATAGTATAATTTTGCGTCAATTCTTCCTAGGCCTGAATTATTTATGTCTCCCGAATTTAATGTCATGAATACATGACTTCCCTTTCAGGTGTTCATAATTTGTAAAAATATATTTGAAGTAAAAGTGACTAGAGTCCTCTAGGTCATTCATTAATTTGTACAATAGTATTAGAATTATGTGCTGTTTGTTTGAATGGGGTGAGGTAAATTTCAATAAAATTGTTGATCTCGAAGGAGTTTAATTCAAAAGTAATTACCGTTATGTATTTAGAATCTTTGTCAATTCCCGTAACTTTGTCGAACTTGATATATAAGTATATGCAGATATCCATTGGAAGTAGTCTCTAATTGAATTTCTGAAATTTGCTCATGTCTCCGGTCTCATAGCTTTAATTCGCAAGCTACCGGAATTGTCATAGTATTGGTAAGTGAAATTGTTAAACCACTGACGAGTATGTCAACTTCTTTATTATCTATGCCTGGATTCTCAAAGTGGTTGGTACCGACCCCTTAAGGTATAAATCGGTTTTCTAGGGGTCGACATAAACCAAAACAGATTTTGGACGTCTAGAAATCGATCCCTATTAATTAATGTTAATAATTAAAGTTCTTATTTGAAACTTTCAAGATACTGTACAGTGTGATATTTGTTATAAGAGTTACTAATATTTTATAAGTATCATTGTTGCTCTCCCTAAAACCTCAACAAGTCTATAAGTGTGCACAAATTCGTACAAGATGAAAAACTTGGCAAGTCAATAAGGATGGACAAATTTCGAATCGGGAGTCCTGGTAACAGCGCAACATTTAAACACAGTATCCAGCATTGTGGAACATTGCTGAAAAATACCTTATCGTTTTCAATCATTATATCTAATCGAAAAAGGCTTCAGTTTGGTTGCAAACAATTTGGACAAAACAAAGAAACTGTATGAAAATCAACGAACATGGAGATTTAAGGCTACTCATCAATATTGAATCAGATTTAGCTTTGGTTGGTAGTCACCAAGTTATTTGTTTACCTTCCCTTGCAATTTTAATGTGTTTTTCAATAAAAAATAATTACCTACTTAAGTATTTTTACTTAATTTGTATTAATAATTATTAATTACACTTGATATTTGTTAAATTTATATGTAAAATGATTTCAAGATCCTCACTGCTAAGTTTCTAAATTTGGTATTTTTTTGTCAATGGGCAAAAACTAAAAATAGGATTTTTAAAGTAATTTGGATAGGAGTGGGGAGGGTCTGATGTATTAGCTCATTTTGGAAAAATGGTCTCTTACCCAAAATAGTTTTGGAATCCCCGACCTATGTAGTGTTTTATGTTATAGTCTTGAATGTCTAATACAAGCATTTTTGAGCGTAGGTTTTTGCAGGTATTGTAGTGTCATGATTGGTATTCGTGGTGTATCCGTATTGGATACAGTTGTTTCCTTTGGTACACCTGTAAGTCATTGTCGTTGGAGATGACTAGCTTGGTTCATTAACCTGGTGTGAATGAATCTCAGACTGTGGAACTATAAGGAGACCGCCTCATAATGTCTTAGCTTCACCTGCAAGACGAAAGGTTATATGATATATTTATGTTCTGCAGACCTCTTCGCTAGACTATTCTAGGTCTTTCCGTTTATCGGTTTCATAGACATTTCTTATACGCTAATTATCAGCAGCTCTCCGGCTACCTTCCTTAGACAACTCATCGCCACTACTCTTGACCTGGTTAGTTTAAAGTCCAGGGACTGCATCGAGCCTGAATGGATACCCAAAGTAGAGTATATGCATTATGTATGAATATCTACATTTATATGAATATCTTAAGATGATCTCACTATTGCCAGTAAGTTTTTTTGATTTTCAATGTATTTTGTACGAGCGGAGTCGTACCTGTTCCAAGAAATTTCTTTGGCTTCGTTGGAGTTATTGTAGTTGAGGGTGACCATCATCATCACCACATGAGGCAACGCCTTGAACCTGCAACCGTGGGGATACATGTGCAACCATTGAGTGTGATATATGACATTAGTGTGATTATTGATTCTCCATGCAAGAACTATGTATTCTATGAACCTGGAGCTATGAAACGGGGAGTCACGTTTCAGTTCTTCTATTTGATGATGCAATGTGTAAGACAGTAATTGTATATTTTCGTTGATTATTTTAGCACCAGCCATGTTTTTTTTTTTCAATTAATACTGAAAATGTATGCGAATTGTTTTATGCTCAGTCATTTTGCCTTAGTGTACGTGTATTGATTTTTGTAAGCTTCAGACTGTATTAAAATAAATACTGACCATATAGAAGCGAATTGCAAAAAGTAAGGAAAGGAAAATGTGAGAAAGAAAACCTCGTTGCTTAGATTTCCCCATTTGTGCTTAAGATAGAAACAGAATTGTACTTTGTATTATTATTATTTATTAACGTCCACTTTTTGCAACTCAGGCTGATTGGGACGGGTTATATGCAGGTTACCACCCTTTTCTAGCCAGGGTGGGATTTTAGGATGTTATTTAATGAATTTCGTCACTAAATAATTTCCTTTGCCAAGGCGAAAATCGAACTCGCCATTCTAGGTTTGCCATGTGAGATAAAGGTCAACGCTTTAACTCGCATGGCTAACCTGAGTCCCTTTGTACTTTGTACATACTTGGTAGAAGTTAGTTTATTTAAATAAATAAGTACTAAATATGTCTAAAAAATAAGGTTTTGACGTCTGTAATTTTTTTGTAAATTTTAGATATGAGGTTTTCATCGTTAGTTTACGATGAATTTTTTCTGATTTGCTTTATATAAAAAGAATTAATGAGGGAGGAAAGTATTGACATAATATCAACTGATCAGATAAGTGCGAGGCCTAACGAGCTCCATTCTGTTGGGAACATTTCTTGCTAAAGGTGAAACGAAATTTAATATTGTAAAAACATTTATGTTGTTGCAAAAGGTATCAATTATGAAATTCATGATTGATGTGTATCCATGATAAAGTAAAATAATCAAAATAACTCAAGCATACTTAAAACACCCAAAATGGTACATAAATACTTCACTAGGTATGTTTGGACAGATATCAGTAGCTGAACATTTTTTTAGCAGATTTCCCTTAAGGGAAATCAGCTATTGAGGTTGTACTCATGACGGAATTTTCGACATTTTTCATCAAATGTCCATCGATCCTACCTAGTAGATGACGAAAATGAGGTCCGTTCAAAACTGTATATATATATATATATATATATATATATATATATATATATATATATATATAGATATATATATTTGTCTGTTACCGCTCTAGCGGTCGCAATTTTTGTTTGATCCTTACCAAACTTCATATTTAAGCGTTTTATGTAAAAAGAAAGATCAAGTTCGTTAACGGCTGAAATCAAAACAGTGGGAGGGGGGGTTTAGAGGGGAGGATTTTCGAAAATTCGAAATATCTCCGTTACTATACGTCGGATCAAAAGATTGTATAGGCCCAATCTTATTGCAAATTAAATTTACTATAAATAATGTTCTATACATTAATTCTCTATCTTGAATATTAACCGAGATATTTGCATTTGTATTCTGCGTGTCACCAATAGGCTATGTTCGGAGTTTCCGACGAGAGCTCTGGCGGCCGTTTCCATAACTATCGTCCCTCGTGAATAGGTTTAGAGGTTAGGTTAACTGTCTTTTGGGCTAGAAACTACTGGGTTATTACACCCTAAATAATGTTTTTTAGGTTTAGAGGTTTCTTACTACTACAGTTGTTATTAGGCAGATTTCTCTATTGTAAAACTTCACGTGGGAAATCTGCTTAGTTTACGCAGCCCCTGCGTGACGGACTTTTTTTTTGTATTTGTCATACATAATATTCACATACTTGATAACGAGTAAGTAAATGAATACAAATCAAAGAAAAGTCTAAGTTATAAGGGATGAACCATTTATCATTATAAGCAGTTGAACTTGATATGTTTTCCTTTTAAAATTCATAATTCCGATATATAATAAAATTTAGAGAAACATTTACTGCGGCCAAATTAGAAAAGTGAAAAGAAAATTGTATTTATGTGTGACTCATTGCCAATATCCATTCCATATAAAAATGAATGCGATTTGAACTAATGGAACAGTGACTTTAGTAAATGAAAAGCTCCACGTATCTGTCAAAATATAGTATATACTCAGACATAATTGAAATAAATGTTATGTTATGCTTCATATTTCCTATGCTCGCGGCGACGATCTTATTGGAATATTCAAATATAAGCTATGTTCAGTTAATTTTCCTTTTGACAATATATTTGTTTGCTAGTAGATGTGTTGAGCTTACGCATTGTGCGTGAGTAGTAGGCAAGGTGTGCAATATAGTCGAGAAAGGCCAAGGGTAAAGATAGTCTTGGCTAGTTCCCGGCCCTTGAGAGCCAGCTCCCCTGTCAATCGGCGAGCAGGCAATACTCTCTTCAACGGATATTTCAGATCGTCCGCGGGTGCATGCCTCGTCCGTCCGGGCATCTCCTAGCCTCTACAACTTTCACCTATGTTACAGTGTACTCCGGACACTGTAGGACAGACCGGCATATCTCAGAATGTCTGAGGTTCAGTAAAGTCCGTTACGCAAGGGCTGTGCAAATAAAAAAGTCCGTCCCGCAGGGACTGCGTAAACTAAGCAGATTTCCCGCGTGAAGTATAACAATAAATAAATCTACATACCGGTAACACAACACCACAGTGAATATTAAGTGAATAAATACAAACGTTACTAAAAACCTCCCGACGGAAAACATCTGAAATGTAAACAAACAGTTCTGCCAACTTCTTACCGGAAAGAAAAACAATTACTGTAATATAGCTGATGCCGTAATAATTTGATTAAAAACTATTTACTTTACCTATAACTGAAATTTATAATGAATCAAAATAATTATTATCACAATCAATCAAATTTAAGTTGTCCAAAAACTTAAGAAGTGGCGGGGAGGGGGCAACCAGAACTTATTTGCATGTATCTCGTATAATAAATGCCTCTTGAAAACAGTATTTAGTATTTAAGCTTTGAATGATATGGTTTAAAACATAACCGAGTATTGTTTATGTAACATGAGTAGAAGTGGGGGTTCGCTGAAGGCAGAAAACTGAAAATGCAAATATCTCGGTTAGTATTCAAGATAGGGTAATAAATGTATTTACAACATTTATAGTAAATGTAATTTTCTATAAGATTGCTTTTATACATTTTTTTGATTCGAGGTATAGTAACGGAGGTATATCGAATTTTCAAAATGCCCCCCTCTAAACCCGTCCTTCTCCTGGTCCGATTTCAGCCGTTAACGAACTTGATCTTTCTTTTTATATAAAACTACTAAATATCGAGTTTGGTAACGATTAAACAATAACTGCGACCGCTAGAGCGGTAACAGACCAATATATATATATATATACATACAGTTTTGAACGGACCTCGTTTTCGTCATCTCCTAGGTAGGATCGATGGACATTTAACAAATTTCCGACGAGTTGGAGCGACACGCTGGTGATCTCATCTCACAGCCTGTTCTCAAAGAGTAGAAGTGGGGTTTAACTCACACTCTGGAACACAAGAAAATTCAAATAGCTCACTTAATATTACAGATATGATAAAATGAGTAAAACATCACATAAAGAAAATTTTTAACAAGATTGACAGTACTTTAACTCATTGACATTTTAGCAAATTTTTGTTTGATCGATGCCAAACTCGATACTTAATCGTTTTATGTAAAAATGAAGATGAAGTTCGTTAACGGCTAAAATAGGATCAGTGAGAGGGGGGTTTAGAAGAGGAGAATTTCAAAAATTCAATACATCTCCCTTATTATGAGTCGGATCGAAAATGTGTATAATGTCAATCTTATTACAATGTAATGTTCTATAAATGTTGTTATGTACGTTTATTCATTATCTTCATTATTAACGAAGATATTTGCATTATTTTTAGTTTTCGTCCTTCAGTAAACCCCCACTACTACTAATGTCATATTAACTATAAACTGTTTTATTATGAAGCACATTATTTGAAGCATAAATACGATTGCTCTGATTGAACTTTTACGATTTGAGATAAATGCAAATACGTGACGCACGTGGGAAATCGACTTAATTAACGCAACCCCGTGCGTGATGGTCTTTATTTATTCAACAAAGAATAACAATGATATTTTGAATTTTGGAATTCGCCCCTCTTTTTTTTCCCCTTTCCTCTGCTCCGATTTCAACCATTAACGAACTTGTTCTTTAATTTTGCAGAATATGTTCCAATATCGAGTTCGGCAAAAATCAAGCCAGAATTGCGACCGCTGAAGCGTGAACAGACAACTACATATACAAAAATTTGAATGGTCCTCCTTTTTGTCGTCTCCTAGGAAACGTCGAAGGACGTCGAAGCTCAATGACTGATTTCCCCTAAGAGAAATCCGCTAAAAAAGCAATGACAATGTGTAATAAAATAAAGAAGGAATGGCGGCTCACACTGTGCCAATGCATTATCTCTCAACACTTTTACACACAACAGTGCCTCTCGGAATACATTCAAGGACGAGAAAACAAAACTGAATATTTAAGAATATAAAAAAGTTCGTCACGCAAGGGCTGTGCAAACTAAGCAGATTCCCCATGTGTTGGTATAACACGCTTTTGATCTCATCACACCACATATTCTCTATTTATATGTAAAACCCGACGAGTAGAAGTGGGAGGGGGGGGGCTGAAGGATGAAAACAAGAAAGTATGAATTACTCGTTTAATACATGGGTTACGAATAAAATGCCTAGAACAACAATAGTTTAACAAGATTGGTTCTATAGCATTTTATGATCCGTCTCATGGTAACGGAGAAATTTTGAATTTTTTAACCCCTCCCCCCTCTAAAACCCCACTACTTCATGTCTGATTTCGGGAAATAATAATTATGATCTATAGTGTTGATCGAAACGGTTAAATATTGAGATTGGTACATAAATAAAATTTTCGAGTAAAAAGCGAAAAATCTTTTTTGACGACGTCATCACATAACGCATGTTATATTATTTCATTTGCATGTATCTCAGAATGTAAAATTTCAATGAAACCATATTTGGAATTTAACCTTGGACAAAAGCGTTTCATAATATAACAGATTATTGTTTATATGACATGAGTAAGAGTGAGGATTTATTTATGGAAGAAAACTGAAATATGGAAATATCTTGGTTAATATTCAATACAGAGAGAACATTCCCACGACAAAATTTATATAAAATTACATATTCAATAAGATTTATTCTATACAATTATTCGATCTGACGCACAATAACGGAGATATTTTGAATTTTCAATTTTCTCACTCTAAACCCTCCCCCCCCTGCCCCTTGCCGTGTACGAACTTGATCTCTATTTTTACATAAAACGTTTAAATATCGAGTTCGGTAACGACTAAACAAAAATTACGTCCACTCTATATATATATATATATATATATATATATATATATATATATAGTGGTAGTAGTTATATTTCGACATTTCCTGAGTAGGATCGATGGGCATTTTTAATATTGATTTATATTAAATAATACTTTTTCTTTTCGAGTACATACCTCAACACTATAATGACAATAACAAAAAAGTATAATAGAATGAAGCTTAGGTAATAATAATGAATAATTTAGCAGGTATTGTGAACAAATGTAACGATGTATTACATATATGAAGAAATTTGCCTAGTATTTGAAGGGGACGACTGCTTTATGGTGCTATTCAGTAAAATCGTCTTGTTTTGGGCTAACTCTAATTTATAATTACATTTTCTTATACATTTTGTCAATCAAATAAATTCTAGAAGTGTTATTTTAAATAATAACGTGTTATTCTTTTAATATTTTTCTTTTTAATAATCGTCCTTAAAGGGATGATCCTCCCCGTAGTCGATAAGTAACTTTTTCGATAATGAAAATTCTTTATGAATACGGAATATTCATACATACTTCAATTATGTATAACGTACTAATAATAATCTGTCGTACAGTGTTCTTTACAGAAATAAACAAATAAAATATTGGAATAAATAGTAAAGATATATATATATATATATATATATTATATGTGTGTGTGTGTGTGTGTGTGTGTGTGTGTGTGTGTGTGTGTGTGTGTGTGTGTACTTTCGTATATTGTGATAAATGGCAAGTATTGTAGATTACATTCATTTCACCTTTCAACATGTCAATTCTTGAATAATGGCAATTTTACGATATAGTTTTTTCAAATCTGAATATGTAAATATTTCAATATTACAAAAGCTAGTATTTATTATTTATACTTAAGTGCTGTTTTTAATATAAAACAAATTCTGCTGTTTATCAAATGTTTTTAAGTGTTAATATAAAAAATAATGAAATAATTTTTAAAACTCCATAAATTGAATCTCCTTTTTGCAGTGCCTTATGAATCCAATATTAGTCGTTAATAGAATGCAGTTGGCCACCTTGAAGAGGGATAGCAATGCTGCAATCTCATTGGGCAAACTCACAGCCTACCATTGTACCAGTTACTTAGTTCGCTTCCTATACTAATGGCTCAAGTTTACTGATTACGATTAAGTGCGTTGTGACTTCGATTATCATAAGTGCCAAGTTATTTGTTACAAAGTGGCTACTGAATGCCTTTATGGAAATCTTAAATTTAGTAAACATTAAAGTGAAAATTTTAAATTGATTTAGATACTTTAAGGTGATGAGTGTGAAAATAACTAATACATTAAAGAGTGTATATGTGTAAATAACTATTGATTGTTCTATTTAAGAGGCAAAAATAAGTGGTTTTAACTCTATCTCAAAACAATAAACAAATAATTGCAATTCAAACTTTGGAATTCTTTTAAATTCAATATTGAAAACAAACATTTTTTCAAAGTAATGAACATATTCTTATTTTTGTCCATAAGTATTAATGTTAACTAAATGTTAGTAAGAAATGCATAAAATAAATATGTAATGAGAATTAACGTAGACGATAAACAAATAGCAATTAAATATATAATCAAAAAACCATAATATCCACGAGTTTTGCATAATATACTTCTTATATTCTCTTCACGATACACACACACACACACACACACACACACACACACACACACACACACACACACATTATATATATATATATATATATATATATATATATATATATATATATATATATATATATATATATATATATATATATATAAAATCTTCTTTCCCACAGCTAAAATATGTTAACAGTTCAGTCTATAATCCAGTAACGGTTTTCCTCCAATGATACAAGTCTTTGTACAGAAATTGTTGATAATGTGTATTTAACCATTCAGAATTAAATTTTAAAGTGGCAATAATATTGATAAAAATATTCTTTACTAAATACGCCATTGAGTATGACATTAACATTAACTGAGATGAAGGGGCTCCAAGAACAAAAATCTGCTTACTTTGCTTGCTAACGAAAACAATCTCAAGAAGTTGAAGTCCGCTTTATGGATAATTTGTAAATTAATTATTTTATTAATTAATAAATATTATCGGCCTATATGAATAAAGGCATCCTCTTCCGAAATAGAGAGAGTTGAAATAATTGTAAGCCATCTAAATTATTTTGTGTTTAAATATTGAAACTGAAGAGCTCTAACTCTTTCTTTGGTCAATTATTGGGCGATCATATTTTATGTCAGAAGTAAATTCCAAAGTGAAAGGAAATGGTATATTTATAAGGTTAAGTTTTAAAAAGCTTGGTGTTTATAATTTTATAACACATAATGGAAAGTCTTAATCGAAAGAAAATAATTACAAGTAACTAACTCATTTCTATTCTTAAAATACAATTCAGCCGTATAGCACTTTGTAGAAATACAAAATTACTAATTCCTGGAGAATCCTGTTATGAAACTAAGAGATATACTGAGTCTATAACTATAATTTTAGTAGCATAGTTATTTTGAGTTAATATTATTAAAAATTGTTGCGTTAATGCAAAATTGTCACATACAAATAATTAAATTCACAAGTTCTGAGGGCCAGGAGATGATATTTTTCATTGTTTCTAATCGATAATTGAATAAAACCAAATTAAAAAAAAAATTATCAAAATTTGTATTTAGTTATTTTAAAAATCATAAAATGATTTTTATCAAGTGTGATTTTTGACCAACAGCTGAAACAAATCTTAAGTAGATTATTATTTCGAAGCGAACTATTTGTTATCAATAATAATGATCTCTAGTGAATGATTTTTTTTTAAAATCACAAAATAGAAACTTTGAATGTAAAAGTTCCTTTTGCAATAGAAAGGATGAAAATTATTACAATGTAAAAGACAAAAAAGAACCAGATAGAATTTAATAATAATAGTAAAATTAAAAATATGTTATTATAAAGAAAAAAATGTCTTCTGATTGAAGCGTCACAAATAGTAAAGCATGTTAATTAAAATTAATCATTACTAGTTGAGAGATGAGTTCTGCTTTGGGAATTTCACTTTTATTGTGTCAATAAATTGATAATAGCTTTCAACTATTAAATCTAATTATATTCTTCTTAAAACCTTTTTTTTCAATATAGGTTCAGGAAAACGTTTTGAATGTTGCACTATCCAAAAAGTGTTAAGGGCTCCTCTCAGATGTAATAATGTCAAGGTAGTCATTCGTAACAACATCAGCAATTTCAGCAGAAATTGTAGTAGGAGAGATTACTCTCTTCTTCTTGGAGAGGTACTCTCCTGAATTTCTCCTTTCCTCTCTCAAACTCTTAAGAAAAATCATGTGATGTTCTAAATCGTCATGCTATACATATAAACACTAGTATGAATTATATTAAAATGTTTGCACTTCTGTTATTTTGTTTTAAGAAATATTGAAAGCACTCCGGTTACACGAGTTTTAATATCACCCATTACTAATTTTCAACTAAAATTAATTACATATAAGTAATCACATTTGAACATACTGATAATCATGAATTAACTGTTTTCTGAATTGTTCATACCATTGTTCATTAGTAAGCTTTCTTAAACATTTTTGAAATAAGAAGAGCAAAGAGCAAAAGACAAAATAACATGGTACATGATAAATAAAATACATATAATTTTTATTTTTGGCTTGTTTAATATTTCATTATTTTCATTTAGGTATACAATATTGCAAGTAGCGACGAAAATATCTATTTTATTTTAACTCCATCTCATTATTATTTCTTGAGTGACATGTTTTTGGTCAAAAGGTGAGTCTGAGCTTTATTTTTATAATATGATCAAGAATGTATAAATTTTATTTTTATATATAAATCGGGAATGCATCTTAAATGTACTGATGGAAAATAATGATTTGTTTAAAAAAATAATTATAGATTTCAAACCCTCATATTTTCAAATTACGACAGATATTTTATTTTAATTAGGAAATGGGGAAAGCACGTAATTTTAAACAAATATGTTTTTGGAATAAAGAAATAGTATTATTATTAAATTATTTCTTTCAGAAGAGAATTCGCACTTCAACTAAAGTATTGAAGTATTTGATTTATGATGTTCTTACTAAGGACAAAATATAACCATAGTATAAGTGGAAATGTCCATTGGACATTAGTATATATTTCTTAAAATTTAAGGTAATTTTTATTTTAAATTACAATCAATCGTAAAAGGGAGAACTCAGCACTAAAAAAATCGAATAATCATAATAAAATTATCAATTCTTAATCGTGATTGTTTATAATTATCTAAATATTTTAAAAGATATATTTTGTGTATTTTTTCCGTATTTTTATAGGTTTGTTTAACGTGTTCCTGTTTTGTTTTGTGTTTTTCTTCTAAGAGCAATATTGAATTTCAGGGAACGCTCCAAAATAAATAAATACAAATATCCATTCAAAAACTACACATGTATTTTTTAGATTTGATTAAATATATTGTGTGCCACAGTTACAGGAATGTTATGTTTATTTGAGTTCTGAGTGCATTTTCATAATGCTGTGTTGTTTACAGCACACATAGTTTCACAGGATCAGTACATTAACTTTAAGCGATAAATACATTTATAATAAGAGTCCCTACTAAAAATTGTAAAAAAGTTAAACAGTATGTACTGGTCTGCGCGTTTTGATAATTTTTGTAAGATTGTTTAAAATATTCTGTATTACTTCATAGTGATTTATTAAACATTACATACATGCAATGCCAACAAATTATCGATTATATACGTATGTAAGTAAAATTTCGGCCAGTTTCCAGTAATTTTTATTTTAATCGATCTTTGGCAAGCTTTGAAAAATGTATTTCTATTACAGATAGTTTGGCAAAACTGATACACTGATTTGATAACACACCCTGCTGACAGAGAACGGCATTAAATTGAAACATATGACCGTGTGAGATGCTGAGTTCAAGTTCAGCAGTGTCTGTTTAATTAAACTTGCCTAATCCTCAGTTGCCTAACAGCTAGAATTATATCTAGTGACGACTGAGTGTATATCGAACGTCACCTTGACCTCGCCGCTATTAACTCAACTCAACTATGGAGTAAGCTTTTCATACCACAACAAATATAGATGGCACCGATTCTATATGCGTGCATTTATCAAAATAATCAGGTTCAATTATCTGTTATTTATTTCTCTTGTTTAGTCTGTAGATTAAAAGTTTTTACATTCATTAATTCTGGTATTATTTTGTGAAAATCTAAAACGATCATTGTTTTCTTTCTTCACATAACCTCATAAACGAGTGGTAAATAAAAAGGTCTGTCACACTGGGGCTGCGTTAATTAAGCTGATTTCCCAAGAGCAGTTATAACACTGTCTTGATCTCGGCTCACCTTTTATGTCTAAATAAAAATCCGATGAGTGAAAGTGGGGCTTTAAGGAAAGCTGAAAACGTGAAAGTGGGGCTTTATGGAAGGCTGAAAACGTGAAAGTGGGGCTTTAAGGAAGGCTGAAAACGTGAAAGTGGGGCTTTAAGGAAAGCTGAAAACGTGAAAGTGGGGCTTTAAGGAAGGCTGAAAACGTGAAAGTGGGGCTTTAAGGAAGGCTGAAAACGTGAAAGTGGGGCTTTAAGGAAGGCTGAAAACGTGAAAGTGGGGCTTTAAGGAAGGCTGAAAACGTGAAAGTGGGGCTTTAAGGAAGGCTGAAAACGTGAAAGTGGGGCTTTAAGGAAGGCTGAAAACGTGAAAGTGGGGCTTTAAGGAAGGCTGAAAACGTGAAAGTGGGGCTTTAAGGAATGCTGAAAACGTGAAAGTGGGGCTTTAAGGAAGGCTGAAAACGTGAAAGTGGGGCTTTAAGGAAGGCTGAAAACGTGAAAGTGGGGCTTTAAGGAAGGCTGTGAAAGTAGAAATAACTCACTTAATATAAGAGCTAAGTAAAAATGAATGATTGGTTCTATAACATTTTTCAATCCGAATCATAGGAAAGGAGATATTTTGAAATTTTGAAACCACTCTTCCCCTCCCGATTTCAGGTGCAATTTCAGCCATTAGGGAATATGAACATTCGAGTTGAATTAAACGGTTAAATATGTATTTTGGTATAGATCATATCAACATTTTCGAGTCAAGACCGAAAAGCCTTATTCACGGCATCATCAATTTACATATTTGCATGTATCTCAAATAGTAAATGATCAATGAAGACTATATTTGGCATTTCTGTTTCGAGTAAATCGGTTTATGATATAACAGCTTATTGTTAATAGCCATGAGTAGGAGAGGGGCTTTACTGAAGGCTGTAAAATCTAAAAATATCCAAATATATCGGTTCATAATGAAGAAAGTGAAAAAAAAAACAGTTATATAACATTAAATATTCAATAAGGTTGCTCCAATACACTTTTTTGATCAGATGAATGCTAGCAGAGATATTTAGAATTTTCGAAATTCCACCTCTCACCCCCTCCCCACTACTGGCCCGATTTAAGCCTTAGTGAACTTGATCTTTATTTTCACTTGAGAAGTTTAAATATCTAGTTTGAATATAAGCAAGCCAAAATTAAGACCACTAGAGCGTAAACAGGCAAATATATAAATGTATATATTCATATATAGTTTTGAACGGACCTCATTTTCGTTTTCACCTCTGTATTATCGATGGACATCTGAGAAAAATGATCGTAAATCGCACCATGAGTACAAAATTAATAGCTGATTTCCCTTGAGGGCATATAAAAAAAAAAATAAAATGTGCGGCGTTAGTACTACGTCAAGGTGAATTCCCTTAAAAGAAATATACAACACACTCTCTCTCTCTCTCTATCTCTCTCTCTCTCTCTCTCTCACACACACACACACACACACACACACACACACACAAAAACACGCGCGGACACACACACACACTCAGAATATCGAAAAATATTATACAACCAATCTAGTTGTAAATATAATATTCTGCAATTGCTGTCCGTACGTTTTCCTTCAACTTGAATATAATGCGAATCATTTTTTTTTTTATTCTTCCCTTCAGTAAACCCTCACTCAGCTTACATTTACAGTAATCTAATAAATATCACGTAACGAACATATTTATAAATATCACTTCTCTTTTTCATTGAGCTTTTAGTATGTGAAATATGAAAGTAAATTTCCTATTTGAAGTTAATTGAATAAATTTAAATTGTATGATAGTCATGAAGCCTGATCTATATCATAACGATATTTAATCTCTTTAGAGACCCACACTTCATGATTGACACAATCCCTATCGGGATCAATCAACATATTAATTCATTTTTCCTCTCCTGTTCCCATAAAATCAAAGAAAATAAAGTGTTCTGGTATTTTCAGGGCCTGTGGATTAGAAGTTTGAAAAGTATACGTTTTTCCTGGATTCTTTGAACTTCAAAATTTAACAATGGATGAGTATAAAGGACTTTGAAGAACTAAGATAGCTTTACTTAGGAAATTTACGTTCCTTCATTTCCTACTTCGACGATTAATTATAATAATCTACTTATTTGAATTCGGATGGACTGAGCTTTTCATTTTTTCCAAGCTACTTTTTTTTCATCTTAATTTGGTAGTAAGATGCAAGGTTTCATAAGTGGGTTGAGTCCAAGTTTGTTAGGCTGAAGTATACTATTTATCTTATTAGTTTGCGATTATCGTCGGACGCTAGAGGAATAAGCTCATAGTCATGTAGTAAAAAATAAATCCGGCTATCTTTATATTGGACAGCGGTTCCTTCGTATAGGCAACATGCAATACAGGGAAGTCATGCACTGGATACTAACCATTCATTTTAGCAGATTTCCCTAAAGGAAAATCAACTATTGCGGTTGTACTCATGACTGAAAGAGAGACTGTAATCCAACCTTGGAAAGTGGGACTTTAGAGGGGGGGGGGATTCACTAATTCCAAATACATCAGTTATTATGGGTCGGATCGTAAAATGTTATAGATCTAATCTGGTTAAACTATTGATGCTTTACAAATTGTTGTCCTATGCATTTTTTCGTAACTCAAATACTAATCGAGTTATTCTTTCTTCCTATTTTTGACCCTCAGTAAGCCATATTTTAAAATTATTTGAATATTTGGCTCTGAAAATTTTAAATATCAATTAACCTTTAGTTCTCATGTTAGTTTATTTATAATTTAAAAAGATAATATAGTATTTTTATTACTTTTATATATAAATGATTGCAGTTAATTATGGCATAGTACTTTTTAGGGTTATAGAACCTACCTTTTTAAAGATAAGATATTGTTTGACATTGGGTTTAAGGCAGTGTATCATATGATTTTTTTTATTTCCCAATGTAGAATTAAGGCTGTACTGCATAAGAGGTATAATTTTGAAGTTTGTTTAGTAATGTTAGTATCTAAGAAAATTATTGATTGTCTTAATGGATGGGATATAAAATTTTACAAAGTTACTCTGTATGCTTTTACCATTGTTAATACCCGGGGCCAAAACGTCTGCTATGGGAAAAAAGATAATAAAGACAGCTGAGTTGAGACTTTAAGATACTTTTTTTTTTTGCCTGAAATACTTTAATTGGTCTCAGTAAGGATTAGATGCAATTATAATTATAAATATTTTTGACTTATTAATAAATCATAATTATATAAGTAGTCTGTATTAAATATGATCATACTCTGTATAAAATGTCTATTAAACGTATTAGAAAAAGTAATAATACTCTTTGATTTACACAGCTACCAACATATATGTCATTGAAATCTATTTTAACGATAGACATTTTGTGAATAGTTTGAATATCACTACGTTCTCGATTAAAAGACTCAGAGGTCTACTGAGGGGGATAACTCCAACAAACAATTAATAGCGGAATTCGGTAAAGATCAATTAAAAATTGTGAGCATTACGTAACTGAAATGGTTTTTAATGACGTTAGATCGTATTTATCTCACACAGTAAGAATTCATTGCAAACAAACATGCTATTTAAGCTTGAAATGCATTTTTACTATGAAATAACATTAGAGTAGATAGGCCATCGTTCTTGCTACTGGCATAAAACCGTCTAATGAACTTAAATGTTGGATGAAATAACACGAAAGCTTTACTAAGTAATCATGGATGTTCCAGGTATTTCGGGGTTGCCTCATTGTTTAGTTGTTTAACCTAATTTCCTGCCACAGTTATAAACACATTTTTCCTTGGAAGAGCTTATTTCCAACACACAAATTATGCTAATTTTTATCATTTCATTTTTTTTATTACCAATGTTTTTATCAACATGCCATTCCTTTGTCAACTCTGAAGAACCATTAGTTTATTTGATTTACGACATTTTTCATCATAAATTTCTATTTTATTGAATTTTTCAGGAGAACCTCACGAAATTCATTCGGACGGATCAATTCATCACTGGATTCACAAGAGACAATAGACCTGTGTAATAAATGGCTGGTACACGTTCTCCATTCCTGTCAGACGGAACGCCCCCGACGATTGGACAAGGAACCTCCGAGCCAGGGGTGAGTGGTGGAAAGACAGCCTCTTTGACGACCCGGAACTGAGGTGGAATGCTAAATTGGTCTGGGTCTCTGAGGGGGGTTGCTGAGTCCTCCCCTTGGGTATCCAGTCTGCTCAATTACCCCCGTTATCCCCCCCCCCTCCTTAACATTCCCAATTTCACAGGTCACGTGTCTTGCTACTCCTAACTCACGTTTCTCTCATGAACGGGGGTGATACACGTGGGATACGGATATGTTACCCCATAATTGACCAAAACATACATATGCAGAATTTGTGTGGAAGGTTTCGTTGCTCCATCACTGAATACTACGATGAGGATGCTGGTTGCACGCTTAACTCGCTTAATATTTGAGTTACAAAAAATATATCGAACAAAAACTGTAGAGCGCCAATTGTTTAACAAAATTGGTTTTATAATATTTTTCAATCCTCTCCCTCTAACGCCCCCCTCCCTATTCCGGGCCCGATTTCTGCTATTAACGAATATGAATTCCAGTGTTGCCTGTAACGGCTAAATATTGATTTAGGTATAGATCAAATAAACTTAAGAAATAAATTCTTAATTAATGACACCGATCAAAGTATTGGCATGAATCTCATCATCTAGTAAATATCAACTGAAACAACATTTGGTATTTCATAAGACCTTTTATGATATATTTTCTTATTTTAGAAGGGCGAAGACAAAAATGAGAGTAGTGAAATTCAGTACGTCTGAAAAGAAAGAAAATTCACATGTCTCGCTTAATATTCAAGATAAAGAAACAATGTATATATTAACATTTGTAGAATATTAAATTTACATTAATTGTTTTTAATATAATTTATTGTTCTCCGGTATATAATTTTCTAAATTCTCCATCTTAACCCCCCCCCCTCTCTCTGGCTCTCAATAATCTGATTTCAGCCATTAACAAATTGTAGTTATTACGTCACACAAAAATTTTAAAATCAATAGCAAATTTCCCTTAAGGTGTTGTTATTGATATAAATTATTTTTTTCTCCCATTATAATCCATTGTCTTTTATGAAAACATTATTTTCTTCAGTAATTTCTCAGTAAAAATTAACAGTTAATGTATTTTTGAAATACATACATTTCCTTCCGACGTGAGCTATTCTCCAGGCCTATGTTGTCCAAGGAGCATGCGAGCCTATTAGCAGATTTCCTTGGGGTCGTACTTATGACGCGATCTTCTAGTAATTTCTTCAAATGTCCATCGATTCTGAGGTCCTTTCCAAATTATATACATATATAGTTACCAAACTCGATATTTAATCTTTCGTAAAAAGAAAGATCAAGTTAGATAATGGCAGGGATCAGACCAGTGTGAGGGGGGTTCAGAGAGGGGATTTCGGAAATTCCAAATATCCCCGTTATTATAGGTAAGTGAGTAGGGCCTATCTTAATGCAAATTTAATGTTCTATGAATGTTACTCTATATTTTTTTTCATTATCTTGATTTTTAACCGAGATATTTACATTTTATTTTAGTTTTGAGCCTTTAGTAAACCTTCACTTCTACTCTTATTATATTAGCAACAAGATGTTATATCATAAACCATTTCATTTTAATGTTAAATACTAAGCATGGTTTCCATTGAACTTTTACTTATGAGATACATGCAATTACATTATGTGATGATGACATCACAAATTAATATTTTTCATTCCTTGTTCATTTGATCGCAACCATACTGGATATTTATCCGTTTCGGTCATGGCTAAAGATCGTATTTGGTATTGGCTGAAATCAGACTTGGAATGGGGAAGGTTTAGAGTGGGGAGGGAATTCGAAAATTAAAAATGTCACCATTATTATGAATCGGATCGTAAAATAGAGCCAATCTTGTTACAATATTGATGTCCTGTAATTGTTATTCTATGCACTTTTTCGTAACTCAAGTATTAGGCAAGTTATTCGTACTTCCTTGTTTTCAGCCTTCAGTAACTACCAGACGTGAGAAATCCGCATAGTTTACGCAGCCCCTGCGTGATCGACTTTTTTACTTCTGAGCATCTATTCCTATCAAGATTTTTTCACAGTATAGTAGTATTCTGTATTAAGTTCTCTTAATATCTTATGACTATGATTCATCAGACATGTTAGTTTTTTATGTTCCTCCTTTTTGCTGTTTTTAACGCCATTTACCAGAACACTTTATTCTCTTCTAATGATGATGCCATTCTTTAACGCCAACAAGAAAAGAGAAAGCATTTATCTTTTTCTAATAATATTACTCATTCATAAGTTCGATGTACCATTTCCCATTCCTCCATCTGGGTAGTAACTGTATTAAGGCCAGAAATAAAGAAATTTCTTTTTACTGAGTGACTAATCTATTATTCAACTTCGAATTAAGGAGTAGGGTCGCATTAAATATATTTGATTTTGACTAACAGTAAAGATTGGGTTAGATTGTATAAGTAGATTTGGAAGAGCAATCCAAGAGGGGAGAAGGAACGAAATTAGTGTAAACCAACTGGAAGATCTGCAGCAAATTACAGTGGGATTAGCCTTCAGGGAACCATGGAGCTCGTTTAATGAGTCGGAGATTAGAGAATAAACATTCCACAACACGCAAACAATCAGGGTTAAAAGCACTTACTATGTATATGTAATTCGTTTATTCATAGAAATAAAAAAAGTCCGTCACGCAGGGGCTGCGTAAAGTACATGCTCGTAACACTTAAAACCACTGTGAATATTAAGTACAAATGATAACGAGAAATCTTTCAGTCAATTTACATTTTAATATCATCCACAACAGGAAGCGCCTGAATAGTAAACAAACAGGCCAGCCAACCTCTCAGAGCTTAATAGAAAGATAGATAGAAATATTCTTGACCGAAAAGAAAAAAACAATTGCTGAAATATATCTGAATATAAATATTAATTTTATTAAAAACTATTTACTATATCTAGTACTATAATTTATAATGAACAAGGATAATTTTTAACTCAATCATTTTAATTTTAATAACCCAAGAACAAAAAATAGGGGGGGGGTGGTCATCAGAACGTAGTTGTATTTATCTCCTAGAAAAGAATTGTTGAACACAATATTTGGTATTTCACAAGATTGGTTCTATACAGTTTTTCAATAGTACTTATAATAACGGAGATATTTCCAATTTTCGAAATTACCCTCTTCTAAACCACCTCCCACCCTTCCCTCGGTCTCATTTCAGCCGTTAAAGAACTTGATCTCCAGATTTACATGTCCCTTATATATCGAGTTTGGTAATGACAAGACAAAAATTGCGACCGCTAGAGTGGTAACAGACAAGTGTATGTGTATATATAAATATATATATATATATATATATATATATATAAATATATATATATACAGACCACATTTTCATCATCTACTAGGTAGAATCGATGAACATTTGAGGGAATTTTTCGAAAATTGAGTCATAAGTACAATCCCCATAAGAGAAATCTGCTAATAAATCAGCTATTAATGATCTACCTGTCGCGTTTCTCACTATCGAAAAGGCATACGATAGTTTGTTCAGGGATACGATTTGCCATTACTTGGTGAGAGTGGATCCCAGGTTGTGTAGTCAGCGTATCCATATTAACACTTTAGAACAACTTTATTTCCAACATCTTCTTAATAGGATCAAAGAGCATTTGATAAAAGATTTAAAAAATCGTGCCAGAAGGAACAGAACTGTACAGCCAGAAATATACAGTAGTTGAAAAACGTCTAAAAAAACTAACTCTTCGGACATCTTTTTTTTCTGGAAGCGCTGGAAATGATATTGTTGACATTTAACTACTTTTCGATGCACGCTAGATCCAAGCTGAGAAACTGGCAATATGTACCACTCACACAGTACAAGGTGTGTTAAACATAGATTGACTGACTTAATTATTATTATTATAGAAGTCCCCTACTGGGTAAAAGTAGTTCTTTTTCTTGTTTATTATTTACGTCTACTTTATGCTACTATGGCTAATCGGAACGGGTTATCTACAGATTACCACCCTTTTCTAGCCAGGATGGACCCAAGGAGTTTATATACTGAATTGATCACTAATTAAATTCCTATTGCCCAGGCAGCTATAGAACTCGCCACTCTAGATTTTCCTTATGAGATTATGGTCATTTCTTTAACTCACTGGCCAACCTGAGCCCCTTACTTAAAAGTCTGAAACGAATAGAATATCACTAAACTGCAGACGAAAAGCACATCGAGATATTACTAACTTACATGAAAGCACACACATGAGTAGTGAACAAGGATAATTTATAGTTCAAAAAGCTTCCGAAGATGGATCTTTAGACATTACATTTAACTTCTGTTAAGTGGCTTTTAAATGGCGCTAATTTACTTTACACACAAAGATCTAATGAATGATTTCAACAAAATTAAGATATTTATTTCAATTTGTGAAACCATCTTATTCAGAAAACACCAAATGAACTGCTTACTCATGCAAGTACAGCTAATGTAATTTAACGACATTACTTGCAGTTTTGTTTTCACTGAAAAATCGAGTTTGGCTGTGACAACTAAAAAGTAACACTTCCCACCACGCAATTTGCTCTTGTAGACTTTATAACAAAACAGCCAAATTATGTGTTCATGAATGAAACATACTTCTTGTAAATCGGCGTTTTCACAGCATTAAAGATATTATATAGATGCTAAATATGAAGAGATACAATTGTTGCGATTAAATCACCCTTAAAACAAATTAAATTATTTATTAACGTCCTATTTTTGAAACTAAGGTTCCATTTTCTAGCTTAACTAAGGACTAAGGATTTTATTCAATGAATTCCGTCACTAAATAAATTCTTTTGCCCAGGCGGGAATCGAACTTGCCTTAGATACGGAAGAAACTATGTGTTAAATGTTAATAAAGGTTACTTGTTGAGATTGCAGGCAAATTTCTTTATTTTACTAACTACTAAATTTGCCCAAATATAATTGAATTTGAACCAAATAGTAAGCAGGAATTGACCTCAGATAAAATTCATGACTGTTGTCAATATCCGTACACCCCCCCCCCGGATATTCCATTGGAAAAGAAACACATTTATGAAAAATGTATACAATTCTAGAAAGAAAATGTACGAAACATTTAGTGAGAGTATGGTTGTTTATGTTTATTACTATTTACGTCCACTTTATAACTACTATGACTAATCAGGAATGGTTATCTACAGGTTACCACCCTTTTCTGACCAGGGTGGACCTAAGGAGTTTACTTAATGAGTTCCTTCACTAAATAAATGGCTACTGCCAAGGGCGGGAACCCACCACTCTAGGTATACCAAACGAGATTAAGACCAACGCTTAGTGAGAGTACCTTTACGGTATTAGATTCTGGTTTGGCTTTCTCTATATAATCCCGAGAAGAACCAATGATTTTTATTAAATTATTGGGATTAGACGATCAAGGCGTATCATGTCTAGTTCAATAAACCACTCTTGGATTGGGCATCACTAGTAATTATTAATATTCCGAAATGTTCTATTTCTTGATTTTATTGTTTTTAGGATTATACCGTATTTATTTCATCAAATTAAGTTATTTAGATTTAATATATTAAGTTACGTTTAATATAAGTTTTGTTATTTTAGTTTTTCCTGTATTGTGTCTTTATCTATATATATATATATATATATATATATATATATATATATATATATATATATATATATATATAAAATTGTAACCTCTGTCTGTACATTGAATTTTTTCGCGAAATTTCACGATAACTTTTCGTTTCACATGTCATAGACACCATATCTGCATTTTGTTTCTTTCGTGTATGTTTGTTTGTTTGTTTGTTTGTTACCTTTTCACGCATAAACGGCTGAACCGAATTTTATGAAACTTAGTATGTATATTACTACTAACCCAACTTAGACTTTAGGCTATATTAATTTTCTCTGAGACGAACAGGAGTGGGGGTTATAAGGGAAGCCTGAAATTAAAAATAGCGATATTTCGTTTTCTATTGGTTTTTCGGCAAATATGCACATAACAAAAGTTGTTTATTTTGTTATTTAGAGTAACTTTTGTTATATACACTTTTGTCGTATACCGAAGTTTAAATGCGTTATACGCTAAAAATTATAGCGGGAGTCAACAATATTATTTGCCAAAAAAAGACTCAACCGAACTAAATAAAACTCGGTATGTGTATTAGCAGTGAGGCCTTCATTATAATAAGCCATACCAACATTTCTATGGACGGGCAGGAGTGGGGGTTATAAGAGAAGCCTGAAATTAAAAATAGTGATATTTCGTTTTCTATTGGTTTTTTCCGCAAACATAAACATAACAAAAGTTGTTTATTTTGTTATTTGGAGTAACTTTTGTTATATACACTTTTGTCGTATACCTAAGTATAAATGAGTTATACGTTAAAACCTTAGCGGGCACTAACGGCTGAACCGAACTTAACAAAACTCGGTATGTCAATTAGCATTAATTCTTCCATGATTATAAGTTATATTAAAATTTTTAGGTTCGAACGGGAGGGGGGTTATAAGGGAGGCCTGAAATAAAAATTCACCATATTTACATGTATAAGAGACGGGAAATATAAAAATAGCGAAGACTGTGAAGAATTATCGAACAAATAATTCTATCTTTAGCAAATCACCGGCAACGACGGGTATCAAACCTAAACACTGGGACGGGTAAATGTCAAAATATTGTGCAATGTAAAGCCTGCTAAAAAATACCATCACCATTCAGCCTCAAATGAATTCCCGGGCGAAGCCGGGTATCTGAGCTAGTATATATATATATATATATATATATATATATATATATATATATATATATTCTTTAATATATATATATATATATATAAATGAATGTTTCTCCGTATGTCCTTTATAGAATTCTTAAACGGCAAAAACGAATTTTATGAAACTTGGTATGTATATTGCTACTAACCCAACTTATGTTTTAGGCTAAATTAATATTCTCTGAGACAGGAGTGGGGGTTATAAGGAAGCCTGAAATTAAAAATAGCGATATTTCGTTTCCTATTGGTATTTCGGCAAATATGCACAGAACAAAAGTTGTATATTTTGTTATTTAGAATAAGTTTTGTTATTACACTTTGGTCGTATACCGAAGTATAAATGAGTTATACGCTAAAAACAATAGTGGGAGTCAACAATTTTAGTAGCACTTATTAAAATGGTTTTAATATAGGCATATTATGATGTGATTTGGTATTTACACCTCCCTGATTATAAGCTATATTAAAGTTTTGTGGTACGAACAGGAGTGAGGGTTATAAGAGATAATTGAAATATAAAATCGCGATATTTCGTAATCTAATCATTTTTTGGCAAACGTGCGTATATCAAAAGTTGTTTATTAGCGCATTTCCCTTAAGGGAAATCAGCTATTGAGGTTGTACTCATGATGCGATTTTCGAAATTTTTCTTCAAATGTCCATCGATCCTACCCAGGAGATGACGAAAATGAGGTCCGTTCAAAACTGTATATATATATATATATATATATATATATATATATATATATATATATATACAGTAAAAACTGTCTAAAACGGACTCTGTATAAAACGGAAATCTGTCAAAACGGAAAAATTATCTCGGAACCGACCAACTTTATACCTAAAAACACTCTGTATAAGCCGGAAATCTGTCTAACCCGGAAACGGAAGGTTATTTTCGGTACGAAAAGTCACCTAAAACGGAATATAGCCAACCTTGTAATCAAACTATCTTGTGAGGGACAGGGTTCGAGGAATTGTTTCATTAGATTTAAATAGAATTAGGGCTCTTAGGTTTGAAAGTGATGGAATTGAATTTTCGAAGAACTGTGTCCTGTTGGTTTCATCAGTAATCCTCCAAGAATTTTTAATTTCCTTCACTTTTTATTCAGTTCCTATTTAGTTCTGGAGCAGTTCGGTTTAAAAGTTTCTTTTATCAAAACGAATTTTTTATTGATTCGTCATGTCAGGTGGTAAACACAATACATTATCTCTTAGTGAAAAAGTGAAACTTATTGAGTAGCACGAACTGAAGAAAACATCGGCGAATTTTTTAGCTGAAAAATATAAAATCGGAAAAACTCAAGTTTACGAAACTTAAAAATAAAAATAAAATTATGGAAAAGTGGTTAAGTGGAGCAGCAGGCCAATCAAAACGGGCCAAAAAAGTTGGTTCGAACGAAGATATTAATGAAGCTGTTTGGGAATGGTTCGTTAGTGCCCGTGCAAGAGGAATGCCGATCTCTGGACCTATGATTCAAGCGGAAGCTTTGGAAGTAGCCCAAAATATAGGTAAACTGGATTTTAAAGCATCTTATGGATGGCTTGAATGCTTTAGAAAAAGGCATAATATAGTGTTCAATACAATTTCTGGAGAATCTAAAGACGTAGATCCTCAAACTGTCCAAGAATGGAAAGATAAAATCAACAAAATCGTAGAAAGTTATGATAGAAAAAATATTTTCAATGGTGATGAAACCGGACTATTTTATAGAATGTTACCAACTAAGTCCCTCGTGATAAAAGGTGATATGTGTAGTGGTGGGAAAAACTCGAAGGAAAGGTTGACGATTTTTCTCTGTGCCAGCATGGAAGGAGAAATTGAAAAACCTCTCGTCATTGGTAAGTCTGCACGTCCTAGACCATTTAGACACCTTGATAGGAATTCATTACCAGTCCATTGGAGGTTTAATAAAAAAGCGTGGATGACGAGTGCAATAATGGAAGAGTGGTTGCATATGTTCAATGAAAAAATGAAAATTCAAAAAAGAAACATATTGTTATTTTTGGACAATGCTACATGTCATCCGCATATTTCATTATCAAATATAAAATTAGTTTGGTTTCCAGCTAACACCACATCAATTACTCAACCTCTGGATCAAGGCGTTATTCAAAATTTCAAGTGCTTTTACAAAAAGTTTCTTTTAAAATCACTAATTTTAAAATTGACCGATTGCACGAATGTTTCGGAGTTATGCAGGGAAATTAATGTTCTGGTTGCAGTCTATTTTATTAGTAAAGCTGTGAAGAGCGTACTTCCAGCTACTGTAAAAAATTGTTTTGTAAAGGCAGGATTCCCAAGTGGAGATGTTCAAATGGAAGTTCACAATGTAATCGACAGCGATGAAGAAATGTCTGAACTATGCCGCAGAGCTAACCTTGATGTTGAAAGTAAGGACGTGTTACACTTCGATGATAACCTCCCAGTAGTCGAAGACGTAATTAGAGCTGTTGATATTGTAAGCAAAGAAACTGAATCAGACGACGAGGTGAATGCAATTCCAGAAAATGAAACGGAATTGAAAATAAAAACATTCAGTGAAGCGTTTAAAGCTGTAAATGATCTAGTGGAGTTTGCAGCAAATAAAAACTGCCCGCAATTGTTGGATATAATGCAAGATGCAAAAGAAATTATTTATAATCATTATTCTAAATCTGTTCACCAAACAACTATAACCGACTTTTTCAAAAAATGTTAATGTATATTACATACATACTTACATAAATTATCTTAATTTTAGTGTCTTGTATTAATGTAATGTAAATTTAAGTTTCGTAAATTAATGTAAATCTATTTGTTCATTTCAAATTACATATATGTTACTTGAGTTTTATTAAATTACTAAAAGAACACAAGTTATTGCTTTTTTTTTAATATGTACATCTTTCATACCTTTTCTAGCAAACTGTCTAAAACGGAAACCTGTCAAAACGGAAAAATATGGCCGGACCAATTGCATTCCGTTTTAGACAGTTTTTACTGTATATATATATATATATTTGTCTGTTACCGCTCTAGCGGTCGCAATTTTTGTTTGATCGTTACCAAACTTCATATTTAATCGTTTTATGTAAAAAGAAAGATCAAGTTCGTTAATGACTGAAATCGGACCAGTGGGAGGGGAGGTTTAGAGGGGGAATTTATGAAAATTCAAAATATCTCCGTTACTATAAGTCGGGTCGAAGAAGTGTATAGAATCAATCTTATTGCAAATTAAATATACTATAAAGATTGTTCTATACATTTATTCTGTCTCTTGAATATTAACCGAGATATTTTCATTTGTATTGTGTGTGCGGTCGACAGGAGTGGGCTATGCGAGAGCTTTGGCGGCCGTAAGTGTTCGTCCCTCGTGTATAGGTTTAGAGATTCCTCACTACTGCCATTGTTATTAGGCAGATTTCTCTATTGTAATACTTCGCGTGGGAAATCTGCTTAGTTTACCCAGCCCCTGCGTTACGGACCTTTTTATTATTTAAAGTAACAATTGTTATTTGCATTTTTGCATTATAACAAAGTAAAAATGAGGTATACACGAAAACTATAGGGGGTCAACAATGTTATAGGACACGAAAGACTAAATCGAAATAAACGAAGCTCCATATTTTTGACCATAAGCTAACAGGAGTGGGGGTTGTTAGGGAGACATAAAATAAAAAATCGTCATATTTCGTATCTTTTTGTTTTTTTGGCGAACGTACCATTATGAATATACAGTTCACTTTCCAAACATACAAAAGAGTGTTTTTAATAGTGGTTATTACGATATAAAACAGCTGCCATCCAAGTGGTGCTTTGGACCACTTTTGATGAAATGAAATTCATAGATGATTCGGAATGCAGAATTCTTTCTATGACTATGAATAACATGGTTAATATGATAATCTATGATCATGTTATATATATATATAAAGATAGATGACATACACTGGAAACGGGTAATAAAAAAATATTGTTTATTTTGTAGAATTAAGTACATAAAAAATACTTTTATTATTAACATATCCCCTGCACGCCGGACTCGTTAGTAGCTAAGCATTGAGACGGAAAAATGTAAAAATATTGTACAAAGTAATGTCCCAAAAAAGTGTCATCATCATTAAGCCTCAAGTGTTTTCCCGGGCGAAGCCGGGTACCTTAGCTAGTCTTTATAAATAATTGCGTCTTCAGCCACCCACCATCTTTGAGCAGCCATACCATCTTTTTTTAAGTAGAGTTTTTTCTCTTTAATTTATTATTATTGGTTTTAAAAAAAACATGATATTTTATTCAGATAGTCTTAATGTGCTAATTCAAATATTTTGATAAAGCATGAGAAAGTCCAAAATTGGAGAATAACACCAATAGATATTTATTCGGAACAGATAAAAGATTTTTGCCTATGTTATTTTATATATTAACACCCCCCCCCCAAAAAAAAATCCTATCCCTAACTTCGTAGACGATCCACCGCTAGTACTCGGCATCCTCGGAAATATTGTTTCTGCCCTCAACTAATGGAAAACCTCTGTAGTCATATTTAAGCTGAATAGACACGGGGAGGTGGGGTGAATGGGTGAGCCCTTATTCATGAATATGAATAACGAGACTTCGATCCATCTATAAATACGAGAAGAGGTAGGAGGAGGCTGACGACTCATTGGTCCGGATCTAAGGGGAAGTAGTCAACAAGCTCCAGAGAGGTTCACTGCCCTCAGCCCATAGAGGTTATTTCAATAGGGAAACTACTCTGAATTCCAAAAGTTCCTAGTAGCTTGCTAAGTGCTTAACAAGTCTTCCATGTTTCTCTTATTCATTTAATTGAATAAGTTGGTGGGTGTAGTACACTAAAAAAAGCTCTAACTTATTTCAAGTTGGAGTTCAACATCAAAGGCGATTAATTAGATACCATAAAATCAAAACATTTTATCAAACCGACAGTAATACAAATATACATAAAAGAAAAGTTGGAAGAATGTCTTACTTGGATACGAAATAAAATAAAAAAAGACTAAAATATATAAAAAAAAAAAAGTTATGAATTTTAAAAGTATTGAGTAACTTATGTAATATTCAAATGAAAAAATAATAAATTCATAAGCAATTAAAGCATTTTGAAAATTAAAGCGTTACAGAAAAGAAATGAATAAAGAACGCACACACAGGAGTAGTGAGCAATGATAATTTCTAGTCAAAAAATATACCGAAGACGAATCCAAAGACGATACATTTCATTTCCGATAAATAGATTTAAACTGACTGAATACAAAGAGATAATGTTTTAATGATGGAAGACTGGGGATACAAAACAAATGGTAGACATTTATTTCAATTTTAAAAATTATCTTAGTCAGAATACACTTAAATGGTCATGTAGAGAAGTTAAATCCAACTATAAGGCACTGTTAAGAGTTTTGTTTTGGAAAAGGCAGAATCTGGGTAAGCACGCAGTCATAGAATACATAATATTGTGCATTACGAATTAATTCATTATATTTCCTTCAGATAGAACTCTGTATAAAAAGACCGTAACGCTAGGGCTGTGTAAACTAAACAGATTTCCCTCGTGAAGCTTAACAATAGATAAATCTACGTACTGTTAACACAACACCACCGTGAATTTAAGTGAATAAATTAAAACGTTAATAAAAAATCTTTTGTCAAATTTAACAAACTCCCGACGGGAAGCGTCTGAAATGTAAACTAACAGGTCTGCCAAGCTCTCATCGAAAAGAAAAAAAATTACTAAAATATATCAGAATATAACATACTTATTTTATTGAAAACTATTTACTATATACTACTGTCTTTTGTAATGAATAAAAATAATATTTATTGCAATCAATCAAATTTTAGTAGTCCAAGAACTTAAGACGGGTCACCAAAACATATTTGCATGTATCTCGTATAATAAAGGTCTCTTGAAAACAATATTTGGTATTTAAGCGCCGAATAATATGGTTTATTTTGTAACAGAGTATTGTTTATGTAACATGACCAGAAGTGGCGGTTTCCTGAGGGTTCAAAACTGAAGCATGCAAATATCTCCATTAATATTCAAGATAGAGAATAAGTGCATAAAGCAATATAGTACAATTAATTTTCAATAAGATTGGTTCTATACAAATTTCTCGATCCATCGCATAGAAACGGAGATATTTCGATTTATCGAAAATCCCCCCGTCTATAATCTATCATTTTACTTAAAATGATTAAATATTGAGTCTGGTAAAGATCAAATAAAAACTGCGACCGTGACAGCGTTAACAGGTATATAAATATATATATATATATATATATTTGAACAGAACACATTTTCGCCATCTCATGGGTAGAATCGATGGACTTTTGAAGAAATCGCGTCATTAGTACTACCTCAATACATGATTTCCCTTATGGCTCAGGGGTATAATTAATTTAAGTGAGGGCTCATGTGTAAGAATGAGGCTTAGATGAAGGCTGAATACATAAAAGTCCGTCACGCAGGGGCTTGCGTAAACTAAGCAGATTTCCCTCGTGAAGTTTAGAAATAGATAAACATGCATACTGCTAACACAACAACAGCGTGAATAAATACAAAAGGAAATAAATGTTTCATCCAATTTCAATAACCTGCCGACAGGAAGCGTTAGGTTAGAAATGTAAACAAATAGGTCGGCCTGCCTCAGACCGAAAAGAAAAACAAATACTAAAATATATCAGATTATAACACATTAATTTTATTGAGAACTATTTACTATATCTACTAGTGTAATTTATAATGAGTCAGAGTAATTGTTATCTCAATCAATAAAATTTTAGTAGTCCAAAACTTTAAGATGGGGGTGGGGAGTCACCAGGGCATATTTGCATGTATCTCGTATAATAAAGGTCTCTTGAATACAATTTTTGGTATTTAAACTTCCAATAATGTGATTTATTATGTATTGTTGCAGAGTATTGTTTACGTAACATGAGTAGAAGTGGCAGTTTGCTGAAAACTGAAAAATGCAAATATCTTGGTTAATATTCCAGAAATAGAATAAATGTATATAACAATATTTATAGTAAATTTACTTTGCAATAAGATTGGTTATATACAATTTTTCAATCCGATGCATAATAACGGAGATATCTCGAATTTTCGAAAATCCCCCCCTCTAAACCCCCCTCCCTCTGATCCGATTTCAGCCATTAACGAACTTGATCTGTCTTTTTACATAAAATGGTTAAATATCGAGTTTCGTAACGATCAAACAAAAATTGAGACCGCTATAGCGTTAACAGACATATATATATATATATATATATATATATATATATAGATATATATATATAAATTTTGAACGGACCTCATTTTCGTCATCTCCTGGGTAGGATCGATGGACATTTGAAGAAATTTTTCGAAAATCGCGTCATGAGTACGACCTCAATAGCTGATTTCCCTTAAGGAAAATCTGCTAAAATAGAAATATCTCCATTGATTAAATCCAAGAAAAATGTATTAGAACAATTATTGTAAGGTATTACTCTATCAAAAAAAGAGTTATATAAAGTTTTTCGACCTGTCACATGGTTTAATTATTAGTTGAGCCTGCTTGTCCATTTAACAAACTGTCAGTCCTTTAGAGAAATTTTTAAATTATCCAATTCTTGAAGGTCATGTTCAATCACATTTTGAATATTAAATCATTGTCCCAAACCTAATTGGTTAATTACTCTCAAAATCACAAAATATCACGCAAAATGCTTTTTCACTAATCTGAATTTAATAATTTCCGCAACATCTACAAATCGTTGCCATGATGAGCTGTTGATGACGTTCAAGGAGGTAAACCAGAGAGCGGTGGGTGTGTGCCTACACTCGAAATAGCCTGGGATCTGTGCCATTGTGTCTAGAAAGCCTTCTATCCTAGAGTCATTAAACAAACCTCTACCACCTGTCCCCTTTTCCAGAATTAAATGGTAGTTAACGGGAAAATATAAGCGGTGCATTTAAGTTCTCATTGTTTATCATAATGATAAACACGAACCTCTTCCTTATATAAATGAAAATGTTTGACTAGACAGCCCATGAATAGCCAAGGCCTGCCATACGACTTTGGTAGGAGGTCGAAAGGCGTATTCCTGCTCTATTTTATAGGCTTTACTGACCAAATATCTGTTGAGGAAGAACCCTAGACAAGCAGATCTAATGACAATGATACATTATTTAATATCAGCTGTAATTAATATCATTTGTTCTTGGAGCTAAGAAACTCATGTAGTTGTTCTTTGGGTTCCAATGTAATTAACCAATCTTCAACATTGTAATAAAGATAAAATAATGTTTGTCTCTTTACTTCACCTATTTATGATGTAGTTATAAGGCAAGATGTATAGAAAACTATAACAGGTTATGAGAGTTCAACAAGCGGAATGTTACCTTTAGGTATCTTTAGGATTTCTCTTTAAATGGTCAAGGAAAGTCAATAACTACCGAGAGGGGAACATTGGCTTGGCGCTAAGATACCCGTAAACCTAAAGGAGGCATCGAAATTCACCTTAGTATTTTCGCGAAGTAGAAAGAAGCAATATGGGTTTCGCACAGTGGAGTCTTCGGCCGGAAATAACGGCCAAAATTATCCGCTACACTGTAGGATTAGATTGTATATCACTTGTCTGAAGATATACCATTTTATCGTGTAAAGAGAATTAAACAAATGTCCTTATTTGCCAGATTCAGATACAAATACTCCACTGTGAGCCGACTGGGGAACCTGCTCCTTCCATCCAGTCATAAACGCACTGTAGTTTGACTATGACGAATGGGGCTGAGAGCGGGAAAGCTAAGAATCAGCCCACAATGGCACAATCCAGCACAGATGCGGTCCCTATGGCTTGAACAAAATCTCAACTGAAGCCTTGTACTTTTTTTAAACAGAATTAGGAATTACTCGTGAAGACTCAATTTTTGTTACAACCAGAGAGAAATCATGTTAGCGAAGAATTCAGAGAACCATGATAGAACGAAACACATAGATATTCGCCACCACTATATTCGAGAAGCACACGAGTAAGGGGAATTTAAGCTCTACTATTTAAAATGCAAAGAAAGGCAGCTGACATCTTTACTAAACATATCGAAGCACATCCACCTACTTCAAATTAAATTTGATTCACCGGCTTCCATCATTCACCTTGTAGGGGAAGCTTTGAAGAAGCCTTGAAAAAATAGTCTAATGATAATCTTGAAGTATTATTTAATATCAGCTGTTCTTAATATCATCTGTTCTTAGTTGCTATGCAACTCATAGTTGCTCTTGTGTTCCAATGTGGTTAACTTGTCCTGTAAATAGTAATTATAATAAAATAATGATTTACTCTTTACCCATCCCGTCTGGTGTACCATATATCATCTTCTTGGGCAGTTTAACGAGCCAAATTCTTTCGACATGCCCAAGCCACCCCACTCCTTTTAATAACACCGACAATGGTAGGATAGCGATACAATTTCATACTACGGCATTCCTCTTCAATTCAAGGGTAAATGGGCATACTAAATACGTTGTGTAAGCCTAATATATTCAGTGGCAGTAAATATGAACAGAGAAATTTGTAATTTCAAGATTCCCCCCTTCCGAAAAAAATCACTCTCCCCATTAACTGATTACAGTTTTCAGAGAACAACTAGCTGGTGCCATTGGGCCATTCTATAAAAGCAAATATTCATAAGATAAAGCAAGAAATAATTAACCTTTTAATTTGAAGAGCAGGAGATAGGAGTAAAATTACAAACCATCTGATTTCAAAAGTTATGAAATATTTCATCTTTGTGAATGAGTAGACATTAGCCACGGTGCAATTCCTGTCCAATATCAGTAAATACAACAATGATTACCATTTATCGCAATTATAATTAAAAATCAATCAGTATCATCTGTTTTTAATTACACCATATTCTATCATTGTGTATTGATGTGTTCTTTTTGTTGGGGAACAGAACTCCACCACATTTCTCAAAACTCTGACAACAATGTGATTAGCAAAAAACTATTTCATCAGAAGGTGTGTTTACAACCACTGATTTATGCCAAATAAATAACAAGCCTTATAGTTTGAATTGTTTATCTAAATTTTTGCCATGATATTACTGCTAATCATCCTTCACTAATTTCAAGCATTTTGTCAAATATAAATCAAAAATCTTGAGTACTATACACCATCTTGCTACTTTTGTCACTGAAATTAAGAAACGGACTGTATCTCCAATTGTTCTCTTCCTTTAAATTTTATTTGGCCTCTTTCGAAATTATTTCCCAAGTTTAAGTGTCATAATTTCATGTATTATTCATCCCATAGATATCGCTGTGTCTTTAAACTGCCCACCCCTATTCCTGAGAATGGTATTGAGATAGTTCTGGAGTCATTGAAGGGTAGAAGCTGTTATCTATAAATACTACAAGGCTATTACCATTGGCAGAGAGACATTTGTCAGTCTGTCACTTTTAGTTCAATGGCCTATCTTTTTACATTTGTCTCATCTCACTAGGATATATAAACCTTTTTTTATGGTCATATTGTATATTTTATTTCAGTTAATTATACTTATTGGTACACTCATGAATATATGAATATATACACACACACACACACACACACACACACACACAAGTGTATACTATTATTCCTATTTTCAACTCTGGCTATGTAAATATAACCTTAAAAAATGGGATATTTAAATTAAATTCTTACTCCCAAAAGCTCTTATATCTTTTTTAAAAATCAAATTTTATTATTCGAATGAGCCGTACTCACATTTATGCATTTTTAGAATATACACATAGGCAAAATAAATAAACTAATGTGCACTAACAATTTTTATTTTTGTTTTCTATTCTATGTTAATTATGAATTATCACACTTTATCTGGCAAATATTATAGTGACTCTTGGAGATAACGTGAAAAATTTAGTATCATTTATTTATTGAAACTTTTGATTTTAGTTTATATTCCACTTCTACCAATATCAATAACACCCAATATGATACACCGCTCAAACGCTCCTATTTTATAAACCAAACAAAATATGAAAAACAATGTTAACTTACAACAACAAACCTACTTAACAACAAAAATTTTCGTGATGCAAAATTTTATTGTCTGTTTTATGATTGGTTATTACGATCAAGTGTATCAATGTATCAATTTGTTTTAATTATTTTTCAAGGTTCCGAGCATTGACTGAAATTTTGTCTTTATGTGTTTAGTTGAAATTATTGTTTTGAAACAGCATATTACTACTGAAGAAATACATCTTCAAATCTTGAAATGGATGTTAGTTCTGTGTATTATATTATAGTTTCCATTCCTTTATGAAAATGAATGTAAATAAATGGACATTAAATATTTTTTGAAATATAAATTTATAACTAAAAAAATATATTTCTGAAGTTCTGTAAAATAAATATGTATGTCATGATTTCTTTTGTAGTAGTAGTTTTGTATTTCCCTGAGAAATTTGCATTATATTTAAATAACGTTAATTTTTAGAATTATGAACAAACACTGAAAGCAGTAAAAGCAATAAAGGGGAGGAGTACCTGTTATTTATTAAAATTGCTACATGATTTTGTTTCAACCAGGACTGACAAAATTATGACCTTAAATCTATTATAAACAGAAAGTGTATGGTTTGGAGATAAAAATGAAAATTCTTAAGAATGGGTGTTACTGAAGAGATTTATAAAATATCACCATTGTTGTGTTTTGTACCATTTTCTGTATAATAAATTTGTATTATTACATGGAACTTAGTAATGATGAAACCACACCTGGTTATATATTTTTATGACCCATGTTATTTTGGATATTGAGTAAGGGCTGACTGGATTCCCATTTCCTTGCATTTATCGCCAGTGCAATAGTACATGAACTCTTCATAGTTCCCTTGGAGATAAAGCACATAAGTATATTTTTTTTTATTTATTTATTAACGTACACTTTTTGCAACTCAGGCTAATTGTGGACGGGTTATCTAGAGGTTACCACCCTTTTCTAGCCAGGGTGGGATTTTAGGACGTTATTTATTGAATTTCGTCACTAAATAATTTCCTTTGCCCAGGTAAGAATCGAACTCGCCACTCTAGGTTTACCATGTGAGATTAAGGTCAACGTTTCAGCTCACATCGCTAACCTGAGCCCCACATAGGTATAAACATAACTAATGAAAACATAAGTGAATGCTTGCATAAGAATAACATTCACGCTCATTACATAGTCTAAATATTTCCCGAGCAAAACCTGGCTCATAAGCTCATACATTACTTAACTACAAAAGATCAAAAAGAGGGGCTTTATTTAAGGGGGTTATTCTGCGATTTTCGATGTAAATAAAAAATTGTTTTTATTATTTATTAACATCCACTTTGTACTACAAAGGCTAATTAAGACGAGATATCTATAGGTTACCACTCTTTTATAGCTAGGATTTTATATAATGAGTTTGTCAATTAATAAATTCTTATTACCCATGTGAGAATCCAACTCACGACTATTAACTGAGCTCCAATAAAAAGCTATGTTTCTTATATAAAAAATATGTAACTCTAATTTCATTTTGTCAAATATTAAACTTTAAAGTTAAAAAAACTAAATTGTTTGTCTCTGTAGAATTCAAGTATGAAATTAAGACTATTCATTGTTTTCAGACCGATGAATAGCGGCTCAAAGGAAAAAGATCTGTAATAAAAAGCAAGAAAAGTTCTGAAGTTAGTTCTAGCATGGAAAGAAGTTTGGCCGGGCATGGCGGAGCGGAAGCTGGTTCCCACTTCTCAAGTAGGAGCTGGAGTTTTTCAAAGCAACAAAACATTCCTTAGTTAGGGTTTTGGATTCTTCTTCAGAACTCACTTTTCGTGGGAACTTACCAGCTTGGTTCAAACTATTTGCAATATCTTAAGCTGCTGTTTGTATTAGTCCTTGTGTATGCGTGCGCCCACACCTGCGTGAGCAGACTCGCAGAGAATTTGGTTGATTTGCAAAAGACAGCAGTTTATTCGTTACTTTTAGAACCTAGAATAGAATAGAATATATATTTATTTGTGCAAGATTTACATATTGTACAAATTAAATAACCAAATAACAATTCTGTTTTTTTAAATAAATAATTAAATCCAAGTTCTTGAGATTAACAATAATATGACAATAAAGAAAACAAAAAAAACAATATAGTGTAAATAGTAAAATATAGTACATTAAAGATAACTAAAAGCATTTTATAAACCCTTTTCCGTCTTATATAACATTTAACAGGAGTAAGGTCCATCAACACTTATAGATTCAAGAGTATTGCATGCTGACGTGATGAAGCAGTAAATCTTGTGTAGTTTTTCGAGGCTATCGATACTAAGTATCTCTTCAACTTTATGCAAATCACTGACTGCTGAGGGAAGTGTTTGTAGATATTTATTTCTGTCTTCGATCTAATTTAGAACATACCAGACCATAATACAGAGGTGATAATGATCAGTTTGGCCATTATAGCATGGTATGGTTGATGGTTTTGGTCTTTTTATCTGCATGGTTAAATTTTTGGTATAAAAGTTTTAAACAATCATAAGTTAACTTATTCATTATCAGCTGTGTGAAAGTGTGTTTGTTATATAGGTGTTATTAGTAAATAAAAACTGCGTTGCTAAATAACTATAGAACTACTTTTACTCAGTAGGAGACTTCTATATACTTATTTTCTATACACTACAGTTCATGAACGACCTGGTCCTCTGCCACAATGTCATCGATTCTTTGCTGAACCAACCTTTTCCAATTATGTATGTCTAGTCTTACCAGGTTCGTCTTCATGTCATCTAGCTATCTTTTCCTAGGTACATTTCTCTGTTTACTTCATATATATCATCTTATTTCACAGCGTGACGTCTTAACGACGGATCTTCTTCTTAATGCCTATCGGTTGAATGGTGCTGTTTGTAAACACAGACAACTCTTAATGAATAAAGCATCAAAAACAATTCACTCATTCATTTTCACTCGAGACCTTAGTTGTTATAAATAGGACGAAGGAGTCCATGCCCCACATAAGATGATTAATAATACATAATAATAAAGCCCAAATTATATGTATGCACAGTCACGTGGTCCATGACTAGAGTTACATTAAAGTTGTAGTTTGCATACGGGCTAATTGTCTATTATTTCCAAGCAATCAGAGTATCTTTTGAGAGTAGGTCTCTATAATAATTCCTGGCTGGCTTGTGCACTCTCTTCTCTTCCTGATATCTTCATTATTGGACGGTTTTAAGCAGAAGGTAACAGGAAACCATTGTTCCCCCACACACATAATTGTTCTCAAGACTTTCATGGCCAAAGAGCCACAATAGCTATCAAAAGTAAGACCCAGTCCCTTGCATAAACTAAATAATGATCACCATAAGCCAGTTTGAGTTTTAAAATTACATTAATGTATCTCCAGTCATGTTCTGCCGTAATAATGTCAGTAGAAATTAAAATGAGGAGGATTATCTTTACTAAACTAGCGGACCCGACAGACGTTGTTCTGCATGATATTTCAAGGGATTAGGATATTAAACTTAATAATATTATGTTTAAAATAAAAGCTACTTTAAATAACCCAAAATAAACAACTTTTGTTATGTGCACGTTTGCCTAAAAAAAAACTAGAAAATGAAATATCGCGAATTTTTTATTCAGGCCTCCCTTATAACCCCCACTCCCATTCGAACCTAAAAAATGTAATATAGCTTATAATCTTGGAAGAATTAATGCTAATTTACATACAGAGTTTTGTTAAGTTCGGTTCAATCGTTAGTGTCCAATCAAATTGTTGGCTCCCACTTTAATTTTTTAGTCTATATCTTGATTATACCTTGTTATACGATAAAAGTGAATATAACAAAAGTTACTCTAAATAACAACATAAACAACTTTTATACTGTGCATATTTGCCGAAAAACCAATAGGAAACGAAATATCGCTATTTTTAATTTTAGGCCTCTCTTACAACCCCCACTCCTGCAACATCTGCCGGGCTGATTTGTGAATCTGAACAATCCAGGGCGTCACCCAAACGCATACAAAAAAATTCATCCAAATCGGTCCAGCCGTTTAGGAGAAGTTGAGTGACATACACACGTACAGTAGAAGGTTAGGTATTAATTTTAGTTCATTTCACGTACTATAATTAACTATTATGATCTAACGTCTTCACTTGCAGCTACTAATGGAGAAAGCCATAAAATTATTTTCAAATGTAAATTAAACTGATGGCGTCTTACTTACTTGTTAGAACATTGCTAGCTGGCTTGAATTTATGGATGTCCAAAAATAATGTGGGATATAAAAGCTGCCACATGGAATGGGGAAAGGACTAAAGATGTCAAGAGGTGATGGTATATTTAGAGCACTCAGGAGCCCGATATGAGAGAGAACATCTCTGACGAGGCTTCGTCTCAGCCTGTTTTATTTGGCATTCTTTATCTTGTAAGTTATACTACCGGCTATGCCATTCTAATTTAGAAATAAAGTTTTAAAGGTTTTAAAAGTAATTGAAAGAAATCAATTTTATGACTGACATCTATTTCAAGGCCCAACGTCTTCAAAATAATTAAACTGTTTTATAAAATGTGTTTAACTACTTCATTTCTATTATTGAAATCGTCACATTAAACCACCAGTAAATATTAGAATTATTAATATTTATTATTCAGAGAAAAATTATTTGAACATGTTGGGCATCTACCTTATGAGAAATCAGCTATTGAGGTCATACAAATGACGCGATTTTCAAAAGTTTCCTCAAATGTCCATCGATCCTACCCAGATGATGACGAAAATGAGGTCCGTTCAAAACTATATATATTTGTCTGTTAACGCTCAAGCGGTCACAATGTTTGTTTGATTGTTGCCAAACTCGATATTTAAACGTTTTATGTAAGACTAAAGATCAAGTATGTTAATGGGTAAAATCGGGCTAGTAGGAGAGAGGTTTAGAGAAAGAAATTCGAAAACTCTTAATATCTCCGTTTATATGCGTCGAATTGAAAAATTGTATATAGCCAATCTTATTGAAAATATAATTTTCTATAAATGTTATTATGTACGTTTTTCCACTATCTAGACTATTAACCGAGATATTTCCATTTTTTAGTTTTTGGCCTTCAGTAACCCTCCCCCTCCCCCTTGCTTCTTATGTCATATTAACTATAAGCTGTTATATTGTGAAGCAAATTATTTGAAGCATAAATACCAAGTATTGTTCTCATTGAGTTTTTACGTTATGAAGTAAATGCAAATACGTGATGCATGTGGGAAATCTGCTTACTTAAGGCAGCCCCTGCGTGAAAGACCTTCTTTTTTGAAAAATGCGAATTTAATAAACCAAATAAAAAAGGCACGAAACTTGAGTGTTCAGGCGATAGGTACTAATAATTCGTGGTAACGCATTACAACGTTCCAAAAGTGAAATCCATAGTCAAAATATTAATTGGCTGGTGATGAGGGGAGGGGGGGAGGTTCTCTCATCGGTTTAAGATTAAAATGAAGGCAGTTTGTGTATCAAAAGTTCTTTATTAAGATTCCGCTAAGTCAATAAGTTCATTTTATATTAATGAACTTTCTACTTCAAAAATAAATAACAAACAAAGTGTTTCGTACCTAAGGTCAGAATTTTTAAAACAATATTTTACTAAACCCCCATCAATGTTATTCATGAATATAAAACTCAAGAATATAAATAAAATTAACTCCGAAAAAAAATTGATTATTTTTTTCCCAAATGATTTACGTTTATTTGATATAATATGAAATAGTTAGTATTTGAGCATAAATCTTGGAATATAAAGATATATGTACAGATAGAATATCATTAATGTTACTTAGTCTCTTCTACCGTGAGAGTTCCTAGGTCAAGAAATGAAAGTTATCGTACGTTGTACTTTATTGAGCATTGTGGGAGAGTATTCAAGCGTGATTTGAATAACTTTATTTGACTTATAATTGAATTGAGTATTTATTAAACGAAATATATCACAAAGGACTTCACAAGACTTCTGTTTTTTTTTTATTTTATTTTTTTTTTAGCAATGGTTCCGGTTGTGATTAACAGTACTTTTATGTTTAGTGTGCAGCTTAATATCAAATTTTATTTTATACCCAAGGAGTTCATTTCATTTTATACTTGTACAGAAATAATCCTGTTTCAGTTAGAATTCTCTCATCTTTAGATAATAAAGCTAAAGAACTACTAAAAAATAACTAGTTTTTTTTTTTTTTTTAATGCTTTCTGAAAAAGAGCTTTTATCTTGTTGAATGAGCAATTTTGCAACATATAAGTAAAATATGGTATTTACTTAGAGATTTTCTATTCAGTTACCAAACAAATGAAAAAGTGCCAATCCGAAGTCACGATATTACCTCACTGACCTAGTAAAAGGTTAAATACAAAACTCAGAAAAAAATATATCACTCGTTTGGGTTCCCTCAAAGTTTGGTTTGGAGGGTAATGAACGGATGAATGAATGAATGTGGATTTGGAAGCACGTAGTGCTCGAGAAGATGGAACTGCAGTAACCTTCATCTCCCCAGACGACAGGAAACGAGAGTTCCATAAGCTCATACTTCAAAGGTGGATGTCACACTGGACGAAGAGATACGATGAATAAATTGCGACAAATCAAAGAAATTATGGAGCGTTGGAACACTGCAAGCAGAAAAATCCGAAAAGAGGAGGTCGTTCTTGCCTGTGTCCGACTTGGACACACAAAATTAACACATAGTTATTTATTGAACGGCATATTCCCAATAAAAAGGCCCCGAAGGGCTGCGATTGTTGTAAAGTCCATCTTACCGTCTCACGTCTTCTCATCAATTGTAAGAAATACGAGCTTCCAAGAAGAGCTTTGCACTTTAAACCGAACCTAAAAGAACTCCTTAGAGGCGATGAAGACGACATAAAAAAAGCTTTTTGTGTTTTTAACTGTAACTTGTTTGTTCCAAGAAATGTAGAACCACCTACCGCTTATGACAATAGTAGATGCGGTATACTGTAGTAAATAAATAATAAATAAAGGAAAAAGTATAAGAGGGAAATATGGGGTTGAACAGTTCTTCAATTAGTTAAACTAGGACTTATCGTCGTGTAGTTCATTCAATGAACAAACGTTGTTCATTGTTGGCTTAGTCTTTTTAGTAAGCTAGACCTCAGTAATGTATCCTGATTATTTATTCCTTCTCGTAAAAACTATTTTTTCAGGAAACCACTAGCACATTAAAAGTTTCCTTACTGTATTCTTCTTCCTACCTGTTAGAACAGTCATAGTGAAACTTTAAATCTCTAGAAGTGAGTACACATAATTTGGCATCAATTGAACATTTTTATTCTCGATCGTCACTCATCGAGAAGCTCTTGATCATTGAAACTCTTGAAAATAAATTCTTAAAGAATACATTAAAATGTTTTTTTAAATTCTATAAAGCCATAAGACAACGTCTGAAGATAACGTCTCCCTTTTTTACCGTCCATATTAGCATCCACTCCTGTTCATGACATATTAACAATGAGTAGTTATATCATGGAGCACATAATTTCAACCTTAAATACCATATATACTGTTTCCATACCATATTCTGTTTACTGTGTGAGATACACGAAAATAGGTAGTCAATTAAGATTTTGTTGCCCTGAATCGAAAATATTTATTGATTTTCTAGACTATACTCGATGTTTAACTGTTCAATTACACACTAAATATATAATTAGTTAATGTCTGAAATCGGGGGTAGAATAGGGCGGATTTAGAAAAATCTTGTTAAGCTAATGCTCTACATTTTTTTGTAACACAATGATGAAGTGAGTGATTTCTACTTACTTGTATTCAGCCTTCAGTAACCCTTCCCAACCCAACCCTTTTAATCATTGTTTTTAGTGATTTCCCTTAAGGGAAATCTTCTATTGAGGTCGTACTCATAACGCTATTTTCGAAATTTTTCTTCAAATGTCCATCGATCCTACCCAGAAGATGTCGAAAATGAGGTCCACTCAAATATATATATATATATATATATATATATATATATATATATATATACACATATTTGCCTGTTACCGCTCTAGCGGTCGCAGTTTTTGTCTTATCGTTACCAAACTTGATATATAATAGTTTTATACAAAAAGAAAGATCAAGTTCCTTAACGACTGAAATCGGACCAGGGGTTAGAGGGGGAGAATTACGAAAATTCTTAATATCTCCGTTATTATGGGTCGGATCGATAAATTGTATAGAAACAATATTATTGAAAATGTAACGTTCTATAAATGTTGTTATGTACATTTTTTCATAACCTTGATTATTAACTGAGATATTTGCATTTTTTAGTTTTCGATCTTCAGTAATGCCCCACTCCTCATCTCATATTAACAATATTTTTTTTATGTTATGAAGCACTCTATTTGAAGCTAAAATACCAAATATTGTTCTCATTGAACTTTTAAGTTTTGAGATAAATGCAAATAGGCTTTTACGCACGTGGGAAATCTGCTTAGTATACGCGAACCCTGCGTGGGTTTTAATATTTGTAGCCATCTTTCTGGTTGAAATGGGACACCTAATGGCCCTCTGATCGGGCTGGTCTGGAAGTAGATCGAACATGCGGATGGCACTAAGCGGAGGAGTGAGATGACAGCGGCTATTCCTGTAGAATGAACTTTGGTAGAGGCTGGCACTGCTTGCATCTGGCCCAGATTGCAACTTCAACTATGCACTTTCCCGATATTTATAGACAAACTATTTAATTAGATGAGTTCTTTACATTTGTTCACTTATCAAAACGCTATGGTGTGATCTGGCCCAACTATTGCTAACATTTCTATGAGGTGTTTTTATGTGAAGAATTTCCAACTGGAAAATTCTTATCAGCTTCTTACATGCAGTTACAGGTCATCTTAATCTTGCCAACAATTGTTTCAACCCTTTCAAGGTGCCCAATGATTGGCAAATTTCCGTTATGAGAAAATTGGGTATTAAGGTTATACTCTGCAGTTATTTTCGTAAAATGCTTTCAAAAGGTTATTGATTATACTAAATGGATACTACTATGAGGTCCTTTCAAATTGTTGGCACTTGCCCTTTATGGAATGAGACATTACGGTAGATCTCATAGAATGAGCCGCCCACAGATTTAATTAAACTATTCCTTTAAGTGGCCCTAGATGGCAAAAAGACGTACATAATAACCAAGATGTTGATTGCCAAAAAAAATATTCTACCTATCTACCTCTAGTATCTATCAAATAAAAATTAATCTCTATCTAGAAGATAGAATGTTTTCATTGCTACACACCGGAAATTGGTCTATGTATCTAACAAAGTAAGGGACCGATGAAAGTAATACATAAGAAGAAGAGGTTTCTTGATTTATTGGGTTTCAGTTGATGCGAGTTTAGTCGGGCTATAAGATTAGTTAAGACTTGAAACGTAAACATACAAACAACTATTCATTTTGGAGCTGTATATTTATATATTAAGAAAGACACGTAGACTCCCTAAACATATGTGGTAATCGTCAAAAAGAATTCTCACCTCAAACACATGTAGACTCCCTAAACATATGTGGTAATCGTCAAAAAGAATTCTCACCTCAAACACATTTGGTCATCGCCAACAAGAATCGTCACCACAAACACATGTAGGCTAACTAAACACATATGGGCATCACAGACAAGAATCGACACCTCAAACACATGTAGACTCCCTAAACATATGTGGCATCGTCAAAAAGAATTCTCACCTCAAACACATGTGGTCATCGCCAACAAGAATCGTCACCACAAACACATGTACGCGAACTAAACGCATATGGGAATCGCAGACAAGAATCGACACCTCAAACACATATAGACTGCCTAAACATATGTGGCATCGTCAAAAAGAATTCTCACCTCAAACACATGTGGTCATCGCCAACAAGAATCGTCACCACAAACACATGTAGGCTTACTAAACGCATATGGGCATCGCAGACAAGAATCGTATCCATAAACATATCTTCCCCGAACACGAATGATGCAGATCTCTAAGCACAATCGAGGCTACGTCCCTACACAGGTTTTAATTATTATTAATTTATCAAAGGAAAGAACGCAGTTTTCTAAGTGAAATGAATTATTAAAATTCCACCATCCTAACGAGTGGTGGAACGTCTAAATCAAAATTAATTTTCCAGCGTAAGAGGTTGCTGGCAATTAATCCTGGATCCTGGCACACTGCCTGATTGATCGGGGGCTTATTCCAAGGCCTACATCAACAAACAAACAGTCCAGGACTGCCAACTGTAGCCGACAAACAATAGTCTATAAATTTACTTCAGTTTAAAGCCTTCTATTCATTAAACGTTTCTTAAAACTGGCAGATAAATTAATATAATTGATGTGAAGTATGTTGTAAATAAAGAATGTTCTTAGCAGAATTCCCTCAAGGGAAATCAGCTATTGAGGTCGTACTCATGAAATATTTCAACAAATGTCAATCTGTCTACCACAACCCCCCCCCCCCAATAAGCAGAATGTTCCACAACCCTCAATAAGCTGAAAATAAAAATAGGTGCAGCCTCTCTCGGTCACGGAGAAAATTAGTTCGCGAGTTCGCTATCACTCTTCACTCTTGGGGCTGTTGTGGATTAGCGGAAGTTTGGTGAGAATATAAGTATGGCAGCCCCTCGGGATACGAAGTTTATGACTCTCTTAGGTACCGCCCACATGCCACAAGCTGACCACCAACTCCGGACACAATGAAGCCCTTCAGTCTACAGAATACTACTCATTCCTGGTCCGTCTTGGCTAACGGGATTTTATCACTCTACACGTAAAACACCGACCACGAAAGTAGATCTCTAAGGTCTATCATCCCTAGCTGAAAACGAATAATTATAATAATTTATATAATTATGATGATTGACATCACTCTTTGAGAGTATAGTATGTTTCTCCTAAGAAATCAATTATTGGGCCCTTACTCATCACTCAATTTTTGAAAACACTATCCTCTTCATCTCATTGTAAAATTTCGATTTTTATTTACATAGGGTTCTTACTATGGGAGGGATAGAGATTAGTTTTGTAATGACATTATCAGATAAGATTTCAAATCTAGCAGCTTTTGTTTGATCGTTCGCAATCTCCCTTTTTAAACGTTTTACTAAAGATAATGTTCCTTAATGGTGGAACTCAAACCTGTAGGTGTGCGCGATTTCACGAGTAAAATTTTAGTTTTTCTATTATCATAAAATGGTTTGAAAATATTACCAAACTTCTGGATAAAGTAGTGAACCATAAATATTGTTTTAGAACATTTTTTTCCTACTGGAATATTAACAGTGCTATTAATTAATATTTTGGTGTACTCAGCCTTCAGTAAACCTCAACTACTAAAAATAAAACTTCCACTTACTACAGGGAAAACTAAGATCTCCCACCAGCTGATCTCACTCCATATACTATTCTTTAAATCTCTCTAAATAAGGAGCCTATGTAAACAGGAATTGAAATGTAAGCTGAACATGAGATGTTTATAGATACAATTGCTTCCGATGAAAGTCGCATGAGTAGAAGAGGGGGTAAAAAGGAGGTTGGAAACTGAACAGAATAAATATTTCGATTAATATTCTAGTTAGAGAAAAAATGTGTAGAACGACAGTCATTAAAAAATATATTTATTATTACCATAATCCTTAATATATATATATATATATATATATATATATATATATATATATACTCGTAGACTTTGTAGTGGAACTCAGTCAAATTAAAACAACCGGAGCTACCAACATAACGTTACTTAACTTTTCTGAGTTAGCTCGTCAGAAACGCGAGTCAGTGTAGTGCATCCCTCCGCTAAAGACCGCAGCTCCCCTTTCGCTCTGACTTTCTCAGGGTCTCGTCGTATGTCCAGCCTCCCTACATTTGACTGAGACGTCCTGGAAGTCAACCAGGATCGCAACACAACACCAAGGCAATTTCCAAGGTAAGATATATAATATTTTTGACATTTTTACTAGGCTCAATAATCAGCAGTGGTAACACGTAGTTGTTACCTCCCTGAAGTCGAGCAACAGAATATCAAGACCTTATTTAATAACATCATTCCATTCCCTTATCATACAGAAGTATATTAAAGACAAATGTTTTTACATCACTCTGATCTGAAAGTAGTTACTTTCGCTACCGTATGTAAGTATGGAAAGTGGGTCTTTTTATAATAACTTGAAACAGCTGTTCTCTTTCCCGGTCTAGGGAGGGAAAAGTTCTTCCCTCCCTAGACCGGGAAAGAGAACAGCTGTTTATACTTACTTACATACTATCAGTTGAAGTTACAGTTTCCAACACTAGGTTACGCTAGCGTTTCTATTCGAAAAACGATTTATATTTTAGTTATTTTAAAACACTAAAGATATTATTGGTCGATTACTTATCATTAGAAAATATAATTGCACTAATTTAACTTAGTTTTATTATAAAATTTGAAAGAGTTATTAAAGTTATGTTACTTGTATCAGGTTAGTGCTCTAAATCAGCTGTTCAGAAATAATCGATACTACAGATGCAAAACAAATCATTTAATATAATATACTTAATAACTACGAGTTTAAATTATATTCTGCATTTTTTTGCCTCGTGATGTAAAGTATAGTTCATAACTCGGGCGGATAGTGAGTTTCCAATGCTCGATCTAATTTCCAGCCTCGGCTTCGCCTCGGCCGTAAAACACGATCTCGCATAGGAAACAGTCACTTTCTGCCCTTGTAATGAAATATACTATTATAAATTATTTAAATAAAATAATATTTGAACATGCATATTTTTTTGGGAGACCCATCAACATCCACGGCCCTTATCAATAATATAATCAAGCCTCCAAGTATTTACCGTGTGTACAAGTTTCTAGCATACGTTTTGCTTGGCATGCTTCTAGCATCTTCAGGGCTCTCTCTCTAAGCCTGAAGAGTTCCTAATCTGGTGTAACTGTCTAGTCCGGTTCCGTTGGCGAAGACTGTCTTTCCAGATGCCTTGAGGCTGAGACAGTGCCTAAAGGTACCTGGAAAGAGAGGATCAGCCCACAGCATCGTTCGAGACAGTTACATATATCTGAATAAAAACTCTTCAGTTTCAGAGACTGCACTGAGAATTCTAGAAGTATGCCTAGCTAAACTTCGGCTAGTAATTTGAACATAAGGGCAGTGCCCGAAGAATTTGATTATAGTATCCCATTATATACTTGAAATAAGACGGTTTGAGATGTATTGACTTTTTCTTAATATGAAAAGAGCAGGATTGGGGATTTAATTAATACTGAAATGTAAAAAAAGTCATATATTTTGTAAAAGTAGAGTTGAGGGGAAAATGCTTTGATCAGCAAGTGTATGAAATGGAATTTGCAAGATTGATTATTTAACATTTTTCGAATCATTTCATAATTATGGGAATATTTCGGATTTCCGTTCCCATCCTAATGATTGTACTCAGAACGTGATTTTCGAAAATTTTCCTCAAATCATATAAATATACACATATAAAAGTATACATATTTGTATGTTACGGCTCTAGGGATTACAATTTTGGTTTGATCGTTACCCATCTTGATGTAAAAACGTTTATTACAAAAATAAGTTCTTTAATTCCTGAAATTGGACAAGCGAAGGGAGTTTAGAGAGGAAATTTCGAAAATTCGAAATATCTCCGTTATTATGATTCTGATCGAAAAACGTTATAAGACTAATAATATTGCAAATTGAATTTTCCATAGTTATTGTTATATACATTCTCTCTATCTTAATTCTTAATCGAGATTTTTTTTTTTCCCTGCCTTCAGTAAACTCCCACTCCTGCTCATGTCATATTAACCTTAATCTGTTATATAATGAACCATGTAATTCGAAACTAAAATATCAAATATTCTTTTCAATAGATCTTTACCAGATGAGATACATGTACATACGTTGGTGGATGACGCCACTAATTAAAACTTTTACATCCTTGACTCGAAAATGTTTATTGATGTATACCGTGCTCGATACATAACCGTTTCATTTAACACTAAAGATGATATTAGATAATCCCTGAAAACTGCCTTCGTGGACGTGGAGAGGGTGGTTTTGAGGCGGAATAATTGAAAAGTTGAAATATCACATTTATTAAGAGCGTTATTGAAAAGTGATAAGAACTAATCTTCTTCAACTATTGATGCTCTACATTTTTTTTTTTTTTTTTTTTATGGTGTTTGGTAAAGACTAAACAAAATCTAAAACCGTTAGAGAGGCAGCAGACAAATGCATATAAACTTGAATGGGCCTATTTTTCACCATCTAGGTTGGGTTGATGTGAGTTAGATGTGTTTTTTTGAAAATCTCGCCACGAGTATAACTTTAATAGCTGATTTCTCTCAAGGGTAATTCGCTAAAATTAAAAAGACAAAATTGTGTAACGTTTCTCTTGTAAGGTTGTGGACTAGAGGCGGACATGGCTGTCCAATAGAGAGCTAGCGCCAGCATTGTGTCTATGAATACAGCGGGACTATATATATGTTTGTGAGTAAGTGAGTGGCTGACAGAGGAGGCAGGTGTCTTAGATACCTCTCCGAGGCAAACTCAGTATATCATTCACGTAGCCATCAAGTATACCCTATTTTAGATGCTATAACACCCATTGTAAACCGTATATTTCACCCCCCCCCCCTTAGACGGTAAGCCAACTGGTTTAATAATGATTATAATCATACTTGCATCGGTTAATATCGGAGTTATTCAATATTTTAAATTTCACCTCTTCTCTACACTTCCCACTTTGGAATCCAATCAAAATTACCTAATTTTGACTATTACCAAACGTAACCTTTATTTCCAAATAAAGAGATTAGTTTAGGAACAAATAATAGACCAGCAGATTTCCAATAGTCATTCATGTCATTTCAAATTTTATTTTCTATTTCTCCCGTAGCTAAGTGTTCCGGACTTGAAATTTAACCAGGACATAAGATGTCTATAGTTATTTCTGGGAGCGAAGATCATACAAAATAGAATAAATTAAAGTCCTCACACAATATCATTTATTAGAGCTAGAAATAAAAATATTTAATACCGTCAATAAATACAAATGTAAAAACTGTATTGTATATCACCAATTACTATCAGCAGATTTCTCGTAAGGGAAATCAGCTATTGAGGTTGTACTCAAGACGCAGTTTTCGAAAACATTCTTCAAATGTCTTTCTTCCACTCTAAATATAATACCTGTATATATTCATCTCGGAGGAAGGATCGTTGGACACTTGAGGATATTATTCCAAAAAAGTATACTAAGCAGTCTACTGCTAACTGAGCAGATTTCCCTCGTAATGTTTAACAATAGATAAACCTACATACTGCTAACACAATAGCACCGTCAACATCAAGTGAATAAATAGAAACGATAATAAGAAACCTCTAGACGGGAAGCATCTGAAGCGTAAACAAACAGGGGTGCCAACTTCCCACAGGAAAGAAAAACAATTACGGAAATATATCAGAATATAACATTTTAATTTTATTGAAAACTATTTACTATATCAAATACAGTAATTTACAATGGATCAGAATAATTTTTATCTCAATCAATCAAATTTTAGTAGTCCAAGAACTTAAGAAGGGGGAGGGGAGGCCACGATAACATATTTGCATTTATTTCGTATAATAAAGGTATCTTGAAAACAATTTATGGTATTTAAGCTTCGAATAAAGTGGTTTATTACATAACAGAGTATTTTTTATGTAACATGAGTAGTAGTGGAGGGTTTGCTGAAAACTGAAAAATGCCAATATCTAGAGAATAAATTTATAGAACAATATTTATAGTAAATTTAATTTGCAATAAGTTTAGTTCTATACATTGTTTTGAACCGACGTATGGTAACGAAGATATTTCGAATTTTCGAAAATCCCTCGCTGTAACCCCCCCCCCCTCCCACTAGTCCGATTCCAGTCATTAACGAACTTGATCTGTCTTTTTACATAAAAGGTTTAAATATCGAATTTGGTAAAGATTAAACAAAAATTGCTATCGCTAGAGCGTTAACAGACATATATATATATATATATATATATATATATATATATATATATATATATATATAAAATTTTAAACGGACCTCATTTTCGTCATCTCTTGTGTAGGATCGATGGAAATTTGAAGAAACCTTTCCAAAATAGCGTCATGAGTGCGACATCAATAGCTGATTTCCCTATGTAAGGGAAATCTGCGAAAACCCGCCATGAGTATAAGCTCAATAGCTGATTTCCCATAAGGAAAATCTGCTAATATAATATATTGGTTCTCTAAATGGCCGAATGCAACATATTCACGCTGCTAGAGTGGTATTTGGGCATAGAAGCCAATATTTGAATAGGTTATTCTATTATAAGAAGGATTTTGAGAGATGTTTGACAGGAGTGGATCAGGTGCTCATCAAAGCAGCCAGTGATGTTTCATTTTTAAAGGCCTCGGATATTTGACTGTCTGGTTAATGACTTGAAGGTGAATAGCTCTCCTTTGACCAGCCACCACTGGCCTGGGCCCTTTCCAAATTATTACGCAATTTGACACTTATACATGTGTTCACATCCTATAATGTACACATATTACGAGTGTCTGTCATGTATTTGTCGGGAAAATAATATGTTCTCGTGTCAATTAGCATGATCTTCGTTTGCAATGAACAACAATTACAGACTCACATTGCTCTTCCTCCAATGGAAGAAATTTTTATTTATATGGATTATTAAATTTTGCGGATAATATCAAACTATTACTTAACAGTTATTTAATCAAGGGATAGGTTGTAGGATAAAAACTACATCTCTCCAATCCTTCACGCATGGTCTGTGCAAACTAAGCAGTTTTCTCTCAAGAGATTACGTCTTCATTTCTCATTCAATAAGAACCCTTTGTAAACAATACTGTTGCGGAAATTAAATACATGAATAATCCTTCAGAGAGAGAGAGAGAGACAGTCGCGTATTTGGGAAGTAGATCAAAGAAGCCGATATAGGGTCAAGCCCCTACTAGACTCGTCCAGCCCAGCGTCGAAGGAACCAGACAATACCCCTTTGATGTATGCCACCGCCCTATATAAAGAACTAGCCAGCCACGAGCGAGTCAGTTTTATTCTCACCTGTCTTGATGTTCACATCAGTGCTACAGTGCGCCTTAGTGCAGTGCGGTAAAGTGTTTTTATAAGAAGAACAGTGTTGTGCCGTGACTGTAAGTAACAGTTTAGTGCCATGTTTAAGACAGTGCAGTCCCGCGAAGTAAAGGACAGTGCAGTGACGTCTTTCTGTGAATTTCAGTGATCGTGAGTGAATTATTGGACTGTGTAATCTGAAGAACAGTGACGCTATCAGTGTATACTGTGAGTAGTAATTAAGAATAATTACCAAGTGTATTGTGCATTGTGAAATAAATTGTGCAGTAACAAAGACTGTGAAACTTGAGAGTATTAAATTTTGCAATCCAAAATAACTCTTATTAAAACGTTTATTACGTTACGGTTTTGGTAGTAAAACGTAACAATACATTAAATTTAAGCTGGGCCATGAGACATTTAAAGATACACATACCTTCAAGTGAAAACCTCATGAGTAGGTTTGAGTGAAAGGTTTACTGGTGACTGAAAACACAAATCACCCTTTCCTTTTTACAGTAATGAATCGGACAACTATTGTAGAATAATACATTGCCAAAACAATTGGTATTTTTGCATTTCGTTCTATTAGTTGACAATTGGTAAAATTTTTCGATTCTACCACGATTACACGATAAGATTGTAGTGTAAATAGCAACAGTGAATTTTAGCAGATTTCTCTTAAGGAAAATCAGCTATTGAGATCTTACTCATTACGCAATTTCCGAAATTTTTCTTCAAATGTCCATCTTTAATATTTGGGTGGCGGGTTTAAAGGGAAAGGTTTTCGAAAATTCGTAATATCTCCGTTACTATACGTTGGATCGAAAAATTTATGAAACCAATCTTATTCCAAATTAAATGTTCTACAAATATGTACGATACATTTAATCTCTATCTTGAATATTAACCGAGATATTTGCATTTTTTCAGTTTTCAACCTTCAGCAAACCCCCAAATATGCCTTCAGCATGAATACCTACCAAATATTGTTTTCAAGAAATTTTTATTACACGAGACCCATGCAAATATGTTCTGGTGACCCCCCCCCCTCCTCGTCTTAGGTTTTTCGACACTAAAATTTGTTAGATAGATTTTCTGTTAGATTTATAAATTATATTACTAGATATAGTGAATAGTTTTCAATAATATTAATATTTTATATTTAGTTATTTTCATTAATTGTTCTTCTTTCCGGTCTATATTCTATCTATTCAGCCATGCGATGTTGGCTGCCCAGTTAGTTTACAATTCAGACGCTTTCCGTTGTAGGTATTATTAACTTGTAAATTGACTGAAATATTTCTTCTTACCGTTTGCATTTATTCGCTTAACATTCACAGTGGTGTTACCAACATATAGATTTATCTACTGTAAACCTTCCCGAGGGAATTTTGCTTAGTTAACGCCGCCCCTGCGTGACGGACTTTTTTATGAATAGGGGAGGGTGGGCCACCATGAGACATTTGAATATTTACTATAATTTTACAACTGGAAACTTCTGACCTCTTGTGGAGACTTGAGTAACTATATTGAACCTGTTGCCGTATATTATACGTACCTTGGCCTGTAGCACACCATTTTGTTAGTGTTCACTGAGCAGCTAAGGGTGGTTGTGTGTTCCTCTTAGCGAAAAGTTATTTTCAGTGCCAGGGATTGGAGGAAACCTTCCTAGTTTATAGACTGTTTATTAAGGTAAGATGTTCACCATTTTGAAATGTTGAGTTTTAAGTATAAAATGGTTTATATATACAATCTGTAATACTGTCAGTTTCTTGGAAATTGTTGTTTACATTTTTTAGCAGATTTCCCTTAAGGGAAATCAGCTATTGAGGTTGTACTCATGACGGAATTTTCAAAATTTTTCTTCAAATGTCACTCGATCCTACCTAGTAGATGATGAAAATAAGGTCCGTTTAAAACTGTATATATATATATATATATATATATATATATATATATATATATATATTTCTGTTACCGCTCTAGTGGTCGCAATTTTTGTTTGATCGTGACCAAACGCGGAATTTAAGAGTTTGATGTAAAAAGGAAGATCAAGTTCTTTAATGGCTGAAATCGGACCAGTGGAAGGGGGGGTTTAGAGGGGGGAAGTGAAAATTCAAAATATCTCCGTTACTATACGTCAGATCGAAATATTGTACAGAATCAATCTTATTGCAAATTAAATTTACTATAAATATTGTTCTATACATCTATTCTCTATCTTGAATATTAACCGAGTTATTTTCATTTTTATTAAATTTGGGCTGATAACGGATTTTTGAATTTTCCGCCAAAAGCTAGTGCGGCCCTTTGCCGTAACTGTTCGGCTCTCGTATAGAGATTTCTCTATTGTATAACTTCACGTGGGAAATCTGCTTAGTTTACGCAGCCCCTGCGTGACGGACTTTTTTGCTATTGGGCCACCATGAGACAGTTGTTTTGGGCCACCATTAGACATGTCTCATAGTGGCCCCTACCTAAGTGCCTTGGTAGGTGTGTTATTTTATGACAAAACGTTCTCCATTATCATGACTTTATTCTTCCAGATTGAAACAATGTCAAGAGGAAGGAAAAGAAAGTCAGAAAAAGGGACATTTTCTGAAGGAAGTATGAAGAATGCAGTTAAGGATGTATTAACTGGCATAGATGGTAGGAGGTTTTCACTTTGTGAAGCTGCAGAGCGTAATGGGTAAAATTCCAAACTTTACAGCACTATGTAAAAAAGCAAAAGTTAAACCCAGATGTGGAAGTAAGTATGAAAACCAATTATAAACATAGGCTCATTTTTTCTGTGGAACAAGAAGAAGCTCTTTCTTAATACGTGGTGAAGTGCTCTCAAATGTGTTATGGCAAATCAACAAAGGATGTGAGGGAACTGGCATTTGAAATGGCACACATAAATAACATTGAAATGCCAAGATCCTGGATAGAAAACAAAACGGCTGGCATTGATTGGCTTCAAGTGTTTTTGAAAAGGCGCCGGAACTCTCTGAAAGACTGCAGCCTGAGGGTTGCAGTCTTTCAAGAGCAACATCATTCAACCGTCACAATGTAGAAACATTTTATAAAAATTTACAAGATGCCTACAGTCATTCAAGTTATTATGCAGACGGTACTCGTGTTTTCAATCTAGATGAAACAGGAACATCTACTGTTCAGAAGCCAAAAAGAGTTATAGCTGGCAAAGGTGTGAAGCAAGTCACTCAATGTAAAGTGAAGAGCGAGGTGTTACTGTGACCACATGCTCTATTGTAAGTGCTTCCGGAAATTTTTTGCCTCCCTTGATGGTGTTTCCTAGGAAAAAATTTAAGCAGCATATGATTATTGGTGCTCCTCCAGGAACATTAGTCCTTGTCAGCAGTTCTGGATGGATGACAGGAGAAATTTTCCTTTCAGTCATGAGGCATTTTATAGTTCACACAAATTCCAGTAAAGACAATCCTCCTATGCTAATTTTTGATAATCATGAGAGCCATTTAACAATATTAACTCTTGATATCGCAGATGAGAATGGAGTTACAATAGTAACAATACCACCACATTGCAGTCATAGGCTACAATCATTGGATGTTGCTGTTTATGGGTCATTTAAGGCAAACTACAATTCTGCTATAGATTCTTGGTTACTGCATCATCCGGGTACTCCATTGACCATTTATAATATTGCTTCCTGTGTTGGAATTGCCTTTGAACAAGCAATGACACCTTCAAACATGAAATCTGGAATCTTCCCTTTCGACAGGAACATATTTTCCGATAATGACTTCAATACTGTCAATAGTGAAGTAACAAATCGAGAAATTCAAGACCAATGTTCCTCAAGTGCTGATCATCTTCTTAGCATCGACAACAACACTTCTATTGCTACAACTTCCAATGATCGTTTAGTAATTGTCAACTGCATCACCAAATCCAAATATTCTAACTACTGCGACAACTTCATTTATGTCCGTTGTCACAACTCCTTCAATTATCTCAGTAACTCAGTCTTCATCCACTGTTACATCAGACCCAATGATTCCTGCAATGTCTCCCATATCAATACCATCTCAAACTGCCTTCACTTCAGTAGCATCAGGACACACTTTGCCAAGCCCAGGATCACATAATTTATTTATTAGCCCAAAAGATTTCATAGGCTATCCAAAGGCTGGAGAGAGAAAAAACAAAAATATTTCACATCAGCACAAAAGTTGCATTCAAACTGATACCCCAGAAAAAGAAAAAATTGCTATACAGGATAGACAAAGGAAGGGAAAGCAGGAGCGTAAAAGCAAATTAACAGCAAAGAAACAACTATTCCCAACAAAGAAGAAATGCAACCCCATTAAGGCTGAATCATCTGAAGATGAAAAACCTTCAACCAAATCTGGGTCACCATGAGACATTTTAGCAAATTTCTTTTTAATTTATTTTTGATATACAATAAAACAACAGGCTATTCCTTTCAACTTATTTTAAGCTCGGCATATGCCCCATTAAATTGAAATTGCTAGAAACTGCATATCTCTTCTTTTTTTTAATATTTTAAATTTGTTGTCTCATGGTGGCCCACCCTCCCCTACTAAAAGTCATCAGTACAAATTAAACCTGTACAAATTAGTAAACTGAGTAGGTTTACCACGTGTTGAAATATGACATGCAGAACTCCATTCTATCTTATTTTCGTGATTTATTCAGAAGAAAGTAGCCTTAGTAAACATGAATTGAAATGTAAACCGAAAATGAGATTTTTAGTAACTAAGTTATTCAAAGTGAAAATTAGATTAATAAAAACTCCATCACGCAGGGGCTGCGTTAGCTAAGCAAATTTACCATGTGCGTAATGTATTTACATATTTCTTAACACATAAAAGTTCAATGAGAACAATATTTGGTGTTTAGTCTTTAAATAATGTGCTTCATAATCTTACAGCTTATTATTAATATGATATGGGTAGGAGTGGGGGTTTACTGGAGGGTGAAAACTAAAAAATGCAAATAATCAAGATAGTGAAAAAACGTTTATAACAACATATGTAGAACTCTCAGTTTTTAATAAGATCGGTTCTACACATTTTTCGATCTGACTATGATATCAGAAATATTTGGAATTTTTTAAATTCTCCACTCTGAACCACCTTTCTTTTATTGATTTCTTCCGAAGTAGCCTATGCAAACAAAAAATGAAATTTAAACCAAAAATGAGATTTATAGTGATTCAGTTATTTATTTGTTTGTTTGGTGTCACGCAATTTGTAGTGATTTACACCCTTTATCACCCAAACCAAATGGTAAAAAATACTCCCAATTATTGAAAATAGTAAATATAAATTTATAGTTGCTGCTGGGAGATATCACTGGTGTAAAATAAAATAGGAATTAATGAAATAAAAACTATTAAAACAGAGAAAATTATTGAACGGGAAAAGTCATGAAAAGGAACCTGAAAAAGAACACGAATAATTGATAAAAGACAAAAAACAAAAAAACGAAACAAAAGCGTAATGTTTAATTCGAAAACAAAAATATTTTATAAAAGTGAATAAAACTACAATTAGTAATAATTTATAATAAATAAACAAGGATTCATTTAAAATTTTGTAAAATCTTACACAAGCATTCAGAATTTCACACACACACACACATACACATCATTAGACAGCCCAAATTAATTCATTAACTTCAAAAATCATAAAGTTCAGTGTCTCTATAAATCATTCATTTAAAAAGAATGTTATTATCACTCCACTTGTCTAAATCAAATAAATCTTTAGGAACATCATTTTGGCTGAATATTATTCACAATTAAATTATTTGGTTCCAAACTGCTTCACACTCAAATTTCCCTTTTCGGTACCTCACATCCATATGACTTTTAAAGAAGAAAAAAATATAACTGAGAATCATTTCAAATATAATTATTCAAAGAAATAAAAAATGTTGGTACACAAGAGCTGATGTTATGTCTGACCCAACCCAGACGCTCGCCGAATCACTTGAATGACTCTACAGAAATACTAAGAGGTTTTTGGTGTGACATCTAGCATTTACTTACAGGTAGAAAAGTATCTGGAGCTTAGAAAAAAGTTGTTCATGCTGTTGCAGTATCAGTGTAGCTGAAATCCTGCTTTTAGGAATGCCAAGTGGATAGCGACATCCCACATTCTATTCTCCATTTCCCCATAATAAGTACTCCACGTAAAAATAACTTAAAATACAAGATGTGTACAAGACTCAGTTGCTTTAAAGTTTCATAAGAATAAAAGTAGGGTTAAAAGAAACCAGAGCTTAAAAAAATAATTGGTTAATATTAGCATTGAAAAAAAATGTATGAAGAACATTACATTTCCAACTACATAGGTTAATAATATATTACTTTTTGCTCCGATTAATAATAGTGGAGATAATTTGAAATTTTGATCTTACCTCTACCCTAAACTTTCACTCTTCCTTCTCCAATGAAAACAATATCTCGTACTTAAGCTTCAAATAAGAACTTCATGATATATTGTCTTATAATTAATGAGAAATGAATAGAAGTATAGTTTTACTGTATAATAATCAAGTTCCAGAAAGATTTATTGAACGATTGTTGATATTAAATGTTTAACAACATTGATTATATAACATTTTTAAATAGTATAAAATAACAGAGATATTTTGATCCACCTCTAAACCTTCTTTTCCCCTTGATAAACTTGATCGTTCCTTTTACATTTAAATATTCAGTTTGTTAATGATGAAACAACTACATGGCATAGCTCATTTCAAACTGTTCTTTGTGAGGTACCACATACAACTGGTAATAATTAAAAACCCGGTCTCTTTCTTTTGAGCTTTAAGTCTGTTGGTATATAATCTTTCTAGCTGAGAAATATGAAGAAGATAGCACAGGGTTGCTTGAGAAAAAATCTAGTTCTTGATTCTACAATCAGCTACTTCGTAATAAAATTTTAATTCATTCCTTACCTTTTCTTTGAAGGAGATATTTTGTACCAGACAGTTTAATAGGAATATACTCTCCTACACTTAAAATGACTTATCTTCATAAGTACTTTCATAATTGTGTTCAGACCTAGAATTTCAGGTTAGACAGGAGTTATTTCAGCAGCTTTTATAAGTTTTAGTAGACAGTGTAATTTATAGAGGTGAAATTGTGCATCTTGCTAACACCTTTCTTTGGAAAGATTAGTCGTGTTTAATCCATAGAGTCTTCTTCATCCTCTAAGTATATTGTGGCAAAGATGGAGTCAAAAGGTCTTGTAAGCCTCTAAACTGCACAGGTACATAATTCTTTTGATATTGAAATCCTATGAATTCTCTAGTTAATTAAGTGATTCTCTGTAAGATTTTTGAATTGAGTTTCTACTAGAGTAGAACATTAAAGTATGGATAATAATATGTTCTACTAGAGTAGAACATTAAAATACGGTGGAATGAATTCATTGTTTAACAATAAATTTATTCCACAATTTAAAAAGATATAAATAATTGCTTAAAAAGATGATAGTAGGCAACAGTAGCAATAAAAATGTTCAAACCATTGTGATCCAACTTTCTCCTGAAAAACAGGAAATTTAAGTTTCAGGTTTTTTAAATAGCACTTTCTCATGATAAGGAAGGAAACACTCAAAAACAACAAAATTACATTCAACTTTGGTTTAACTATGTTCATTTTAAAGGGACATTCAGAAGTTCCACTAGAGAAAAGTTCACAACTCCTTTTTTTTTCAGCACAATATTGGGCTACAGATACACCCACTTTTAAGAAAACATTTCTTTTATAAATCTTCATTTAGGAATATATGAAGTATAGGGCTTCCTTTGGAGTTGGTTACATTAAGTTCCTAATTTTGAAAGATGTTGCACTGTACCCTGAATGGGCATTAAGATTTTCATGCGCCCAATTGTGAGTTTTGTTGTTAGGAACCCCCACACCTAGTAGTTGAATTTTTGGTACTAGCTTTACCTCTTACAAGCAATATTTTATCTGGAGAAATGCTTTTTTTTAGATGATCCTACCACTTAACTCCTCCCAACACATTCACATTTTGTGAATGGTTAATTAGATAATATAGGTAGCATTCCCGCTTCCTTATATTTACTCAATACTTTATTCGGATGGTCACATTTACAAGCAAAAGGCTGGCCCATGAAAATACCATACCGTAAGAGTCAAGGCTTCATTGGTAATGTTTGCTAGTAAAATAGAATTTATTGTATTTAGAGGATGTGCCCGACTGTACCTGAGAAACTGTATATTCTAGTAACATTTCTTTCTTTTATATTTGAATATGTTGCAGGCTACGTAGATAAGTGTCAACTAGGACTTGTAGGTAATTGTTTTAATTTGACTCACATTTTGGAATTATTTCACAACTAGCTCCTTGACCTCATCAATGACATATCTCTTTTGGACAATGCTAGCTGCTGGTTCCAGTTGGAAAATATCAGTATCCTGCTCACAGACCGTTACTCAGAAAAGTGGATATTGACTTACTGTCCTATTAGGTGCACTGATGCCTTTACCTTAGTACTCAAGAGTACTATGTCAGGGGGAATTTCCACAGTTATTAATTTATTCTGGAATCATCAACTCAAAGGGGTATACTGTGGAGTGTAGAACTTCCAAATGTGAGGAAATGAAGGAGAGCAGAGAGAGGGTAAAAGCAGAAGCTGATGCTCTTTTAGGAAAAGTGAGTCTTATCCGCAGAGGAAGCCGTTTCAAAATGCAGTAAAATATATTTATAATGAGTGTGTTACATAACAGGTTTGTTGCAGCTTTGGTAAAATTATTTTCTTCTTGTATAATTTTTCAACACTTATTTCATGTTTATTTCCATGTTCATTTCATTTCAGACATTTTTTGGGTTAATTAACAGGGATATGTTTTAATGTTTCATTTTACTTTACTTTAATTAGCATTTCTGTTTTTTTTTACTTTGCATATCATTTCAAGTCATTATTTCTTTCTTTTTTTTCAAAATTAGGTTCAAAATCAAAATAATTCCAAAACAATTTATTTAGCTTAAAAGATTAGTAAAAAAATTATTTCAAGAAATGGGGCGCATATAGCCTTGCAAAAGAAAAACTTTAACAGGTAAATGTATGATTCATAATCGTACGATAAACCTGAAATTATCAGTGCTATCAACAAGAGTAAACTGTGGTGGTGGGAACACACTGAAAAAATGTAACCCATCAGATTGTGTTAGAAGATGATATTTGCTTCACCAGAGTAATTTATAAAAGAGGTTGACTCAAGCAACAGTAACTAATGATACAGAGGTTGCTTCCATACTTCGAGAAACCTGCCTGAAAATAACAAGAATCATCAAAAATGGAGAAGGCAGAAGGCCAGGTTCCCCAAAGACAATAGCATCATTTAAGTATGTAGTAAGATAATCTATTAAAAAGAAAATACAACAATTACTAGCTGCTGGCATAACCTAAAGCATTCTTTGAATGGATTTCATACTCAAATATTTCTCTTAACCCTTTCCTTATGGAAAGCCACTATAGTGGCTTTGCATGAGGAAAGGGTTAATGGGAAGTCTCCCAGTATCATTATTTGAATAGTTTTTGATTGACCACTTTCCATTAAGATAGAAGCATCAATTTTTTTTAAAAAAAAAATTTTAGAAATCATAAATAATGAAAAACCAAGCGTTATATTTTTATTTGTTTTAATTAAAGTCAATGATCTGATAAGGGTGGTGTCAGCATAAAGCAAACACTCATTTAAAAAAAAAAATAATGAGAAATCCTTAGCCACCAAATACTTGAAAGGAAATTAAGATATTTTATTTTTTCAATTTCTGAAATTACCATGCACTTATAACTCTTATGAATCTAATTAATTTAAGCTCTAACTCATATTTTAAATGTTCTTCATGAGTACTCTAACTGATACTAAAGTTAGTTAAATATTTTAATTTCAATTTAGTATGCAAAGCTCACACACAAGTTAGTGGAAAAAATATAGAAATAAACCTATTTTGTAATGGAGAAAAATGATATCTCTTATTTTTGGACAATTAATATGCACATTGATGAAAATTGAGGTTTTCTGAAAATAAAGTTCTCTTTCTTAAAGTTCTGTATCGGTCCATGTCTATCAAGCAGAAATGGAGTTCAATAAAATTGTAGGTTGCACTTTATAATGTTTAGCATCAATAAGTCTATGCACCTCTTTGAGCAGATAGATGCCAATCAGATTGGACTCCTTACTTTTATGTCAATTACTTATTTCTGATGCATTTGTTATTTGAATAATGCAGAATGCAGGGGATGCCAGTGCATATCCTTTTCACTCTCTCCTGCAAATTTCCATGGATCTAGTGTTTTTTTTTTTTTCCTGTTCAGATAGATTGGAAAGGTTAAGCCTAACATCTGCTAATAAGTGTACTGTTACTAATAAGTGTATGCACTCTATGAGGGACAGTTAGAGTTTTCTGCTTTTGACTCCTCACTTTCTGATCACTCACTTCTTTATGATTCCTCAGTTGTTGGTATTTTCACCATGATGAAGGAAGAACAAGCCATTGTGGCTCTTTTCAGTAGTGCATTGCTGTGAAGCTAGAGAGTTTCCTTTTCTTCTTCAGAAAGAATAAAAGGTTTAGCCTAGTTTGTTTTGTTTTTAAAAATTAAAAGAAAATCAAATAGATAAAAAACGTCATTTTTTAAATAATAATTAGTGCTAAAGGATATTGAATGATTTAAAAATTAAAAGTATAATGTGGATATTTCGGTCCCTATTAGACAATGCCAATAAGGAAAAGTAAGCAGGTCGTTCAATACACAAAATGTTCAATCAAAATTCCTAAAATTATGAATTGTCAAAAATAACAGGCAATTCCATATATTTAATGTCATTGAAATAAGGGAAAACACCTATTACGAAATAGAAAGAGAAAGGTCTAGTTATTAAGAAGTAAACTAGTTATATAGTTTCCTGAAATTTGTATCACAAGTAATTATTATCTTATTTAGCTAATTTCAATGTTTTTGTTTTAAAGTTTGGTAAAATTATGAATGTCAATACATGTAGGTTGTAGTAATATTACAATATGCTCCATGGTCCTTGTCTACATTGCAATCCAAATCTTCGGCTATTGACAATGTGTTCAAGTTTCTGGCCGACGTATTACCAAACATTCTAGCATCCTCTCGGTTCTCTCTGAGATTGATGAGTTCCTATTCAGGTGTATGTACCTGTCTCGTCCGGTACTGTTGGCAAAGCCTCCCATTCCAGTTACCATTGGGTACTGTTTCCAATGCTAGCTCCATTGTGATAATGCCTTCTTTGTTTTGTTTTTTTGTATATTTCTTTCTAGGTGGAATAACAGGCTTTCAGGGTTTATTTAATCTTTAATAATCTGTTCTGTTTAAGCTAATCACAATCTGGATTAACATTTGATAATCTGGATTATTATAATTTGCTCAATTTTCACAATGATTTTCTTATATATTTGGCATTTACTTAACTCTTAGAATGGAACATCCGTCTGGCAGACGGGTATAGTTATTCTTTAGTCCGGTCGTGGGGCTCTAATTGGTTGAAAAAGGCTGTGGTCCTAAGGGAGTCTTCAGTTGTCATCCTGGAGTGGAGCCTAGTGGTTGAAGTGCTGATAAGACCTGTGTGACTTTGACAGGAAACGTTTTGCTGTGAACCACCCCATCCTACAGACGGATGTTCCTCTAAGAGGTAAGTTTCTCCTCCGTCCCACAGACGGATGTTCCTCTATGTGAAAATTTTATTCATTGCCGTCTATAGGGCGGATGTTCCATAGACTATTATTTATTACTTATAATGATTGTTTTATGTTTATATCATAAATGAATAGTTTTCTTCTAAATTAAATGTCCCCCTACATTATTTGCCAATTTATTCCTTTCCTTGCCTTGAATAATTTATTTTTATTTATTTTACTTATTTATTATTTTTTTATTTATTTATTTGTGCGGGGTGGGGTTTGTGTTTTCATTTTATTATTCTTTTTTAGTCCAATATTGTTTTTTTTACAATTATTGTGCCAAGCGAAGAACACGCCGATGGCCATTGGCAATTTTTTACCATCTTATAGCTGTGGCCTGATCAAATGGCTACTTCTTAGACGGACACTATAAAAATAAAAAAAATTCTCGATTCGACTTCATGAAAAAGCTTGGAATGCAACTTAATCAGGAGTCATTGAAAGCTCGCCTTACTATTCCAAATCTGCCGTCGGACTTGAAAGCCTTGATAATGAAGTCTCTTGGGGACGAACCTGCAACTCAGTCTTCAAGGTTACGGAGACCATCAACATCGAGAACAGAAGAACCTTCCGCGACAACGAAAACTGACAAATTGGACCAAAAGAAGAACTGCATATACTATCCTTATCAGAAGAACAGAATGACAGCATATAAATGTGTCAATTGTGGGACCCCTAATTGCCTTGAATGTTCAAAAAAACTGTGCAATACTTGTGTAAACTCTTTGTTGGAGTGATGTAGCCATATAGAATTTTTTTCTCTATTTACTAATGTGGAAGAAAACATTTCTATACTTGGCTATATGCTGATTTGACATGGGATTTTCGTACAATGTATAGTTTTTCTTAACATTTGGAATTTGGTGGGTTCCTATTGATAAATGTATTATTTTTGAAACATATTTTCCTCTTTGTATATATATGTCTACACTATTTTGTATTTTATTATGTAATAAACTGTATTTTTGTTTGATTTTTAATACTTGCCACTTTTCCAAGTAAAAAAACATGCTCTTTTCCAATAAAAAATGAAAGAAATAATCAAATTATATGTATATAAGTGTCTGAGTGAGTGTGTATGTATGTGATTTGTATTATTACACACTTACAAGTAGTGTTTAACGATAATTTATATTATTCTAAAAGGTGAACATATAAAAACCTGTAAAATTAACAATAATTTCCGAGATTTCAGTGCACACCATCTGTCAGACGGATGTTCTCCTTAACGTGGTAAAAACGGATGTTCCGTTCTAAGTGTTAACCTCATTGTGGTACATCTAATGCATAAATTAAATTTATTTTTTATCTCAAAAATATGGTGCAGTCATTTTTCAAAAAGAAAACTGTTTTTGGGCTAAAGAAAAATTGAAAAATCTTTCATCTAAGAATTATTAAAGGGTCAATCCATTTCAAGTCATCTAGCAGAAGTAACATCACTATTTTTAAAAAATCTGATTTTTTTTTTAATACAATACCCTTATATGTTGGAAGTTGAAAATCATCATTTTAAAAATTTTACTGCCAATAGTTTTTGAATGGCGGCCATATTTGTTCGGTGCTACATTCAAGTATTTATGCCAATGCCTATAACTCCTAAACTATTTGTCCTATGCGTATGGGACCACAACAAAGTTATTCAGAAAATAGAGAGCTACATTTTATGTTCTATACACCTTCTACCCTTATTTAGGTTTTAGAGGTGAAATTAGAGGCTATGTTTCCATATTTCTAATCCTTTTTTTCAGTTTTTAAGGGTGATGTATCTTGAGAAGGATTAGAATATAGAAGTTTTTTTTTTTAAAGATAGTTAGGAAGTATACTTATTTGTAAACCTAAATTCATGGCTCTGGCTTGAACCCTAATCTGAAATTCAGGCCAGAGGTAGAGTACTCTATGGTGGTAACATGTACAAAAAAATTTCATTTTGTTGTTTTGACTACAAGCTGAAATATAACAAGGTAAATGTGGTTTAAAAAAACGTTCTCTAGAAGGTATAGATAAATTGTAATTATAAGGTATTCCAGTTTATGATTGTATAAATTTACAACAAAAGGTAAGCTAAAAGATAGTATAAACATTAAAAATGAAGTTATTCAAATTTTATCAAAAAATTTAAAATTTTGTAAAAATTAGGTATTAGTGAGATAGAATCAAATCAAGCCAGAAGCTTAGCCTATTTGACAAAAAGGTATTAAAATATTTTATTCAATAAAAATGTATTAAATAAGGATTATAATAGAAACAAATATTAAAATAGTCTTCACTAAATGCTAGTAAATAATTAAAGTTATTGTTCCATATGAAGCTGAGATTTTTCTTCACATAATTTAGTCCTGTAGTCAGTTCTATTAGTGTTAATGTTTTTAAAATTTTGTGAGGAGTAAATAAGAACATATAAAGGTATTAAATATTAAAAAAAACGAAAAAAAACAGTTTTTTTAAAAAATATTGAAGCAAATTAACAATTTCTGGATGACGAAATGGATTGACCCTAAATGAAACACACATTGAAAAAATTAAGTTTTTTATTAATGAAACAGAAAAAACAATAAAAAGAAGTAAAAACAATTTAGGAATTAGGAAGAAATAATTAACAATAAATTTTTATGTGTTATTGATAAGTACTACTAGCTCAGCTATACTGAGGCCCAAAACATTGTGAATCTACTATAATGCCCATTGTTGGGTCAACCTGACATAGTGGAACTGGGGAAAATAAGAATTACTCAGTACAGATCTACAAAAAGGGACAGTAAAGTGATATAATCTTGCTTGAAACTTTACAACCCATAATAAAAATGGCTATTAAAGTTACCTCCATTGAAAGAAAAATCTTTCTAACAGATTGACCACAGAGGTAGCACTTTATTTACCCAGAAAAAATATAGTCAGTTGATATTCACTACAAGAAAGAAAGAAGTTTTCATTTACCATTTCTCCTAAATTCTGAAAAGCCCTTAGTTTCATTGTCCTTTTTTGGTCATTAATGAAGTTAATCTTTACTTTTACATGAATGTCAGATTGGTAATGACCAAACAAATATTGTGGTCACAACCATGCATATTTATTTATATTTTGTAATTGTCTACACATATGCAAATTTATTATTTTATTCTTAAACTTTTGAGAAATATATTTTAATAAATGAACAAAGAAAAATCGACTTACCTTTAATAACGAAAGTTAATTTTCTGTCTAGTTTTTTTTTTTACTTTATTCTATGATTTTTTATACACCCAGAGCTTTTTGGCTGTATGGATTGTGTATTTAGCAGTCATTATTCAAGGTGATAAATGTATTTTTAGGGGAGTATTTATTATTTTGTTTAGATTTTAAACACAATTGTTTTCTGGAACTTCATAAGCTTTTGTTATTCCTATTTTTCACTCTACTCTTTATTCAAATTTCTGAAACTACAAACATTAAAAGTTATATTAAATGCTTCTGTTAGAGCTTTTGTATATCCAAAATGTCTTTGTAACTATCCTTACTCACTTGTTTGAACCCATGGAAATCAGGCTTTCATGTTTACAGAATTCTACTGAAGTAGGGGTTTACAGAAGGCTGAAACCAAGAAAATACTCCCTTGTTATATGAGTTATGAATAAATGTATAGAGCAAAATTTGTAGAATATCAATAGCATAACAAGTTTCGCTCTCTAAAATATTTTGATCCGGCTCGTAAAAAAGGGAAATTGATGATGTCATCATACTCATATTTTCATGAATCTCACATAGGAAAAGCCCAATGAAGACAATATTTGGTATATATGCTTCGAATGATGTGATTCATGATATAACATCTTATTGTAATAATAACATTGGTACAAGTGAGGGTTTTACTGAGGGCTAAAGACTAAAATATGCAAATATCTTAGTTAATAATCAAGATATTGAAAAAACAAATATATAACAACTTTTATAGGACATTAAATTGTTTCTGTACACTTTTTTCAAAAATCCAGTCATGAGAACAACCTCAATAACTGATTTTCCAAGCAAATGTGGTAATATAAAAATAAATAAAGCGAAGTGTTTATTTTTCACTGAGAAGTAGGATGTGGAATCTGAAATGAAGCCTTCTGTTCCTTTTACTGGAATTACCCTGGAAGGGGGGGGGCTGTCCAAGAGACTCTTGGACGTTATAGAGCTGATTTGAAATATTTTTTTTTTATCATTATGGATATAGTGAGTTGGTAAGATATTTATTTTTTTAAGTCATTGTGATGGATGCAACAGTAATGAACATATTGGGAATTTGTGTTTTTGGAGGATCGATGTATCAAAGAAAATGTTTATCTCTTAGTATGTGCTGTTATATTTTAATACTTTCTTTGCAAGGACAGTGTAGGAGGAAATGAGGATTTTTTTTAAGGAACTATTGAAGGGAGGAGGAAATAGCATCAATGAAATGAGTGTTTCTGAATGTTTCCATGTTTGCAAATTTATTTTTGAATTTTCCCATACAGAAATTTGCAAAAGATGGGGTGTCTACGGAAAAACCTCTAGTTTGGAGGTATTGATTATTCTTGAGGGAAATTAAATATTTGTCAAGAGTGGATTTTGTTAAAAGTAGTGGATAGTATGTAATCACAAAATGCTTATGGGGCAATATTTCTGCTGTAAAATACATACATTCCTCATATATCTGAAATTTAAAATAACAAAATTTAGTATGTTTACATTTAATTTAACTTGGATTTATTTGCAGTTTGCAAATTACATTTATAATACATCTATAAATACTTAAGAAATTGTTATGAATACTTGAGTAAAAAGCAGAGCAGGTCTAACTGTGAGCTCTACTTACAATTATAGTACAAAGCTATTAGCTGCGTAAACTATTCAGATTTCCAACATGGTGGAAATGGAATGACTTATTAGTCTACTCATCTCACTATCTATTCTGTATGTTTACGAGTAAGAAATCCATGAAAAGCTGAAATATACACTACTACTCACAATATGCACTGATAACTTCCCTTTGTATTGCACACTACAATAACTCTCGATCACGCGAATCACTGTAGTTCACAAAACACAGCACTGCACTGATCTTTACAAGAACAAGGCACTGCATTGACATTCACTAGAACGCCGCACTGCACTGATCTTCACAAAAATACTCACTGTTGTTCACTAGTAAGAAAACCAGGGGCTTTATAGGCGGGCGGTGAGTTAAAAGAGAAGGGGGTCCATTCTGGCCTAGGTCCCAGTTTGTCGCCTTCTAGAATATTCCTGGCGCCATCGGCCCAGCAAGGTTGGCTTCATTTACTTTGTACTTCTAAAAAACGTGATTACCACTGACTAGTTTTTCAAGTACGCAGTTTTCCCAACAATATTTTTATTTGAAAATTCAAAATACCACTGTTGTTATTAGTCGGATTGAAAATTGTCAGAGAACCTATCTTAATAAACTATCGATGGTATACAATTGTTGTTTTATATATTGTATTTTCTCGTAACACAAATATTGAGTTATGCGTACATTTTTGGTTTCAGCTTTCAGGAAGTCACCACTACCACTCATTAGATTTTGATTTAGAAATAGAGGAAATATGGTGAGATTACATTATTAGTGATTATTCCAGCATATGGAAAAGCTGCTTAGTTAAAGACAACCCCTGCGTGACAGGCATTTTTGCAATCTGGCTCAAAATATTGGAGATATTTTGAATTTTTGATCCCCCTCCCCTGATCAATTTCAGCTTTTAGCGAACTTAATCTTTAGTTTTACATAAAATGCATATATGTATATCGAGTTCTGTGATGATCAAATAAATATTGCCACCACATGTGGATGTGAATATGTATACGTATATTAATGTGTGTATAATTTGAATGGACTTTTTCATCACCTCCTGTGTAGGATGGATGGACATTTGAAGATATGTTTGTAACCTCGTGTCATGTGTTCAACCACAATAGTTGATTACCCTTTAGGAAAATGTCCTAAAACCAAGAAAAATATTAAAACCGCACAATAATCTAAGCAAAATATAAAAAATTATTCAACAAAAACACTTAAAAATATATATTCAATTATTTAACTCATTTATTACCACAAATTCCATTTTCAAAAGATCATGTGTACTCTGACTAAAGATGGGATCAGAGAGTAATTGGACCGAAATTTTGTCTATACATAGCTGAACAGCAGGAGCAAAGTGAATACAATGGAAGATTTCTTTGAACTTTTATATTTGTGAGCCAACTATGCCACGATACACATAGGATATATGAGAGCGAATTTTCACGATATTTGGGGGGGGGGGGTGTTACCTCGAAGATATCTTTCTCAATATTGTTTTTATTTGACAAATGTAAAGAACAAGTGGTGTTTAGAATAACGATTATGGTCCTAAAATGTTAATTACATTTATGAATTTTGAATTTTTTTGTGTTCCATGAAAATGACTTAATAGCATTCAGTTTATATGTCTATTATGGGAATGAGTATTTATAAATATGAGCGATTTTGTACATTACTACTACCTTCTGGGGTGGGAGTTTATTTCGACTCAAAACATATTTTAGCAAACATCTTTGTTAATAGTGATTTTGTTGGAAAAATGTAAAGAATGAATTGTTTTTAAAATATATTTTACAGTCCTAAAACGGTATTTAGATTTATGTAATAAAAATGTTTCTTTCTAACATCCGGTTTAATACCCTACCTTGAATTGGGAAATGTTTTGTATTTCATATTCATATCCTAGATATGATATATTATCAACGTGGGCTATTTTATGCTTTGCTACCGGTGATGAGATTATCTTCGTTTAATATTAATTTTATCGGGAAAGTGTAAATAACATACTGTTCTTAAAATATATTTTTCAGTCTTAATATGTTATTTAAATTTATAAATTTCAAAATTCATAATTCCGCCTTCCGGCCTCGAAATAGAGCAGAATTCATTACTATCCTTGTATTATGTGGTTGTCGGTCACGTGGGTTGAAATGAAACTACATCAGCTTGCCAACGTTTCAATAAAATTTGCCTTTATCAAGGCCTGCATTATACACATATATTAGTAACAAAAGGGATTCATTCATTTGATACTGGATTTTTTAAAATATTATATATATATATATATATATATATATATATATATATTTATATGTGTGTATGTATATGTGTGTGTGTGTGTGTGTGTGTTTTACTATAGAACAGAAGTCAATACATAAAATAACTTACAAACTGAAAAAGTGACCTACAAGATTTGAATATTATAAACTAATTGTAAGCCCAAATACTAAAAGAAATAATTCCGGAAGAAGAGTAGGAGGTATTACCACAATGAAAGAATATATTATAATGTTCCATGAGAATGCCTCAAGCGAATTGTTGTATAATCATAAAATATTATGAAGATGTATTTCATATTTATTTAGGGTATGCATTTTGTCAACACTGCTATATTAGCTCTTCTACCATTCATAGGAGTGATGGATTACTTGGAATAAGCTTAATTATATTTCTACGGGAAATAATTTATATTTCAACTCACAAAAACAACAAATATAGCTAATTACTTCTGTCTTTGGTGTTCGCTTCCAACACTCTTCTATGAATACAGGAGAATGCCTGGGGAATTAGTATTCAGTATTAAGAAAACCTCCACTCGTACTCATTGAATTTTTACTTCAGAAACATTTCATGTCCAGCTTACTTTTTAATTCCAGTTTGCGTTGGTTTTTAGCAGATTTCCCTTAAGGAAAATCAGCTATTGAGATCGTACTCATGACGCGAGTTTCAAAAAATTTCTTCAAATGTCCATCGATCCAACCCAGGAGATGACGAAAATGAAGTCCTTTCAAAATGATATATATATTTACTATAAATTTATTCTGTATCTTGAATATTAACCAAGATATTTGCATTTGTATTGTGTGTGTGGTCAGCAGAGGTCGGCCGTTTCCATAACTGTTCGTCCCTCATGAATTGGTTTAGAGATTCTTTAGTACTGGCGTTATTAGTAGGCAGATTTCTCTTTTGTAAAACTTCACGTGGGAAATCTGCTTAGTTTACGTAGCCCCTGCGTGACGTACTTTTTACTACTGGAGAAGTAGAGAGTAGGTGGTGAGATTAGATCTCTATGGTGTCATATTCCAAGCTCGTGGGAAATCTTAGTTTTCACAGTGGAGAATGATTTCACATTATAAATTTTGACTTGGTTATTAATCTGTCTATCTAGCAGTGACAAGAATTAAATCTACATGAAATTGCACTCCAAAGGCTTTATTTTCAAACATCCGAATAGTGATAACCATTTTCATTTCCTTTCTGTAAGCCTAATATGTTATTAGTCTAGCATAAATAAATACCGAAGTTGGTTAGAAGGAAAATCAATACAGAGGGATTCCTGCGCAGGAATTATTTATTCAAGAAGTAATTAAAACAAACCACAAAACTGCATAATGTGGTAAAACTATTTCCCACATTATCCCTGGCATAGTTTTTCTTCTTTAGAACACGATATGCCCTGTAGGAAACTGTTACGAAAACGTGTGGTTCAGAATATTTTTGGTTGAGTGAATATGTCTTGGCGACAAAAGTTTCAAGCTTTTTGGGAAAGATATAACGCAGAGAGTGATGATGCAGTTTTTGAAATTATCAAGAATAAGTACTTCTATCTCTTTCAAATCGCCGCAATGTATCCAAAGTTAGATGGATTTTGGGCGTATTTCAGTTTCTTTCAATTAGTGACTTATGTTTTTCTGATAGCTTATCATTGGATTTTCATTGTAATTTCTTTACCAAAAATGGTTGGTATTAATTTTGTACTTTTCAGTCAATTGATCCATTATTTGGTATTGGCAACGTTAACTATTGCAATATTGGTCTACGCTTCTTCGGTGCGTTATATATTCGCAAGATTCCACAAAGTCATCCACGTAGCCCTGTATAATTACAATGAAGACGATGGAGAAATATTCAATCGTTTTAACAATGAAATGAACGAAGAGTGGAAAAAACTTTTGTTCATTCCAGTGGTTGTGGCAATAACGGCAGGTTTGGTACTCGTGGGCGGGCCATTGCTGGACAACTATGGCACCTTTGACCCAGAAGAATCAAACGACCCATCGATATCGTTCAACGTACCGGTGCCAATGTGGTACCCCTTTGACACAAACGTCCAGTGGGTGGGTATGCTCATGTCACTTTCACAGCTCGTTTCCGGAGGGATCGTAGGGCTTTCTGTGGCCACCGGTGGGCTCAGCTACGTCTGTGTCACCCAGACCGTAACGAGGGAGTTTCGCATTTTGTTGTTCGCAGTTGATAACATTGAAGACAGAGCGAATACACTCCACATCAAGAGGTATGGTCACAAGCCTGCAGGAAATGGACGCGATACATATCAGAGTGCGGCATTCAATGACTGTCTCAATACGTGTTACAAGAAACTATATGAACATCATCTAGCTATTATCAAGTAAGTAATTTACAATTTCTTTTTAATTAAGCAAATTATACTCCGCATCTATAGGCGCTAAGCATAATGCTCATTGTAAATAAACGCGATTTATTGAAAATCTATTTATTTTTTCTGTATCATGAATATTAACTGAGATATTTGGATTTTTTAGCTTTCGGCTTTCAGCAAACCTCCACTCCTACTCGTGCCATATTAACTATTTGCTGTTATATCATGAACGACTTCATTCCAAGGTTAAATATCAAATATAGTTTTCCTTGGACTTTCGGTTTGTGAGATACATACAAATTTGTTGCGCCATGGTGTCACCAATTAAGATTTTACGTTCTTTTCTTGGAAATGTTTTTTTTTTACCTATACCATACTTGATATTTAACAGTTTTAACCAATGCGAAATATAAATATCTATTTCTGAGTTGGTATTCTGGCAGGTGGAAGTGAGTTCTAATGTAGGTAGGATGAAAAAATGTAGGCTACGCTTCCACTATAATAATTTAATAACACGCAAAGCGCTTTCGATGCTGTGCATCATCGTCAGTGCCCTGTTGACACACACAATAATAGTTACAATTTTCTATAAAATATGTTTGGCACATATAACAAAAAACTTATTTTTCTGAGGAAGGAAGTTAAAGCTAACTGAAAGAAACCCTATATGACAAACGTCTTTGTTCATATAGGGTTTCTTTCAGTTAGCTTTAACTTCCTACTTGTACCAATTTAATTTAAAAATAACTGTTGATGTATGACATGTTTTATATGTTATTTAGTTCCACGTTAGATTTTATATGTTTTTAGTCCTAAGAAAAATAAGTTTTTTGTTATATGTGTCTAACATATTTTATAGAAAATTGTAACTATTATTGTGTGTGTCAACAGGGCACTGACGATGATGCACAGCATCGAAAGCGCTTTGCCGTGTTATTAAATTATTATAGTGGAAGCGTAGCCTACATTTTTTCATCCTACCTACAAAATACCTATTTGTTATTGCCTGAAATTGGCCCTGGAATAGTCGGGGTTTAGAGGGGGGGATTCGAAAATCCAAAATATCTTTGTAATTATGAGTCGGATCGTAGAATGTTATAGACCCAATCTTTTTAAAATAATAGTGCTCTACAATTGTTCTTCTTTGCATTATTTCTTAACTCAAGTATTGAGAGAAAATAATGTATCAGATATCTATAATTTATTTGATTATTAATTTTTTTTTGTTATATAAGACGGTTTTTCTCAAATGCTTACAAATATTTATTTTGCAGTCTCGCGGATGACATGACAGCCATATTAGGATTTCCAAACCTCATCGCATTTGGTGGAGGCCCTTTGATTATCGGAATGGCGCTGCTTGCTACAACAACTTCTGTAAGTGGCAACAATTACGTACATAAGATAAGATAAAAGAATTAGCAACTTTTAGTAAAATTTCCAGTTTCCCATTTTTCAAGTATTAAGATTTATTAAAATTTTAATTATTGTTATGAATTTAATAATATACAAATTCCGAAGCTGTATTATTAAATATGAGTATAATAAATGGCAAAAGTCGCGTAATTTTGAAAAGATTTACTTAACTCGGATTCGATTTGTCGTAATTACACTGACGTTGTAGCAGAGCGTCATGTATTTGTTACTGTAAAACCCCGGAGTGTGGTAAATGTCCGATTTCGTCTTTCAAATCAGACTTTAGCCAGTAAATCTTAGGATTTCCCAAGAGGCTCGGTAAAAGCTAGAATTATCCCAATCAGGATGCGTCTTTCGGACTTTCACCAACAGATTTTGGTAAATCCTAACATTTCCCAGCGTCTGTTGGTAAAAGTTGAAATAAAGGTTATTTGAAATGAAAATTTTAGAATAAGTTTTATTATTATTTGTTATAGCATGGGATAGAATTGTGGCACTTTGAATTGCACTTCTTATTAGCTAACTTGCACAAACATTTCTTATTTGAACATTTTTTTAAGCAGTTGCATTTTTTGAGACCCTGGCCACCAACCAATGACTGTTGACGAACTGCGGTGCTAAGGCTTATCTCTTCGTCGGGCACTTCATCAGGAGACATGAAAATGAGGTAGGGGGGAATATCCCTGTCCCCACTCCTCTTCACTGGACATTTACTAGTGAGCCTTGGGAAATCCGAACATTTACCAAACAGCATTGTTAAAAGTACGAAATCTCACATTTATTTAATGCTTTTCGGGCATTTACCAAGCCAGACGGTAAATCCGGGGATTGACCAACTGCCAAGCGGTAAAAGCTCGAATTAATCCATCCGCCATCTAAATTTCGGACATTAACCAGTGCTCTTGATAAGTCCTAGGATTTACCGGTATGTCCTGGCATTTATCATACTTCGGGGTTTTACAGTAACATATTAAATGTAAAGAGAAGAATATGAACGATTAAAAATTTTATTTCAACTGCACAAATTTATAGTTCATAGTATGAACACATCTTTCTTAAAAAGATGTTTTTAAAAAACAAAAATCAGTCAGGGGACTGCCGGTAGAAGTGAAAAGTCCTTTCAGATTTTTGATCGCTCAATTTTGGCATTGCTGAGAAATTTTTTTTACGAAGTCTTATTTTAAAAATATTTTTAGTTATTTATCAATAAGTAACAGTTATGTACTATTTTACATGAAAAAATGAAATGACAAAAATAATAGTGATAAAAAAAAATAATGTACCACGAATTGTTTTATTTATCAATATAAAATACTATACATAATTATTTCAGTTATTTTACATAAAAGAAAAAAATTACATTTCAGAATTATTACAAATGCTTTACAAAAATAAGTTAAGTACACTCAGAAAAATCAATTTCTATCCATAATTTCAACAACTCTTGCACCATCATCACTGCCAGTATCATCACCAATTTCTAAAACTGTACAATCGGTATATGGTAGCTAAAGTAGGATACAAACAGTTTTGATTCGAATTTATTTAAATATCGGAATTTATTTAAATATTCGAATTTATTTAAACTTCGGATTAAAATATCTATGAAAGTAAAAATGGTAGATATATAGTATCTGTGAACGAAATGATGCTGGTTTTGTCCTCTTTAAAATGGTATGCGAACGAAAACTCTAGCTAATTTGGTTCAGGAGTTATGAAGAAAAGAAGCTCCTTTAGCTTTGAGTTGAGTACTAGCGGTGGCGGTGGCGGTGTCGCGATTTCATACTTTTTTCCTCTCGCCCAAATGCTTCCTAACGGGGTGCACAACGTGCCTAAAGAAGTTTTCACTTCAAAAAGAAAACAAAAAATCGATAAACTATTTTCCTCTTGAGGAAAAAATGAAGCAAAGCGAGTTGAGGCTTGCTTGCTCTATCTGCAATGTAACTTTGAACCGCCGAAATGAAGTAATTCTATCTGCTCATTATCTTCATTATGAAAAAGTTCTACATTTCTTTAATGTTACATGAAGAATTTAATTATGAAATACTCGTCACTCATAGGGAATCCCACTTGCTATTCACTGAAGAAAATCATCGATATATAAAGAAACCAGGCCTGGTGAATTTTTTTATAAAAAATGCTCTAAACATCTTTCGGTGTGAATACCGCTTACAATATTCATTTTTTGTATGATATGTTTGTTAATAATTTAAAATATAGTTTATATTTTAGCACCATCTGCCCCACGCTTCTAACCTGAGAAATATTAGTATTGTTATATAATATATACTTTTGATAATGAATAAAAATCAATTTATCTTCATTGAGAATTAATAATCCCCGTTATATAGATCTTTTATTACTTAAATAATCTTATGATAATTGATATAATAATAAATGCTCACGAATTAGTTCATTTAATTAATTAATAATAATATATTTTATGTGGTCTATGAAATCCACTTTTTAATAATTTATTTAATTATTATATGTTTTAGTATATGAGCAGAAGCCCAGTACTTTTTGGGTCACAGTAAGTGAACTTTTTTGTGTATAATGACATTGGTGAACTCTAAGACACGATAAAATGTATTTATCCATCAAAGGGAAACTAAAAACAAAAACCGTATTTATCATTTATTTATATAGTGCGTTTGTGCTCTAGCAACATCAATTTTTGATTGATTGTCAGACTCGAAATTTAAGCGTTTCATTTATAACTAAACATCACGTTCTATAATGGCTCAATTGAACCAGCAGGAGTGCGGGCTTAATGAGGGCTAAAATAAATTAAATTGTAATATTTACATTATTTAGAGACTTGATGTACACGACATAGTCAATCTTAAATATTAAATGTTCTTCAATTGTATGTACTTACTATAAATACTATACATCGCCCAGTAAAAACTTTTGTTTTGAATGGTGGTCACATTCAGTTCCTAGTCAGTCTGAATAAATCCAAACACCTGATAAACCTTAGGGAAAATAAATATTTAAAATAGGAAATACAACTACATTATTCAATATCATTATTTATGCCATATTGCATTTCAGGGAGGACAGCTGCCAGGAACAACTCTTACTGCATTGGTATTGTGTTTGATCGAAATAATCTATATGTTCCTCTTCTCGTCGTTGGGACAACGAGTAACTGATTTGGTAATCTTAATTCATTATTTTTTTAAATGTTCCTATTGGCAACCCTACTTACATAATTTGCACTTATACCCCCCCCCCTCATTATATGGATATTAACCTAGGGCCCAGCGACCTTGTGGGTTAAGTCATAAGTACATCTGCTTCTGCTCTCAACTGTAGGTAAAAATTCCATCCCCACCAAACAGGACTCTAGTTCACTAGTTCGCTAACAGAGCTCACTGGTATCGCGTTGTTGTGGCTTATGGTGCTATACTAACTTAATAAATCTCATCATTTTGGAATGCCTGAAGATTTTGCTCTCCAGAAATGATTCTGTTCCCAACCAATCTGACTAGCTGACCTCCCGGTCATAATGAGGACCGTTTCGTCGTAAAGTAGGCCGTTCCTCGAGAGAACTCATTCCAGGTCCTTCTTGGTTAACGGAGGTAGTACATTGTGTCGATCAATCATTACGCATAACCCTCCAAAGATCTTAAGGTCTACAATGCCAATCGATTTTTTTTAGTTTAATTGTTTTTACGGACTTCTAGGGGTTGTACTCAAGAAAAATTTAACCCTGAAAATATGATGAGATATTTTTTATAACCCTCAATGTCCATTAATTAGAGTTTAAGAACTTCGAGTCGTGTTGTAATTATAAATAATGTGGCTCGGTAATGGTGCGACGAGTAACCAACTGACTTGATAACATTACAATTTATCAAGTTATTTACTTTATATTTGTTAATTATTTATTATTTCTTCATCAAAAGCTGAAACGTTTATCGCTAGGTGAGCTTAATCGTAGCTTGAAGCGAAGTGGAATTACACATCTCCGCACTGGAATAAAAGAAGCCGAAAAGGCCTATGCTTATGATTACACGCGTCGAAATGTGAGATTCAGGTTTAAGCTACTGATAATACTCCTTTGAAACGAAAACAAATGTCACTTAATAAACATTTCAAAAAACCGGGTCATATTTTGTTTGTCCTCATTTCATTTCATTCTGTTTCTTAATCGAAAGGAATTCTATTTTCAGAGCATAGACTTCAGGATGAAGCTATATAATGCCAAATGGTACTACTGCAGGAAGAGCATTCTTACCAACTATTCCATCCTTCAAGTGGTGACCAAGAAGCACTATGTTCTTTACGCTCCATTCAAATGTTTGCCTTCGACTTTGGATACGTTCGGATCGGTAAGCTAGAAAAGTACTGTCAATACATTTCAAATGATTATTGAAATCATTTTTATTTTCTCAGGTAGGAAAAAACGCCTCGTTCCTTCACTATTCTTTATTCGTTGTGACAGAGCGCTTTCAGAGCATACGCTCCATCATCAGTGCCCTGCTAGCAAACAAATACCATTATACACAACCAGTTGTACAATATGTTGAACTGACGTAAGTATAGTAACGGAGATATTTCGAATTTTCGAAAATCCTCCCCTCTAAATCCCCCCTCCCGCTGGTCCTATTTCAGCCGTTAACGAATTTGATTTTTCTTTTTACATATAACGACTAAATATCGAGTTTGGTACCGATCAAACAAAAATTGCGACCGCTAGAGCGGTAACAGGCAAATATATATATATATATATATATATATATAGATATATATATATATATATATATATATATATATACAGTTTTGAACGGACTTCATTTTCGTCATCTACGTCGATGTACATTTGAAGAAAATTTCGAAAATTCCGTCAAGAGTACAACCTCACTAACTGATTTCCCTTAAGGGAAATCTGCTAAAAAGTAAGAAATATAAGCAAGAGGAGGATAAAAGAGAATATCCACATCATAAAAAATAGAATAAAGGTGATCAATAAGAAAACTGAGATAAAACATGTGAATTATATATATTTTAATTTATTATAAACTTTAAAGTTCAATTATAAATTTCTCATTTGCGATTTAGACTACAATTCAATAGGTTTAATCGATATATTTTTATTCATAACTTATCGATATAAATCAGCTGACTTGACCCGCCATACTTTGTAAGCCATTCTCCGATTGGTACGGCTAGTGAAAGCTTCTCCGAGTGAAAGGTCATAGAGAAAAATGTGGCCGTTAGTTTAGTTGCCTTTTTGTAGTAGAATTCCTCCTGATGAGGTGTCATATGGGCGCGAAACTAGTAGAGAAATAAAAATAATTTTAATAATTGTCAGCCATGGGTTCTTCTAAGTTCTTATAAGGGGAACTAATAGTCGAAACAGGAGTACATTAAGAAAGCTGAACAGACATTCAGAACAGACACGGAAATTTTTCATGAGAATCAAATCAATTTGAGATTGACCCAGTACTTTGGGCATTTCCTTAATTCACTGGGACCTATTTCCTCTGGTTTAACGACTTGAAGTGTAAACAGAGAGGAACCTGTACTGCCAGAGAAAGAAGAAGTTTCTCAAATAGTTTAGACTTAAATGAAACAAGCACCCTGAAGCAAAATCCACTTGAAATCGCAAAGAAATTTAGGATAAACTAGTACTAACTAAATAATTCCTTAAAAATGCTACCCATTACAGAAATGGTAGAAAAAAGCTTCTATGATGTTTATTTTACAATTATGTTAGCGAAGAATAAAACATAGATACCAAAAGTATACATAAATTACAATCATATTCATTAGACTTCACTCAAATTATCAGTAAATAAATAAGGAAACAAAAAAAAGAAAAGTTTAGTAGAATGAACTTTTGATATTATAAGCAGCAAGGTTTTCCAAAATAGAAGCAGAGACTGGAAAATACCATAATATCATTATTACACATTTTAAAATTTAAATGTTTTTTTTGTTGTTTTTTACTTTTTGAGATAATCAAGAAAGCATTCAAATTTTGCATAACAGTAATTAAATACGTTTTTAACGCCCAATTCCCAAAAGAAAGCTCGGCTCACCAAATGGACGACTACATGCATTTGATAAAAGTGGCTTTAAGTGCAAATGCTTGCAGAATATCATCAATTTACATTTTATTGTTATAAATATATAAAATGGTGTCACTGTAGTGGCTGTTTGTGAGCCCTAAAAGTAGATCAACTTTTAGTGAGAGATTCAGAAATGTTTAGTTTGTGAGTGAAAGCTGTAGTAGCATTCACTTGTTTTCAGTTGTAAAATGTATATCTGAAGATTTAAAGATGAGACTTAATATTTTATTTGGGAGTCATTGGTCTTGTTCAACTTAAATAACTTTGCGTCGTAGCTTCGATTGCTGTCAGGACAAAGGGAATTGATTTCGTGAAAGCCACGCTATACACCCAATCCCACTTTGGAAAAGGGCTAAACTAACGCAATCAGCCTTAGTCGTGTAAATTCTCATTGATTACTTGTTTCTGGTTCAAGCACAAAATTCAAAGAAGTTAACGACGTAAGAACCTTTTTGGAGTGAGTCCTCATGCTTTTTGGTCCCAGAAACCTTTAAAAAAATATATATACATATTATTATTGACATGAATAAAAACCAAAGAAATTGTCTTTTTCAGGTGATGAATTCAGCATACTCCTTATACAATCTCATGTTGGCGATGAACTAACTGATCATCACATTTTTATTGAAGTTGAATTTTCATAATCGAAGAAGCTAGCTAAAAATATTAACAGAACATTCTAACAAGACTCATGAGAAATATGATTTAATTAACATCTTTTATCAGTCTTAAATTTATATGTATTTATGTATAAAAAACTTGTAGTTTACTTTGAAATATTTGATTTTAGTTGTTCATTGTATTTTCTTTAAATTATTCTACTTTAGTATACTAGACTGTTGAATCGAAATAAAAGATTTAATGGAGGAAAACTGAAACATTGAACCTTAGAGCATAGTTGAATCCTTAGACAGTTGATAAATTAAAATGAATGCCACAGATTTAGCGTCACTAACACTTAGCTTCATGAGACGCTTAGAGAAACAAATTATTGAAACTAAGGTGTGGGTTAATGTCAGAACTAATCCGTTTATTCATATTAAAATTCATAATGAGGTAGTAATCATTGGTGGCTATACCAATTTTTAGTTTTATGAGTTAGTGTGAATCGCTAAAATTGCTGTACATCTTGGTAAATAAATAAACAGTAATCATGATGAGAATTTTCGAAAATCCGTAATATCTCCGTTGTTATACGTCGATAGAGAAATTTTATAGAGCCAATGTTATTTCAAATTAAATGTAATATAAATATTGCTATATACATTTATTCTCTGTCTTGAATATTAACAGAGATATTTGCATTTTTCAGTTTTTAGCCTTCAGTAAACCCCCACTTCTACTCATGTTACATAAACAATACTCTTTTTCATTATACTGTTAAAATAACATGTGTTTTCAGTGTATCGTTTGAGTACGCAAAGTGATACTTTTCTTTACTAGTACAGAAAAGTAACAGCTGTTATTGGAATTGAAAATGATGATTATTTCACAGTAGATGACCTTTTTAGAGTTGAAAAAGATATAGTAGAATGCACAACGAACAAAAATTTGTCAGTAATTAAGCAATCAATACCGCAAAAAAGTATTAATATATAAGTAACAATAAAAATTGCACAATAAATATTAATTTTAAATTATAGGTCTATTGTCTATTCTATTTATCTGTTGAATAACCTTTGCAGTTTAATAAACATATCTTTCATATTTTAGAATTCATATCTTTATCTTCTGATTTTTTTATAAGAATAAAAATATTAAAATATTTACCTTATTTTAAGAGTTTAAGAATAGGTACAGTATAATGAAAAGTCATTTTCAACATACGTACGCAAAGTATCTTTTCTGTACTCGGTCTTATTCCCGAACTCGGCTTCGCCTCGTACGTGAAACTCGACCTCGTACAGAAAAGATACACTTTGCGTACTAGTGATGAAAATAACTATTATCTAATAATCCACATTATTCGAAGCTTAAATACCAAATATTCTTTTCAAGAGACCTTTATATTTTTCCCGCTGATTCTCCCCCCGTCTTAAGTTCTAGGACTACTAAATTTTGATTGAGATAAAAATTATTCTGACTCATTATAAATTACTGTACTAAATAAATATAGTAAATAGTTTTCAATAAAATTAATATTATATATTCTGATGTATTTCAGTAATTGCTTTTCTTTCCGTTGAGAAGCTCTCAGACTTCTTTGTTTAAATTTCAGACGCATCCCGTCAGGAGGGGAAAGATTTCTTATTTCCGTTTGTATTTATTTACTTAATATTCACGGAGGTGTTGTGTTACCAGTATGTAGATTCTCGGGGGAAATCTGCTTAGTTTACGCACGGTTTTTTTACTACTGCTTCTTTGGTTGTTTGGAGGTTGCTTTCCAAGTGAGCTTATGTTAGGTCCGAACTTCTATTTGGCAGATAATCCATAGTAGTTACTATACACTAAAAATTAATCCAGCGAGAGTAAGGTACATCTACACTTAGTACCTTGTGATTATTGACACTATAGCTCAACAAACAGGTTCCGTAGATTTCCAGGATTTCTTAACAAAGTTAAAGACAAAACAACTATTTTTACTAGTTTCTAAACATTTTATATGTAGTTTTATTCAGATATTTTATTTTTAACACTTAAAGTATTATTTTGAAAAGAAATATTCATCAATAAATAAAATCTAAAATTGCTGCTGCTACTTTAGTTAGTGGGTGGATTACATTAGAACTTATTTTTATTCATTTAATTAGTCGCTGTTAAGTACACTTGTGGAGGTCAGGTTAGCCGTGGGAGTTAAGGCATTGATTTTATTCTCATTTGATGAACCTAAGCTGAGGATTCGATTCCCGCCTGGGCAATAGGAATTCATTTAGGGACGAACTCATTAAATGGTGAACTTCTCGTCAGAAGAAGATAGTAACCTGTTAATAACCATTATATTTCGTCACAATTCGACGTCCTAAATAGCTATAGTAGTAAAAAGTGGACGTTAAAAAAATAGCACAGCAAAATAATTTTTTTTACTAACTAATAAGATATCCAATGAATCGAAAAGTATAACGTCACAATAGGCAATAAAATGTAACTATACCAACCCTATTCATTGATTAGCTGAAAACACAAACAAATAGAATCCCCTTTATTTATATATGTTCCTAAAATGAAATAGAAAGTTTCTGAGTCTGGTCAGGTTTTAATTGTATTCTGGGATATCTGTTCAACACGTTCGTTCTGACCCAAAGCTGTGTTTGTCTTTCGAATACATTAAGCTATATGTCAGTATTTATATTAATGAGATATTCAATTTTCCCATGTGGCTTTGTTAGGGACATAAAGAAAAAGTTTTTATTTTAGTTCGTAATAATTAAATTAGATCTATCCATGAATAAATGGAAACTAAATACCCTTTTAACACACCTTCTAGGGTAGTAAAAATTGAGATTTTCCTCATATATTACACAACTTCCACCGAATGAACATTAATTCTGAAGATGATGTCCTTTAAATTGTTATAAATATAATTCTGATGGACGAGGTTTGTGCCTGTACGCGCGTAGGTCTAATAGTTTTTGTGTGTGTGCGTGCGCGTGCGTGCATCAGTTAACGCTATAGTGGTCACAATTGTGTGGTCGTAACATACTCGATATCTAAACCTTTCAAGCAATACAAAGAGTTAAAGGAGTTTGCCACTCCTCTGGCGAAGGTGTAAATTACTAATATCTCAATTTTTACGAATCGGATGCAAGAAATGTATATAATTTATCTTGTTGCAAATATATATTATTTTTTTTTTTTCATTTTTACCCTCCATGTCGAATTTAAACCGAGATATTTGCAAGTTTTATTTTTCAGTAAGCCCACTTATACTCATCCGATTCGCACTTTGAGGAACTGAATAACTGAAAATCTCCTTATATAGTATTGCGAAAACTGAGTACTTGAAAAATTACGAAGTAAATGAAAGCAGCAGACCAATGACTGGACCGATGGCGCCAGAGATGTTCTAGGTGACCCCTTTTAGCAGATTTCCTTTAAGGTAAATCAACTATTGAGGTCGTACTCATTACGCGATTTTCGAAATTTCTTCAAATGTCCATCAATCCTACCTAAGATATGACGAAAATGAGGTCCGATCAAAACTGTATACATACATACATATATATATATATATATATATATATATATATATATATATATATATATATATATATATTGTCTGTTACCGCTCTAACGGCCGCAATTATTGTTTAATCGTTACCAAACTCGATATTTAGTCGTTTTATGTAAAAAGAAAGATCAAGTTCGTTCACGGCTAAAATCGGACCAGGGGGAGGGAGATTTAGAGGGGAGGATTTTCAAAAATTATCTCTGTTACTATACGTCGGATCGAAAAATTGTATAGAACCAATATTATTGCAAATTAAATGATCTATAAATGTTGTTGTGTACATGTTTTCATTATCTTTAATACTAACCGAGATATTTGCGTTTTTTAGTTTTCGGCCTTAAGTAAACCCCCACTCCTGCTTATGTCATATCAACAATAAGCTGTTATGGTAATTCAAATAAAGGGTTAGAACCGCCAATATAAATGATATTGTTGTCATACCTGTCGGTGGAGACCGTCGTCACTGGCTGATGGTCGAGTACAGCTGGCAAGCGCTTTCGATCCAATGGCACCATCTTCAAGCCCGTCAAAAAGTTGTACTGAGTTAGATGTCTGTTGGTCAGTAGGTTGGTTTTATGCGTCTGGTCACCGTATTAGTTTGTTTACGTGTAGTTGTTTACGTTTAGTCCAAGTCTGTTTACTTATCTCAGATCAGTCAAGCAAAGGGTGTTAACCTGGCTAGTGTCTAGGTAAATTGTTGTCGTATGAAGCACTTTATTTGAAGCCTATATAACAAATATTGTTCTCATTGACTTTTACCTCATTAGATAAATGCAAATACTGGGCGCAAGTTTGAAATCTGCTTAGTTTACGCAGCCCCTGCGTGACGTACTTTTATTTGAACTCGCCGACCGTCTATAAAGCGGCCCGGTTCGCCCGACAGTTAGTTAGTTCTCAGTTTACGTATTAGTGAACAGAGCAGTGGCGGCTCGCGTATAGGCCCTGTGGAACTGCAGCACCCCCAATTTCCATTTGATGTTATCTATAACATTAAATAAAATGAGCCTTTTTCTTTAATTCTTTCTTTATACTTGTACAATATATAATCCTTAAGCTTAATACAGTAACCATCCCCCAGTTTATGAAAAAATATACAAAAATCTTTGTATGGAAATGTGCGCTTCACAGTTCCAGCGGCGAGGTGTTTGACTGTTGTGCGCATGAGCACACAGGAAGCTCCAGACGAGGCTGCAAGGTGGAGAGAGAGCACTGTCGTTCCCGCAGTGACGACCCTTTCGAGGGCCTGGCGTGCTGGATTTTCTGGAGCAGCACCCCCACTAATGTTAGCTGCGAGCCGCCACTGGAACAGAGCTTTTAGTTTCAGTACAGTGCAGTGTTTTATGTGAAGATCAGTCCAGTGCCGTATTTTGTGACCTTCAGTGATTCGCGTGGTCATGAATTGTCGTACTGTTCATCAGATGTGAAGTTAATAGTGCCTATTGCGAGTGGTAGTGAAGAATAATTTACCAAGTGAGTAGTGCATCATCAAATGTATTGTGCAGTGATGAAAGTGCCAAAGTTTGAGTGTTAAATTGTGCAATCCCAAAGAACCCTAATAATCATGGTTTATTATTTTTATAATAAACGTAACGATATTCTATCCCAGTTTACAGAGATCTCTTACTAAGCGAGGAATAGAAAAGAGGCGGTGAGAAGACAGGATCAACGGGGTATGTACCAATTTGTGGGAATTCTGCTTAGTTTACACAGCCTCTGCGTGACGGACTTTTTTATTTTAATTGTTGAACTCCCTGATTAAAGTTATTTAAATGTCCTTTTTGAAATAATTCTTTTTTATTGGTAATTTAAAAAAAAAGATAATGTATTATATTATTCCTTCTGCATAAGTAAAGTTATTTTTTCGAATCTCAGTGTTAATCTTTTTTTATGTAAATAATTATGTTACTAAAAGAATGAAATCTTTATTTTTTATCTTATATTGCAATAGGTTTCATTATTTTACTTTGCTTATTCTTGCTAGCATTTTATGATTTGCATGCAATAGATATTTTCTATGTCAGCGTCTTTCAAGGAGCATCTTATTTTTTTTTTCTTGTTTTTTTTTTTTCCATTTAATGAGAACTCAAGTTAGCCTGTGTGATATGTGTCAGTTTTTGCGGATATTTCAGTATACTTGCTCTTCTGGCAGCAGATAGAAGAACTAGGGAAGTTAGTTTCCCAAATGACGGGAAGGTACACCAATGACTTTTTTTTTTCCTTCATATAATGTAATACCGAGTTTGGTAACGATCAAACAAAAATTGCGTCCGCTAGAGCGTAAACAGACAAATATATATATATATATATATATATATATATATATATATATATATATATAAATATACATATAATTTTGAACGGGAAATCTAATCCCTTAAGGGAAATCTGCTAAAAAAGTGGAATAGTTAACTTACTTGACTGCTTTTTACCTGCAATGAGAAACAAACAAATTCTTGGCATAATACTTACCGATCATCCTGAAATTATCTGTAATGGAGCAAGCGTTCTGTAGCATCCTGAGCCTTAGAGCGTTCATTGTCTGATGAGGGACTCATATATTCACGGATCGGTGATATTTATGAATACGCTAAGATGCTATAGAAATATTTATTTAAATTGATAATATTTGAAATGTGTGATACATTAATAATATACTATTGGATTCATATTAAAGTAATATTAATAATAAATCAGTTCAAAATTACCCAATAGTGAGTACCTAATAATGTCACCAACTTCCCTTACTTATTTTAACAGAGTACACTAAGTAAAAAAAAAATTAAATAAAATAAAAACACTCAGAATTGAATCGATTCTAGAAAGTCAATGACATCATTGAATATAAGTTTATATAAATCTTTTCCAATAATAACTTCTGCATGTCCGTACGTCGAGTCAGGAATAGGTTTTGCGTAAATGAGTTTACCGATGTGGTTTAAAGCTTTCAACATAATCTGAAAAATTGAAATTAACTATTAAAATGGACATAGAAGTAATACTCGTAGATGTTTAAGGGGACATTTAATAATATACATAAATTTTCAATTTTCCATAACTTTATACAATTAGGAAACATGTTGAGCAGTGTATAGTTAAATGAATTTGAGGTGGTGCACATAAATAAGCGTGCTGTCTTCCATGTAAGGATTGAGAGAGAATCATTCTTATACCGTGTGTTCCTCGGAAAGGCTATTTTTAGCAGATTTCCCTTGAGGGAAATCAGCTGTTGAGGTCGTACTCATGACGCGATTTTCAAAAATGTCTTTAAATATCCATCAATCCTACCCAGGAGATGACGAAAATGAGATCCGTTCAAAATTATATATAACTAGCTCAGATACCCGGCTTCGCTCGGGAATTAATTTGACCCTGAATGGAGATGGCATTTTTTTGGCAAGGCTTTACTTTGCATAATATTTTGACATTTACCCGTCCCAGTTTTTAGGGTTAATACCCGTCGTTTCTGTGGATTTGTTAATAATAAAATTATTTTTTTATGTAAGTCTTCACTGTCCTCCATATTGTCATAATTCCCGTTTCCTGTGCACTATGCATAGATTTGAATTATTAAGAACAAAATTTTAACATACATTTGAATTATTTTTTCCCGGTGAGGTACCTCATAGTTCATATTAAAAAGAATTGTTGAGAAAATTTCTCTAAATAACAAAATAAACAACTTTTGGCAGGTGCTTATTTGCAGAAAACCCAATAGAAAACGAAATACCGCTTTTATTTCAGACCTCCCTTACAACCCCCACTCCTGCCCGTCCCTAGAAATGTTGGTATGGCTTGTTATAATGAAGGCATTAGTCCTAATCCACGTACCGAGTTTTATTTAGTTCGGTGGACTCTTTTGTGCTAAATAATATTCTTGACACCCGCAATAATTTTAGCGTATAACGCCTTTATAAGTCGGTATTCGACGATAGTGTATATAACAAAAGTTTCTCTACATAACAAAATAAACAACTTTTGTTATGTGCATATTTGCCGAAACACCAATAGGAAACGGAATATCACTATTTTTAATTTCAGGCGTCCCTTATAACCCCCACTCCTGCCCGTCCCTAGAAATGTTTGTATGGCTTATTATAAGGAAGGCGTTAGTGCTAATACACATACCGAGTTTTATTTAGTTCGGTTGAGTCTTTGTGCCAAATAAAAAATTGTTGACTCCCTCTATAATGTTTAGCATATAACACCTTTGTAGTTTGGTATACGAAAAAAGTGTACCTAACAAAAGTTACTCTATATAATAAAATAAACAACTTTTGTTATATGCTTATTTGCCATGAAACCAATAGGAAACGAAATATCGCTATTTTTAATTTCAGGCCTCCCTTATAACCCCCACTCCTGTTCGTCTCAGAGAATATTAATATAGCCTAAAGTCTAAGTTGGGTTAGTAGTAATACACATACCAAGTTTCATAAAATTCGGTTCAGCCGTTTATGCGTGAAAAGGTAACAAACAAACAAACAAATAAACAAACAAACAAACAAACAAACAAACAAACAAACAAACAGACAGACACCAAAGAAACAAAATGCAGTTATGGTGTCTATGACATGTGAAACGAAAAGTTATCGTGAAATTTCGTGAAAAAAATCAATGTACAGACAGAGGTTACAATTTTATATATATATAGATGTATGTGTGTGTATTTGTCTTTTAACGCTCTAGCGGTCGCAATTTTTGCTTGATCGTTACCAAACTGGATATTTAAACGTTTTATGCAAAAAGACAGGTCAAGTTCGTTAATGGCCGAAATCGAACCAGTGGGGGGGGGTTAAGAGGGGAGGATTTTCGAAAATTCGCAATATCTCCGTTACTATACGTCGGATCGAAACATTGTTTAGAATCAATCATATTACAAATTAAATTTACTATAAATATTGTTCTATACATTTATTCTGTATCTTGATTATTAACCGAGCATTTGTATTGTGTGTGTCGTCTATGTTCGGGACTTTTAATCTCTAGGAACCAGTTAGTTTGTAAGCCTTATCAACTTTTATGTTTATGAGGATATTGGCGTTTATTAAGACTATACTGTGAGTGAGTAATAGAATGATTTTCTGCCAGTTAGGCGAGGTTAATTTTAGTCAACCAGACAGACGCTGGAAAATGAAATAACTAGGCATCATATGAATTTGTATCATCGTTCTATAATAACAGTCTATCGCTGTTGTAGAATGGAACGAGGGTTTTACTTTTTCATGTTGATTAATGTAGTAGTCTGCTGCCATACATAGTCCTAATTTTAATTCCGTACTTACCAGCCAATCGTATTAAGAGCACTTGAAATGTGCTTTCCACGTGGGGCACCATCTTCAAAACTCACGGAAATTTCTACTGAGTAATTGATTGACGATCACCAGTTTTTATCAATTCCAAAGATTGCTAGCTGGAATTTCCGTAAAACCTGAGGCATTTTGTTAAAGTCCGTGCATGCCTGTTAAGATAAACCGTTGCTGATGCAATTAATAAAACCAAATTTTCGAAATTATTGTTGATATTTCTTGAAGTTTACTTATATGTAAATATAATTTCTTTTAGTGGTAAAAGGAAATACATGCGAATTTATGTACCAAGATTTATTCAAACAAATATTGGAATCACAGGAAAACACTGAAGACTGAGATTCCATAAACATAAATTTAAAAGTATGGAAAGAAGGATAACTTAGTTAATTAGTGAAAAAGTAATGTTTAACTCGTTCAATGTACGTGTTTATGGAGAACTCACCTTTTTAGGAACTATTATATCAATTTCGGAGTAGATTACAGCTGTAGGAGAAGAGAGTTTTGAAAGATTGTAGCTAGGTGGACTAGAAGATCCATAAATTTCTATATTTTTGTCTTTTCCATAGTCGTACATATGAAGTCCGCCTGGAAATTGAAACACTCAACGTTAAAAGTTCTAAACATAAAATACTATTAAAAAAGAATGAAAAAAAAGGCTTCCACGATCTGTAAATTCTATTCAGAATCCTCAAAGATACACTTAGATTGATCCATCCAGGAACACGGGCACGTAGAAACTTCAAAAAGTTTGATGTTCTATTAGTTCTCTTCTACGTTTAAATTATTATTATTATTATTATTATTATTTATTAACGTCCACTTTTTGCAACTTAGGCTAATCGGGACGGGTTATCTACAGGTTACCACCCTTTTCTAGCCAGGGTGAAATTTTAGGATGATATTTAATGAATTTCGTCACTAAATAATTTCCTTTACCCAGGCGAGAATTGAACTCGTCACTCTAGGTTTACCATGTGAGATAAAGGTCAACGCTTTAACTCGCATGGCTAACCTGAGCCCCATTTAAATTATTCCTTCGTGACTTTATCAGATGTTGTATGGTTTAATAAGGAGATGCATTGAATATGAAAAAAAATCGGAGAAGATCCACTATTTCGAACTAGATGCATTTAGTATCGAAGTATACATTTAGTCGTCCTCAAGCATATTTCTCCTTAAGGCGCGCGCGTAAAGTACCTATAAACTTCCTTCCGCTATCAATTTATTCGTATAAAAGGGTTACTGCTCATTGCCCTTCGTCTCTTATCTTGATTAATTTATTTCTCTACTTTTTAGGAATGCTATATGATATATTAACTTTTTGACTACTACTAAATACAAAGGCATGTATTGTTGAATTGTAACAGTGTAAACACGAATCCCCGATAATCAAACTTGTTCCTCGCCAATATATGCATATTGCATAAGCGTGTAAGAAACTGAAATCACACATCGGTGCAAGTTAATTGAACGATTTAGGCCCGGCTAAAAAGAAACTCGTTTATAGAAATAATTAGACTTATCGAGCTAGATACTCCTCAACAGCCTATAACCTCGAATAAATGTCTATATTCAGTAAAATATTAATCAGAAATGCATTGCTTAAAATGAAATATATACAAAACGTCTGTTATAGTTTATTGATTATGCCTCTTGTAAGCATGGGGGTTCTCCAACCCCCCTCCTTTACAATTCCGAAATCATAGAACGACTCCATTGCCATCTTCAGAGGTTCAATCTCTACTCTTAATCTATCGGAAGTTAACAACGAGTTTGACCCTTTTAGCCATCTGATTTTTTTTTTTTTTGTTATGTGTGCTTCATAATATTCATTTTAACTTTTCTCTTACCTGAGCTCTTCTTACCTTTCCTACAGAGTTGGATAATGTGATCAAGAACATTCAATGATGTTCCCATTGAAGTTGCCTCAGCTATCGTGTAGGCGAGCCACCCCTGAAATCCAATCAATCAATATATGATATTCGTTTGACAAAAAAAGCAAAACTAATATATTCAATAAATTTTATTCAACCAAATATGAATAATTAAGGCGAACCACCTATGAAATCCAATCAAGGAATATATGATACTCGTTTGACAAAAAAAGAAAGCATAACTAATATATTCAATCAATTTTATTGAACCACATATTAATAATTAAGTGATTTATTTTTTCATTCATTTCTTTTCTCCGTATTTATTTTTGAATTTGCATTGGGGAGAGTTTTTGTAACGATGATGTAAAATAAACTTTGATAAACTTATCATAAAATTATAACTATCGAACCGGTTTTAATTTAGCTGCATGAACTCATTAAAAAATAAAAACTAACATCCACAATTGTCTTGCCGAATGAAGTTTTTTTTTGTATATGACAGCAACTATGAAACAGTTCTGTGTTTATGCTTATCAAGTGAGGAGCTAATTTTACACTTGTAATTTATTGTAAGCTAACTAATTTTATAGGTGGTGGTGGTAATGGGGGATTGTTGTGAGTGTGTGTGTGTTGTGTGGAGTATGTGGGGGTGTGCAAATATTAAAAAGAAACAAAGCATAATTGAGATATATCTTCAAAATTTTGAACACGAATTGAAATTTTTCATACATTTTTATCACTTATCCACAAGTTTTGTCGAAAAAATAAATAAAATTATGAATAAAACAGAAATTACCAACACTCTTTAAAATGGTACAAAACAACTAAAAAATATTTATATTAAAAATGAAACTGTATTTTGCACGGTTGTTTCAAAGTAAAAGTACGATCTGAAGGGGTGGGGGAGGGTTTACGTCTTGAAAATAAACTTCTTTTTCTTTAACATACAGACGAAAAGCTTCTTCTTTCGATTATTAAATCACACAATACAATTACTTTCAGAGTCTTAAAAACTTGAATATAGTTTTATGAACATATTCTAAAAGATAATATCTCTAAGGCATGTATCTAAATTTTAGGGAAAAGAAAAAGTGGCACTAAGACGAGTAATCCCAATGAAATTGTCAAGCTGCACATGTGCACGAGGAAAGCAAAAAATAATAATCGTTCAAATATGTCCCATTATGGACCAATCAAAAAAAGCTAAATTGTATTAAATTAATTAAATTGTGCATAACTTACATCGGCAATATTTTCTTTTTTGATTCCAAGTACTTGCAAAGACATGTAAGAACATGGATTTTCCCCAATGGAATTTTCACAGAAATGTTTAACGATTTTTCTTAATATACGTGGTGCTACAACTTGGCGAACTTGGTGTCTCCTCACGAAGGCCTGCAACCATTTAAAAGACTGAAGATAATGTACAGATATAGAGACAACAATGACATATGTGTGACAATTTACATATGTGAGTTTGTTGTGAGCGTGTTTGTGCGAAAAAATATTAAAAGGAGACATACCATAATCGAGACTAAAATCTCAAAATTAATTTTCGAAACTAGGGGTAGGTCTTTTCTCCTGGGAAAGCTGAAGGCTGGAACAAACTGAACGTTCCCCGCAACAGCTGAGCAATATTCGGGCAGCTGTGAGCACATTATGGCCAATAAAGTGCCACCTAGTGAGCCTCCTACATAAAAGATCTTGTTGTGCTCTGACTCTGAGAGGATGAGGTCTATCATCGCCGGTAGGTCTAGGATTCCCTGCTCATCGAAACTGAAACATAATCATTTTTGAAAGTGAGAAATGGAAGAAGAAAAATGTTTAACTTAAAACATAAAGAAAAATTTCCATTGATAATAAATTATATGGCTGAATTTTATTTATTTATTTTTTTTTTTTTTAAGTTGCCCAGAAAATAGTCGATTACCTCAAAACAGTCTAATGATAGCCAATGGAGCAGGTAATATACTTAGCTGTTTTTTCAACCATAGTGCAATAATATAAATATATATCTTCTACATCTTAGGCCAAAGCATTCAGATAGCTTACTCCATAGACGACGAGAAACGTGTAGAGAATAATAAATTTCTCCTTCAATGATATTTAAACTTCTTGTTGGAATATAATAACTATCCATGCATCCAGCTATATTTCACTATCCTATTCGGTTATGAGCTTGTCAGAAAACTTAATCACGAATTATACTTGTCATGTCTTAGTGGTTTAGTGGTAGGATCAGTTAATATAATGTGAAGTCTTATAATAAGCCTTTATTACTTGGTTTATTAATAGTATTTTTGCCCTACAAGTTTTGTGACTGCCAACTCTTTAGGGGCTGAAATTCGAAAACAATCAAATAAAAAGTCCTTTCGTTCAAAGAGCACTTCAAATAAGGTATGTAAAAATAATAATCTTGCGAAGTTATTATATTTATAGTATTTATCTAATATTTTTGTAAAATATGGTTACATAGAATGAAATTTATTATGTTTAAAAATAATAATTATTATTGTTGGTCCATTTAAGATTTATTGAATGTTTTAATAAACAAATAAGAGAATAAAATCATAAATAACTCAGTCCATACGCTACCTATCGTAGAATGTTATAGATCCAATATTTTTACAAATTTTCACCTCCTCAAACAAATATTGCTAGTCCTCCCCGTAGAAAGTTTTTGGTATTTGGCCAGCTTTGAAATACCATTTTCAAACAAAGTTTATATTCCAAGATTTAGTGTTTATAAAATTTAGTACCACAAAATGAATAGTTATGTTGGTACCAGGTTAGATAATACGAGGCCTTCGATTAATTTGTGCTAGAGATTAAGTCCCTAAACTTTGTGTAACATATATATATATATATATATATATATATATATATATATATATATATATATATATATATATATAGCAAACTATAATACTAACAAAAAGATAACGTGATGCATTTCAAAACACTCTATATGAACATTTCTCTGAATTAGAGGCAGGTCTTTATTTACTTTTCGTATCTTACCTAAAATCCCAGTATTGTGGCTGAGCATATTTCAATTTAATGTGACCAAGAGATCCTAGAACTCCACGCTGACCTCCGAGCCAAACATCATATCCGAGGTCTGTTAACACAAATGCTGAAAAATATAAATATGACTTCTTCAGTATAGTAGTTTTCGGAAACAGTCAATGGAAAAATTATATCACAATGTACTTACCTATAACTAAAAGAGTTTTGTTTTTATTTGAACTATAGGACAATGAATGGAAGGGACGAAGAAATTACAAAATAAATAAAAAGAATGAATTTTAAGAATGAACTAGCGGTCGCAATTTTTGTTTTATAGTTACTAAACTTCATATTTAATCGTTTTATGTAAAAGAAAGATCAAGTTCGTTAATGGTTGAAATCGAATCCGTGAGAGGGGGGGGGGTTTAGAGGGTGGAATTTCGAAAACTCGAATTATCTCCGACTGTATGTCGGATCGAAACATTGTATTGAACCGCTCTATAAATTCAAGTATATAGATTCAATGATCTATACATATTTTGTGTATCATAAATATTAACTGGGATATTTAGATTTTATAGTTTTCTGTTTTCAGTAAACCCCCAGTCCTACTCATGTCATATTAATAATAAGCTGTTATATCATGAACTAGTTCATTACAAGGTTAAATACCAATTATTATTTGACTGGCTACTTTGTTTACATTTCAGACGCTTTCCGTTGTAAAGATTATTAATTTGTAAATTGACTGGAAGATTCTACATTACTGTTTGCATTATTTGCGGTAGTGTTACCAGTATGTAGATTTATCTATTTTAAAACTTCGCGTGGGAAATCTGCTTAGTTTAGCCAGCACCTGCGTGATGGACTTTTTTCGTCATCTACTAGGTAGTATCGGAGGGCGTTTGAAGACTTTTTAGCAGGTGTCCCTTAAGGGAAACTGGTAAAAGTGTTGAGAATAGATACATTTCAAATTAGAGAGGTGTGATAATTACCTAAGTCATGACCTGGGCCGTGGAGAACCCAAATCTCTGGTCCTATGGTTAACCCATTGATGAACAGTACAGGAGGACCTGAGCACTCACCAATCCTTGTCATTCCTAAAATATAACCATCTGACGTCACCGCCTCATATCTCTTCGCCTTGTATCCATGGTATGTAATCAATCCAGTCTGCTTAAACAGACCATAAACACACCATAATAATATATTGTGTATCAAATTAAATTGAAATCATAGCCGATGACTATAAAGAGGAAAGCGTAAATTAATTTTCAAAATGAGTCTGAACTCGAGTGAGGGTGTTGTATGGGTAAATCAAAAATTAACAGTTTAGTAAATATAATTTGAACATAAAGTCTTGGCTATTTTTTATCCAAATGGATGATATATTATATCTTGTAATGCTGGAATCAAATACATCAACACATTTTGCACGTTATAATAGCAAATAAAATTGGAATCGGAAATCAATAATATTTCATATTGAGCTTCATACGTGTATACTTGCCATGTTACCCATCATAAACGGTTTGAAATAGAAATGGTTTCCCGTGGAAGTATAAAGATTAGATACACAGAAAGTGCTGCATTTCTTTGGGTTTACCCGAATTATGAACATTTAGACAAACTAATGATTAGACTTGCCTTTATCCGGAAACTAATTGATATAATAATAGTTTCAGGTAGAAATATAAATATTGGATAACGGAAGAACTAAATGGTACATTATTTGCCTTCAAATTGGCAGTATTTTTACTTTTGTAAGTGAAGCGTGGAATGGCTATTGGACGAATATTAATAGATGTATTATCTTTCTTTGAACAAACTTGATCTTGTTTCCTATAAATATTAGTCCGTTGCGAAGGGGCTGCTTTAACCCTAGAATGGTAGTGAACGTAGAAATCACGTATGATCTGGTTTGAGCTGTTATCAAAGGGCCGTTAACGACCCCACCACCCCCACCCCTCAGCTATGAGCCCTCTAGACAGTTCGGCCTTCACCTCCGCCAAATGCAGCTAAGTGAACCTTCCCACTCGTCCAATACTATTTTTTGAAATAAAAACGACACGTAGTATTTACGTATCAATACTATTAACCGCAACTTTTTGGCACGTAAAATTTACGTATCGCTACTAATAACCGGTTTTTATGCTATAACTTAGTTAATATTATTCTCAATTTATTTTCTTCCAATTTATTTTTATATTCTAATTTATTTTATTTTAATGTTTTTAACTTTTATTTTTAATTATAAAAAATACAAAGATGTATAGAGAGAATATAAATAATAATAATCAGTTTATAGTTTCTGAAAAATTGAGAAAAAATATTCAACGGACGAAGAAATTTGTTGAAAGAACTCTCCGATGGGTCAGATGGGGAAAATGACAATTATGAAATAGATGGCTATGGATACGACAGCGATGATTATCTGGAGTATTCTCCAAGTGATGATGAGGTCGAGCCTTCGGAAATGATTGAAACACAGAGTGGGATAGATAGCGATGAGAGTGAGAAATTGTAGAAAACATCAAGGCAATTGAAGAAAGAGAAGAAATACAGAGGCAAAAAAAAACCTAAAACCTCTCAACCACACAATATTGACAGATCAGTCACAATAAATGTAGAAGGTGGGTTGTGCTTGGTAAGAATGGATATGAATGGAGCACACAACCTCCGGAACGTGTTTCGAACCAAGAGCCTGAAAGGAATGCCGTGCACATTATTAGATATTAACTTAGATATAAGTTAAAGAAAACTATATCTTTTAATAAAATAAAAAAATAGTCCCAAACATTAACAAATTTTGAATAATTTCACCAATTATCAGTTGCACACGTAAAATTTACGTATCAATACTATTAAGCGAGAAATAATATCACTACCGTTCTAGGGTTAACTAAGCAGTTTTCCCACGCCCGTTACGTAATTGCATTTGTATCAAAAAGTAAATGTTCATTGAGAACAATATTTCCACCAGTCGTATTTCAGCAATTAACAAAATCGATCTTTAGTTTTACATAAACCTTTTAAATATCGAGTTTGGTGACGATCAAATACAAATTACGACCGCCAGAGCGGTCCTCTCATGGGAAATCTGCTAAAATTATTACGTCTTCTTATCATCCATAAAAAACATATGATAAAAGTTTGTTCAGGCATTCAATTGTAATACGAGGGGCTCAGGAGAGCCATGTGAGTTAAAGCGTCGGCCTTAATTTCACATGGTAAACCTATATTGGCGAGTTTAATTCTCACCTAGGCAAATAGGAATTTATTTAGTGACGGAATTCATTAAATAAAATCCTCAGTCCCACCCTGGCTAAAAAAGGATGGTAACTTGTAGATAACCCCTCCCAATTAGCCTTAGTTGTAAAAAGTGGACATTAATATATATAAAATATTGTATATATACGATAGAAGAATTTAGAGGAGTAAACTATTAAAGTATGAGTATTAAAGTATCAAATCGCTCAGTCCCTTAATACAAAACAATTCCCCAATTCTATTCAGACACTTTCATGGAACACTAATAATATTTTTGGCGGCCGAAAATCAAAACTTCGATATTTATAAAAGCTAACAACATTTTATTGATATTCTAAAGACAGTATGTTCCCTACATTGTCTCTATAAAACTAATACTAATGAAGATATTGATGAATATATGTATTCTTGAAGAAGTAATCCCCCCCCCCCACCTAGTTGAAAATTCTCCCTACCGGTTTTTGAGTGATACAGAAACAAACGGGCGGACAGACAGACAAGATATCCAATTTTCATACCATTGTCCTTAGAATGTTCTCAAACGTGGAAAAAAATGATCCCTGCCAAATTTAAAGGGTCTTTGTTATATAGAAGATAGTTAAGCACTGTTTCGGGTTTTAATTCTTAAATAAGTTCTGAATGACATTTATACTTACCGCATTTAATAGATGACTCGGCGGCTTTTCTAACGGTTTCACATTTCGAGGTTCAAACTTAATACCATCAATAGAATGGATAAATAGTCTGATGAATGAAATGGAAAATAAGAGAAAGCAGAGGAAAAATCGAGTATGTTCCATGCACAGTTGTGAAGCACCGCTGTCAAGGCCCACCTCACTGGAACGCCTTAATTAGGACTCTGGTTTAAAGATGGAGGTGATAGTCTGACAATTATAACTTGGCTGTTATTTCAGCTTAATAGACTCCTATTATTCCTTTTTAGACGCGGAGAAAAACTGCTTTGTCCATCGTCACGAATAGCGTCCTATTTCAATTAACGCTTAGGCCACAAAGACTGCAACAGGCTGTATCAAACGCAAAAATAAAGCAATAAAAATAATATAAATTAACTAGAAATAAAGGCGCTACATGCGCTTTCTCTGAGTATTAACGGAAAGCCGTAGTTGGGCTAAAGAAGTTTGTTTTGATGTATTGTATTCATTTATTAACTTTTAATTCAATTTTTATTTTAAGTAAATTATAAAATTAGTTGATTTGAGAAAATATATAAGAAACAACCAAAATAAAAGAGAGTCGCAAAATTTGTGAAGGAACTTGTCCTTGTGATCTACTTTCTTCAATATCCAGCACCTCAAAAATGTACAAATAATAAATCACATCCATTAAAAACATTATCACCTTAGCTGGAACAATTGAGTTTTGAAAATATATGGCTACAGAAAGCCCAATGGGATTGGATCGGACAAGTTTGACTTAAAATAGATCCATAAAACTAAAATGATCTACATGAAGCCAAGAATAACCTTATTAGATAGCACCAGTTTATATTTAAAGTAAACGTGTTGATAATAATGTAAACCTCCCCTCGGTGAAAATGATATTATGGGGTGAGATGAGATCACAACTGTGTTATACAAACACGTTTAGCCCCCGTGAGACGGACTTTCATGTGAAGCTATCAGGAGAACTGAAACATTTTAGCAGATTTCCCTTAAGGTAAATGATTTATTGAGGTAGTAGTCTTGACACAGTTAACGAAACATTTCTTCAAAAGTCCACCCATCCTACCTAAAAGATGACAAAAACGAGGTCCATTCAAAACTATAAATCTGTTAACTCTCTAGTGGTCGCAATTTTTGTTTGATCGTTGCCAAACTAGATATTATGTAAAAAAATGTATTATGTAAAACTAAAGATGAAGTTCGTTAACGAATGAAATTGGAAGAGTGGGAGGGGGTAAGGAAAGTGGGAATTTCGTTAATTCAAAATATCTCTGTTACTTTAATCTTGGGTCACAAAATAGTACAGAACCGATCTTATTTAAAATTTAATTTCCTATACGTTGTTGTGTTATATGTTGTGATGTACATTTTTATTTATATTGAATATTAATAAATATTTGCATTTATTTAATTTCAGAGCTCAATAAACCCCCAATATTAGTAATTACATTTTAACATTAACCGAATATATTAAGAAGTGTCTATTTACAAGCTAAATTACCATACATTGTTTCCAAAAGATCTTTGCTAGATGAGATATTTGCAAATAGATTGCCTGATGATGTCACCAATTATGATTTTATTTCTTAACACGGAAATGTTTACCATACTGTCTATGTAACCTCTTCGGTCAGGGAAAGGTTAGAGAGGCACGGATTTCGAAAATTCAAAATATCTCCATTATTCTGAGTTAGACTGAAAACTGTTAAAGAATCAATCTTGTTAAACTATTGATCATTTACAATAGTCGTTCAATTTTAAGCGAGTTATTCGTACATTCTTGTTTTCAACCCCACTTCTATTCATCGGATTTTTATTTAGAAATGGAGAATATACGAGAACATATATATATGGAATAAAAAGAAAATCTGTTTAGTTTATGCAGTTGCAGAGTTTTTAAATTTCTCTTCATAAGTATAATTTACAAAAACCATCAACTAAGCTGTGCGAAATTCTTACATTTATTGGAAAAGAGAAAAAGAAATCGTTTACTCTCTTACAGCTATGACACATCATACCATGGAATTGGGCCTTCTTATTAATTGTTTTCTTGTGATCTGTTTACTTATAGCAGATTTCCCTTAAGGGAAATCAGCTATTGAGGTTGTACTCATGACGGAAATTTCGACATTTTTCTTCAAATGTCCATCGATTCTACCTAGTAGATGACGAAAATGAGGTCCGTTCAAAACTGTATATATATATATATATATATATATATATATATATATATATATATATATATATATATATATTTGTCTGTTACCGCTCTAGCGGTCGCAATTTTTGTTTGATCGTTACCAAACTCGATATTTAGTAGTTTTATGTAAAAAGAAAGATCAAGTTCGTTAATGGCTGAAATCGGACCAGAGGGAGGGGGGTTTAGAGGGGAGGATTTTCTAAAATTTGAAATATTTCCGTTACTATACGTCCAATCGAAAATTTGTATAGACTCAATCTTATTGCAAATAAAATTTACTATAAATATTGTTATATACATTTATTCACTATCTTGCATATTAACCGAGATATTTGCAATTTTATGAAATCGGGGCGGATAACGGATGAGAGTGAGTTTCCCGCCAAAAGTTAGGTCGGCCATTTTCTTAACTCTTCGGCTCTCGTGAAATTTCTCTATTGGAAAACTATTCGTGGGAAATCTGCTTAGTTTACGCAGCCCCTGCGTGACGGATTTTTTTACGTGAGGTTATAACTGAAACACATTAAGTCGAAAATTATAAATTTTCTGATTTTTATCGCTTCATGAAAAGATGTTTCTAAAGTAACCAGTGGTTCAAGTGAATTTGATTCAATAACGCATTCAATAAGTACCAAAAAAAGTAAAAGAAGCGAAAAGTGTTTTCTCAAATTCAGGTTTTTCAACCTAGTATGTTTCTCTTGTAACCTCACGATATGACCTATGCCATCTACGTTAGGATTTATCTACCCGAGAAATCATCACAGACAATGGTGTTACTACTTAAGACATAATGTCAAGAGGCGAAAACATTAGTGGCAAGGAAAATGATTGAGAGTACACCTGCAACGCAAAACGTGTCAAGCATATATTGTTGTTTATAAATCTTCAAATTACACATATCAGAAACACTATTGAATAACACGATCAAACATAAATCTGTCATTTTATCAATAGCCACTTCCCATATAAGTGGCTTCTTAGGACAGATGAACCTTAAAAAATACATAAAAAAAAAATTCTGATGTAGACGTCACGTAACTTCCTTGTACTTAATCAAATATATAGGTCATATATTTTCTAAGGTTAATTTAAAATTATTGCATTTGAAATTGATATACGATGTCTCCGTTCGTAAACATCGAATTAAAAAAAAACTCATACATCATTATTTGTAGATAGTATCATATAAGCGAGGGCTCAGATTACAATAATTAATTTGTAATAAACTTAAAAGGTTTTATACAAATGTTCAGTAATTCTAATAGAAACGGAGAAATTTGTAAGTTTTTATATTCTCCCATATTTAAGCCCACCGCCATACAATTAAGGGCACATACATAGATGCATACGTACAGAATGCAATTCTTCCAATACTTTGTACAAGGAAGTAAAAAATTACTAGTAATTTCAATTTACATGTATATATATGGAGATAACTTTTTCCCCCCATTTCGACTTGAAAATCTTGTCTGTCTATTTGTCCGTCCGTTTATTCCTCTATCATTCAAAAATGGCTCAGAAACTTTTAAGGACTCTTTTATATTTATATACTACAAAATATTTATGAGCCAAATATGCCAATGTATAATATAAGCTGTGAAAACGCATATTCGTAAATATTGGTTTTATCAAGAGAGGGGGGGGGAGTAAAGAAGAAATCTGGTTTACATTGAGGTACATGGTTCCAAAAAGTTAATTATATTTAACAAATTTGAATGTGTGCCTCAGGTAAGCCATGTGAGTTAAAGCGTCAGCATTAATCTTAATGATAAACCTAGAGTGGAGAATACGATTCACGCCTGGGCAATAGGAATTTACTCAGTGACGAAATCATTAAATAAAATCCTTAGTCCCGCCGTGGTTAGAAAAGGGTAGTGACCTGCGTCCCAATTAGCCATAGTAGCAAAAAGTGGACGTTGTTAATCATTAATAATAAAATAATTTTGGTTGTAACGATCTCCGCCTTCTGGAAACCGATAAACCACAGACGCAGGAGAAATTATATCAACCAGAAACTGTCAATGAAGAGTTGAAAAGTATTTATTTTTTATTCATCTAAATATTATAATCATCTAGTACTACATTAATAACGCCACGTCCCTGAAACGCTAAACATGTTTATGTTAAAATAAATGCTCCTAGTGAAAATGGGAGGTGTGATTTAGCATATGTACTTATTTGTTTTGACACAACTATAAAACTAGTCAAGAAAGCTTTTTCTCTAGGTACCCAAAAAACCCCAAATACCTATTACTCTAGTTGCAAGTACTTGCCCAATTTATTTAAAATTTTCAATTCTGAAATATATTTATAAAAAATAGAAATTCGAGTTTTGTTACAGAGGAGAAAAATAATCAATTAAACAAAATTATTAAATTGAAATGTTAAGGAAAACAGTTATTTTATATTCTTTTTACTTCATACGTGAGTAAGTTAATGCTATTCATAAGTTCAGATGAACAAGTCAGGAGAAATGGTGTTAAAACGGTAATAATTTAAAGAAGGTAGTTCGAAGAATTATGATCGTATGTATGTCATAATTAGAAAAAGATCCGTTTAGCGTAGGAGTTTTTTGTGAGGAGGACTAATCTAAAAATGTAGTAAATGGTTCTGAGATACCTGGGAGGATCCAAGGAATTAAAAATTGAAGAAGAAGAAGAAAGCATAAAAAAATATTATCAAAGAGCAAAAGGCAATGCATTATTTACCAAATTCCAGTAATTTGGATTAGTCAAATGATCGGAGTGAAGGAAGCACGAAAATTGGTGTCAATCCATCATCAAAGTGTATATTTAAACTTCCAATGACAAACCTTTCAGGCAGGTCCTGCCAGTTTCAAGGCTGGAAAAAAGGGGACAGACAGGATTTGTCTCTGATGATGAAGGAATTATTCTTCGTAAGCCTGCTAAGCATAAGTAAACACATTGATAAAGGGTTTGCTTCAATTTTTGGACTATCAATCTTGAAATCGAAGCCTTGGGATCAAATCAGATAAATGCCAATAAGTAGATATAGAATAGAATATATATTTATTTGTTGAAGATTTACATCTTGTACAAATTAAATAAACAAATAACAATTCTGTCTTTTTAAATAAATAATTAAATCCAAGTTCTTAAGATCAACAATTATATGGTGTAGCATATGCTATACGGTTGCTAGGCAATGGAGCATATGCTATATGGTTGCTAGGCAATGAAACCTACTCTTACTGTTACCTTGTTAATAAACCAGTTGTATAATGGCGTTACTCAGTGAACTGTTAGTTGTTAATATTACACTGGCGACGAGGTAAAATGCCAAAGAAGAAGCAGAATAGGGTATCAGTCGACTTGTCTACTCAGGAGAAAGAAGAAGCCACGAGTATGAGTCTCATAACAGAGAGAATGTCAAGGTTTGTATTTAAAGAGTATACAAAGGACATGTTATGGGAGGATTACGTCCGGCACATCGAGTTAACGGCCCGGGTGAAAGGGCTTGGTGGGAATAGCGATGTGGAGGACGCGGCACGCAGGGACCCTATGTACCCTAACGACTGGGATACGTGCAGCTACGAACAAGTGAAGGCGGCAGCTAATAGGCTATTCAGGCCCACTGAGACAATCTTTGCTCTCCGGTTCGACTTCGAGAAGGCGGTCAGGACTGAGTCTTTTATCTTTTTTTATAATAGATTAAAGTCTCTGGCCCGCAAATGTAATTATGGCCCTGGTTTAGATGAAAGGTTGAGGGATCGGTTTGCTGTGGGCATCCGATGCTCTGAATTTGAGATCGAGGTACGACAAAGATGGCCAGATGGGACTGATCGTGCAGGAGTACCTGTAAAATCGGTGCAGCTGTTGAAACTCGCTCTAGCGATGGAACGAGCTAGGGGGGAGGTTTTTAAGAACCCTAGCACCTCGGAAGGGGATGTCCTGCAGATGGCCCAGAAGACATCCCCTACTTTCTGCCTGAAATGTGGGAGGCGGAGTGGTCATGGCCGGTCTTCTTGTCCAGCTGCTTCAGCTGACTGCAGGAATTGTTCGAAGCGGGGTCATTATGCTCGAATGTGTCCAGAACGGAGGAATCGAGGTCGTTCCAAGGGAGTCCGCTCTGTAGAATTGGAGAATATCACAGCCACCCGGGAAGATGAGGATCATACAGCTGAAGTAAGGCCAGTTAGGAGTAAAGTCCCAAGGGCCACTATAGATGTAGATTTGAATGGTAAATTTTGCTTGAATTTGACTCTGGCGGTCGTGTCAGTACAATTTGTAAATCCTTATGGGAGAGTGTCAGAAGGGCGGATCAGGAACTAAGGCCCTCTTCAGAAATTATAACAGGGTATGGAAAGAATCCACTAGCTGTTGTGGGTAGGGCTAAGATCCAAGTCAGATAGACAAACAAAGACTCTTCCGGTAGTGGTCCTGGAGGATGAGGACGTTCCACTATTTGGGTTTCCATGGTGGCTAGCGTTCAACAGCTGGTCAATGGCTGGTGGCTCTTCCTAAGCAGGTGACAGTGCGGAAGATTGTTAAAGGTGATAATGAACTCCCACAGGTGAATCGGAAGCGTCCCAAAATTGTAAAAAGAATTATTACGGAATTTGCAGACGTCTTCCGAGAAGAACTAGGGACAATTGCGGGGGTTGAAGCGAGAATCTACCTAAAGCCAGAGGCAGTTCTCGACGTGTTCCTTTCTCTTTGCGAAAAGCCATTGAAAATGAGTTGGCTCGGTTAGTGAGGGATGGAATTCTGGAACCAGTGGATCCCACTGACACGCCGATAGAGTGGTGTACCCCAACGGTCAATGTGGATAAAGGAGGTGGCCCTGTTCGAATCTGTGGGGATTTTAGAGTGACTCTAAATTCTAATATTATACCCGAGAGCCATCTTCTCCCGACATTTGATGACCTGACAGCTAAATTGAACGGCTCCAAAATCTTTTCCGTAATTGATTTGAAGGACGCTTATCTGCAGATGAGAGTAGCAGCTGACGACCAGAAATATTTGACCATTCCCACACATAAAGAATATTATAGGTACAAAAGGCTCCCCTTCGGCATACAGTCTTGTCCGGTGAAATTCCAAGGGCACATGGAAAAGCTATTAGCAGGATTAGATGTAGGGGTTCTATTGGATGATATTGTGGTTGGAGGAGCGGATATCAACTCGCACGTCAGTGTTCTGCGAGAGGTTTTGGAGGGACTACGGAAAGCAGGCCTAAGGGCAAAGTTGGGAAAATGCAAGTTTCTACAGAAGGAAGTCGAATACTTGGGCCACCGAATTGACGAACATGGCATACATCCATCTAGAAACAAATTAGCCGCTATTCGAGAAGCAAAGCAACCTCGAAACGTAAAGGAATTAAGAGCCTTTTTGGGGTTTGTCAATTATTATGAGAAGTTCATTCCAAATTTGCATTCTATATGTGCCCCGTTGCATGCCCTGACTGGCACGAAGAGTAGGTGGAAATGGACTCCAGTGGAACATGCAGTGTTTGAGAAGGTGAAAACATTATTATCAGTTGATGACACCATTGTACCTTATGATTTGCGGAAGCCTGTCATCTTGGCCTGCGATGCGTCTGAACATGGAGTCGGCGCAGTGTTACTCCATAAAATGAAGGATAGCTCTGAGTGCCCCATTGTGTTCTCCTCAAGGACTTTAACACCGGCAGAAAAAAGATATTCCCCAATTGATAGAGAAGCCCTGGCCTTGGTCATTGCAGTTAGTAAGTTCCGTCAATTCCTGCTTGGGCGAGAATTTGTACTTAGGACAGACCACAGGCCTCTGGAGAGGATATTTGGAACTGAGAGGGACCTTGCTAAAACAGCAAACTCACGTTTGGTACGATGGACCATCAATCTCATGGAGTATAACTACAGGATAGAGTACTGTAAGGGGACAAACAATAGACTGGCCGATTTCTTATCGCGTTTTCCAAGTGTAAGAGAACCAATTGATGAAGAGGATATAATCTCAGAGGTCAAAGAATTAAGGGCAATTAGGATGGAAAAAATATCATTTATTTCTTCAGCTGGGGACATTAAGAAATCATATGGAAAGGATCCAGTCTGTAAGCTTCTCTTAGATTATCTGGAGCATGATTGGCCTAAAAATTCGGAAACTATGAAACCTGGTGTGAAGATGTTTTGGAACAAGAGAGACGAACTAACACTGAAAGACGGTGTTATTCTTCGGTTGGGAAGACTGTTTGTTCCTGAAGCTCTGAGGAGCTCCGTACTTCAACAGTTACACGAGGGTCACCCCGGGATCACTGCGATGCGCTCACTGTCTCGTTACTATGTCTGGTGGCCAGGCATTGATGAGGATATCGGAAAAGTTCCATATCATTCAAAGACCAACGGACTCGTGGAGAGAATGATCCAGACATTCAAGTCCAGGAACTGTGCCTGTAGGAAGGAGGGGTTGCCACCAAGCCTTGCAATGGCACAGGTTCTCCTGTCCTACCACAACACCCCACCGAAGACCACCATCCCTCACGTTCCTAGGAAGGCGACTCCCTACTGCTCTCGATCGCCTTAGGCCGGACACCAGGGAGGAAGTGGAGTTAAAGATATGGAAGCAGAAAAACTACCGCGACCAGAGATCCAAGGGGAGAGAGTTTGCCAAGGGGGATGAAGACTGGGTGAAGAATGACCTGAGCAAGGGCTGGGTGCTAGGTGTGGTGGAGGAGCGAACGGGACATCATTCATACAAAGTTCTGGCAGGTGGACGTACCAAGAGAAAGCACGCAGCCCAGCTCAGGACCAGAGAAGGTGCGGTGGACGAGCACCCATCCCAGATGACAGGCGAGGAGGAGTGTCAACCAAAGGCTGAGGAAGATCCGCAAGTTTGGGGAGAAATGTAGCATATGCTATACGGTTGCTAGGCAATGGAGCATATGGTATATGGTTGCTAGCCAATGAAACCTACTCTTACTGTTACCTTGTTAATAAACCAGTTGAATAATGGAGTTACTCAATGAACTGTTAGTTATTAATATTACATATGGCAATAAAGAAAAATTGTTTTTTTCTTTATTGTTTTTCTTTTCTTAATGAGTGGATATGGAGAAGCATTTAAATGAAAGCTAACAAATAAATAAAGATGTAACAATCCATGTTTGAAAAACACACAACCATTCCAGGAAGCATAATACCCAATGCATGTAAACCCTAATACGCATAGTCATATGTCGGGCAAAGTATTTATTTAGATTAAAAGTCCGTCACGGAGGGCTGCGTTAACTAAGCAGATTTCCCAAGTGCTGATGAAACACACTAGTTATCTCATCTCACCAGATATTCTGACTAAAAACGAGTAAGCACGAATTACTCCCTTAATATTTGAGTTATGAAAAATTGTAAAATGTTGTGTGACAATTGTAGTGCATCAATATTTTAACAAGACTAGTTCTCTAACATATTTCGATCCGACTTATTATAACGCAGATATTTTGACTTTTCGAATCCCCCCCCCTCTAAACCCCCTCCCTATTTCACCTCCAATTTCAATCAGCCAAAAACAAAATCTATAGTGATGGCTGAAGCGGTTAAATATCGAGTTTGGTATAGATTAACTAAATATTTTCGATCCAAGAACGTAAAATCTTAATTCATTATATCACACAACGAATTTGCATGTACCTCGGGTAGGTATAAGTAGGTTCATGTTATGAAAGCTTATTGTTATTATGAGTAATAGTGGAGGTTTACTGTAGGCTGAAAACTATAAAAAAACAAATATCAAGGTAGGCATTTATAGGCAATTAAATTTGCAATAAGATTGGTTCTATACACGTTTTCATGCTACTTCGATATTTCGAAATTCTCCCCCTCTAACCCCGTTGATCACTTGATCAACACAATTGTGCCCACAGCAGCGACAGGCATAATCTCTCTCTCTCTCTCTCTCTCTCTCTCTCTATATATATATATATATATATATATATATATATATATATATATAAAATTGTAACCTCTGTCTGTACATTGATTTTTTTCGCGAAATTTCACGATAACTTTTCGTTTCACATGTCATAGACACCATAACTGCATTTTGTTTCTTTGGTGTCTGTTTGTTTATTTGTTTGTTTGTTTGTTTGTTTATTTGTTTGTTTGTTTGTTTGTTACCTTTTCACGCATAAACGGCTGAACCGAATTTTATGAAACTTGGTATGTATATTACTACTAACCCAACTTAGACTTTAGGCTATATTAATTTTCTCTGAGACGAACAGGAGTGGGGGTTATAAGGGAAGCATGAAATTAAAAATAGCGATATTTCGTTTCCTATTGTTTTTTCGGCAAATATGTACATAACAAAAGTTGTTTATTTTGTTATTTAGAGTAACATTTGTTATATACACTTTTTTCGTATACTGAATGATAAACGAGATATACGCTAAAACCTATAGCGGAAGTGAACAATTTTATTTGGGACAAAAGACCCAACCGAAATAAATAAAACTCGGTATGTGTATTAGCACTAACGCTTTCATTATAATAAGCCATACCAACATTTCTAGGAACGGGCAGGAGTGGGGGCATTTATTACCCACAAAGTTAAACTAATTACGGTGCCTACTTCTCATGAATTAGAGATACAGTTAAAATAACATTAAACAAATCCATTTTTTTATTTTTTGTACAAAACTGAGCATGTAAGACTGCGAACCAATAATCTTAGAAAGCACAATTTGGTTCAAAATTAACTAGTAATTTAATTCCAGCCTGTAATATATTTCATTTATTTATACAGGAGCACCCACATCTTGGCGATTTGGCTCAAAGTTTCATAATGTAAAATGAAAACAAAATTATAGAAAAATAACAAAAACTGAATCAACAAATAAAAAATTAAATACAACAAATAATCATTAAATACTAGTAATAAAGACAATTAATAAACATTAGGCTAGTAATAAAGATAACAATTTAAAATGGTTTTAATAAAAAAATTATGTTATTCCTATATACTAGTACATTTATATTATTTTTTCTTATTTTATTTATTTAGTTAGGTGATGGGCATTATTAGGATGATATATTTACTCCTTCATATGCTTACCTTTTTTGTACTTTTATATTATGGAAAATATTTCTTTAATATCTGATTCTTTCTCATATCTGTGCTTTGTCTAAAGAAAAGTTAACCCTATTAAATCTTTTTAGGTATGCTGTAGACATATTCTATTTTGTATTATATGTTTTTGTAAATGTTGATGTGTTTTAGATATGTTAGTATTTGGGGAATATATTGCCTGCTGTCAATTAATAGTTCTGTCATATCGTGGGGTATGTGGATGTTTTTTCGTTGGATGCAGCCTGTCAGTATGTGTTTTATCGTAAGGTGTTTGTTGCAGTATTTGCATATAGGGATATCAGTCCTTGTCATTAAGTGTCTATGTGTCAGGTATGTGTGACCGATCCTGAGTCTGGCAAGAACTACTTCCTCCCGTCTAGTACTCCTATGGCTCGATGGCCACTCCTTAATTGTACTTTTGATACTGCGGAGGTGGTTCTTTACTCTTCCATCCATTCTGATTGCCATTTGTTTAGGATTCGGTGGCGTATATGTCTCACTATGTCTTCGTATAATAAGTTTGTTTGTGTGTATTGAGTTTGTTGAGTAATTAGTTTAGCCTGGTAGTCTGCTGGCCTACTAAGTCCTCCCGGCACGGGGCCGGCTCTCCCCAGTGGCAGCAGTAAGCCCCCGCTGTGTAGCTGCTGGGTAGGGGAACCGTAGGAACAGTAGGTCCTTAGTCGGCTTTGCTGTTCCGGGCAGGGGATCACTCCTGCCTTAATGGGGTAAGTTCTAGTGGCTTACTCAATGTGAACTACGGGCTGGATGGAGTCCGGAGTGGAGGCTTGCCTTCACTGCCGGTCATAGACGTAGTGGTCGTGTGTTCAAAGCACGAGGACATACAGGCCAGGAAACTGGTACATGTGCTCACTCGTGTGGGAGCTGGTTAGTAGGAGACTGTCCCTTCCATAGGATCGCTAAACCATCGTAGCGAATCCTCAGTCACCAGAGAAGCCTTGGATAGGTGTAGGCTGGATTAAGGCCTCGCGGCTAGGTGCACATTGCTGCCACACTTCGAATGGGTACACAATGTACTAAGTCCAAGGTCCTCGTGTCCTAGCAGCCAATATAGGGTAATTGTATCTTGGTATGTTTGTTGTTTATGAATTTCTTCTGTTATGTTTAGTGCTAATGGGCGGGTAATGTAAATGTGTCGGAGGGTTAATAATGAGCTTAGTGAATCTGAACAAATTAGTGTGTGTTTGGGCTGTGATGATGTAGGTGTCATGTTTTTAAGTGCCATCCAAATTGCGTGGAGTTCAGCTCCAAGTATACCATAGTGAGAGGGGAACTTTTCAGAAAAAACTTCTCTTTCTGTTATATATTAATGTGACGTAAAATAGCAAATACAAGTTTTAAGTGCCGTGTTATTGTTATACTCATTCAAAAAAGACATCAATCTGTAATGTGGAGTGACACCTTGATTGATCACTATTTCTAGAAGTGTGTATATATAAACACCAGTGATTTTAGAAATGGCATACAACCGTTGGAATTCCAACAGGTAAGTTCGAATAGATTATTCTCAATCATATTTAATTACTAGCATCATAAGAAGGAAATAGAAATTTTCTAAAAGACTGGTCATATTAATCTCTCTTGGTTTATAGAATAATGAAGACATACTCATCAATAGTCTGTGTTCTGGCGGTAGCCTGCATATTGGTCATAGATGCTAAACCATTATCAGAGACAGAGTTACTTCATTGGAATAATTTCAAGGTAAATCATGATGTTTGTCAAGGATCTATAATAACATTTTCGAAAAAATCACTGTGAAGTAACTAATATTCATGTCATCAAAGGGTTTATGTTGGTGGTGAAGTTATATTAATTTGAATTATAGGATATGTGACATTCCACATTGCACAAATTAAAGTTTCGACTATTGAATATTTTTTTCTGGTATACCTCAAATGTAACCGTTTTGTTTTACAAATTGTCAAAATATTGTCATATTGTTTTTTTTTTCGTTTATTTCAAAAATCGTTTAAGTTAACACTAATGAAACGGATGTTTTGAATGCCCAATATTAAAAGTCCGTCGCGCAGGGGCTGCGAAAACTAACCAGGTTTCCCAAGTGAAGTTTTACAATAGAGAAATTTCACGAGAGCCGAACAGTTACTGAAACGGCCTAACTAACTAGCTGGAAACTCACGACTACAACCGAAGTTAGCCGATCTCAACATGTCCGTTCCGCTCAATAAAATGCAAATATCTCGGTTAATATTCATGATAGAGAATAAATGTATATAACAATATTTATAGTAAATTTAATTTAGAATAAGATTGGTTCTATACAATTTTTCGATCCGAAGCATAGTAACGGAGATATTTTGAAATTTCGAAATCCCCCCTCTAAACCCCCCCCCATTAGTCCGGTTTCAGCGATTAACGAACTTAACCTTTATTTTTATATGAAACGTTTAAATATCGAGTTTGGTAACGAACAATCAAAAATTCCTTGAGCATTAACAGACAAATATATATATATATATATATATATATATATATATATATATATATATATATATGTGTGTGTGTGTGTGTGTAGGGAAATCTGCTAATAAAATAAAGAAAATCATTTCTTAAGCATAGAGTCGTGGGTTCAATTCTCTCCTGGACAATAGGAAGTTATTTAGTGACGAATTCATTAAATAAAATCCAGACCAGCCCTGGCTAAAAAAGAGTGGTACCCTATAGATAACCCGTCCCAATAACCCTCAGTAGCACAAAGTAGGCGTTAATAAATAACAATTTCAAAATGAAAAAATACCGTTTTGTAAAAGGAAACTAACATCCCACAACTGAATAAGTGAAAAAACCTAATGCGAAACATAAGACAAAAAAAATTTGTCACGCAAAGGATGCGTAAACTATGCAGATTTCCCATGTTCTGAAATGACACCAACATAAGATTAACTCATCTCACCATCTATTCTCTAACAGCTTTTACCAGTTGAAGAGCAAACAAAAGTTGTTTTCCGAGGAAACAAAAGGGATTTCCTTGGGCATTAAATAATCCTTTAATCTACATAACACAAATGCCCGTTAATGTGCACCAAAACTGCAAAGTTACAATTATGTAGTAAAAAGTGGCGGTTGTGAAAAATTCAGGAATTTAGGGAAGGGTGAAGTAATACAGTGCACTTAATCATTTTTGTAAAAATAATTCTTTTGTGAAATGAAATGAAATTGTGAATCATTTTATTTTATCAATTAATCAATTTTAAGCGCGTTTTTGGCTCGATATTTGGAGCATTAACTCCGTCATAGGAAAGAATCGACGAAAAACGAACTCGTTTCTTCACAAATATTTATTCTAAGCCATAGTTTGTATAGCTACGATCGCAGAGGCTCAGCCACGAAACAAAGCACTGATGATGGAGCGAATACCCTGAAAGTGCCGGTTGGAATAAAGTTTTAAAAGCTACCGAATATATTATAAAATCATCATATAACCTATACAAATATACGACCATACACACAGACAACACGACTCTCATTTACTCAATACGTAACCCTACTATACACGACCCGCTCACAGAAAACAGAAAAAATATTCTGGAAATTATACATTTAAATCTACACATACACATAGACTGGATAACTGGAGACTGGATTCAGGAAATATTTTAATATTTTATTTTTTTTTATCATTATTTTTTTATATTATATATGATTATATGGTTGATTAGCGTGTGTATATATTGTAAAATAAAAATGTATTTAAACATAATCATACATGTAATATGTCATGCGGCAATGGAACATGTATTCAAATAAATAACTCCTCATAGGGTTACTATGAGGGAAAAAAAAGTCCGTCGCGCAGAGGCTGCGCAAACTAAACAGATTTCAGACTGTTTAACTCTCCTAGCCATATGTTTTCTAAGTAAAAGCAGAAGGGAGGGCGGGGGGCACTGGCAGCTTATAAAACAATTACGACGACTGAATAATTATAAATAATAAATATTTGAACTTCAAAAAAATGTATAGAACAATTGTAAGGAATCAACAGTTCAATAAAATTGGTTCTTTACCATTTTTCGATGAAATGACCATTTAAGAAGTAAGAAATTAAAATCTTAATTGATGACGCCAACACACATCGTGCTCGCAGGTATTTCACACAGTAAAAGTTCAATGACAACAATATTTAGTATTTAAGCTTCTAAAGGATTGTTTCATGATATATGGAATTATTGTTAATATGACGTGAGTAGGCGTGGGAGTTTTCCGTAGGCTGAAAATAAAAAAAAAAATGTAAATATCTCAGTTAATATTCAAGATACAGACAAAAGTGTATAATAGCACTTTTCGAACATTAGATTTGCACTAAGATTGGAACCATAAAACCTTTCCATCCAACAAATAATAACGGAGAAATTTTGAACTTTCAATTTAAACCCCCCGCGCTGATTAGATATTTGCCGTCAGAAAACTTGATCTTTCGTTTTACATGAAATGCTAATATATCGGGTTTGGTAAAGATGACGCAAAAATAGCGACCTCTAGAACGGTGAAATCCGTACATTTGTACAGGCATATACATAAATATAAAAAGTCCGTCACGCAGGGGCTGCGTAAACTAAGCAGATTTCCCTCGTGAAGTTATACAATAGAGAAATCTCCATACGAGAGCCGAACAGTACAGTTACGGCAAAGGACCGAACTAGCTTCTGGCGGGAAATTCAAAAAGTCCGTCACGCAGGGGCTGCGTAAACTAAGCAGATTTCCCACGTGAAGTTTTACAATAGAGAAATCCGCCTAATAACAGCTGTAGTAGGAAGGGATCTCTAAACCTATTCACGAGGGATGAATAGTTCTGGAAACGGCCACCAGAGCTCTCGGCGGAGAGTCCGGAACATGGCGGGGTTCCGTCGACCATACACACAATACAAATGCAAATATCTCGGTTAATATTCAAGATACTGAATAAATGTATATAACAATATTTATAGTAAATTTAATTTACAATAAGATTGATTCTATACAATTTTTCGATCCGACGCATAATAACGGAGATATTTTGAATTTTCAAAAATCCCCCCCTCTAAACCCCCCCTCCCACTGGTCCGATTTCAGCCATTAACGAACTTGATCTCTCTTTTTACGTAAAACGCTTAAATATGAAGTTTGGTAACGATCAAACAAAAATTGCGACCGCTAGAGCGTTAACAGACAAATATATATATATATATATATATATATATATATATATATATATATATATATATATATATATATATATATATATATATAATTTTGAACGGACCTCATTTTCGTCATCTCCTGGGTAGGATCGATGGACATTTGAAGAAAGTTTTCGAAAATCGCGTCATGAGTACGACCTCAATAGCTGATTTCCCTTAAGGAAAATCTGCTAAAAATCCGTTATCGGCCCAAATTTAATAAAAATGCAAATATCTCGGTTAATATTCAAGATAGGGAATAAATGTATATAACAATATTTATAGTAAATTTAATTTTCAATAAGATTATTTCTGTACAATTTTTCGATGCGACGTATAGTAACGGAGATATTTCGAATTTTCGAAAATCCTCCCCTCTAAACCCCCCCTCCCACTGGTCCGATTTCAGCCGTTAACGAACTTGATCTTTCTTTTTACATAAAACGACTAAATATCGAGTTTGGTAACGATCAATCAAAAATTGCGACCGCTAGAGCGGTAACAGACAAATATATAGATAGATCTATATATATATATATATATATATATATATATATATATATATATATATATATACAGTTTTGAATGGACCTCATTTTCGTCATCTACTAGGTAGGATCGATGGACATTTGAAGAAAAATTTCGAAAATTCCGTCATGAGTACAACCTCAATAGCTGATTTCCCTTAAGGGAAATCTGCTAAAATTTGAGAGGACCTCATTTTCTTATCTCCTAAGTAGGATCCATGGACATATGAATTTTTTTTTTCGAAAATCGCCTCATAAATACAACCTCAAAAGTTCTCAAGGGGCAATACTGATCATCCTGAACGGAATTTCCCAATGAAAGCTCAACATTTTCATCCTTCCTAAAAATTCATGATGTTTAGCTGCTAATTTTTGATATTTACAAGTTCAAGGAAGGGGCAATCAACATTATTACTGTTAACATATTTCACTTAGGATTACACTACTGATCGAGTGATTTTATAAGAAAACTGTAGAAATTAATACAAATACAATTGCCAAAAGGATTTTATTGATAACAGCCCAGGACCACTCTGGGTTGATTGTAGCTCTACCACTATTGCCCTGCATTTAACTCCCGCATTACTTCTTGTAAGAAACTAAATAGCCCTGTTTTTTCAAGTACAATGAAGGCAATTATTTATTACCCCGCTGGATAATAAATATCCCCCCTCTCCCTTATATCTACAAAGGCTGATAATCTCAAAGCAAGCTTGCAATAGTAAAGGTTTCCCGTAGAAACATAAAAATTGGATTAACTTAAGCTCTAAATAATCCCTAAATTTTTCAAGTTCCTCTCATCGTATTTTAAGTCCAAAGCAATAAATAGCTATTGGAAGAATAAGACCACTTTTAAACAAACAACTTTTACAGGTATCTCATGGAAAAATTTACACCAGCAATGAAGATGAGCTCCAACGTCAACAAATATTCATTCAGAATTTGAAAAAAATTGAAGAACATAACAAGCTTTTTGACGAAGGAAAGAAAACATTCTCACTTAAAATGAACCACTTTGGAGATTTGGTAAGTTTGAAAAAACATTTGCAAGAAGTTACATGCTATTATTTTATACTTATTAACTTATCATTTCTTCCACAGTTTTGAGAGTGGTATTTATATTTATTTATAAAATACATGAACTCTCTCAAAAAAAGCATAAATCTCACACTTAAAAAAGCCCGTCACGCAGTGGCTGCGTAAACTAAGCAGATTTCCCACGCGAAGTTTTACAATAGAGAAATTTCACGAGAGCCGAGCCAGTCAAGGAAACGGCCAAACTAGCTTTTGGCGGAAAAGTAACTCTCGTCCGTTAGGCTCCGAGATTAAATTAAAAACAATTCAATCTCAAAAAAAAACAACAAGAACACAAAAGATGGACTATAGCAGCGCTCTGAACACTTATTACACTAACACTAAATAGTACCACAGAATATCTATTATTTGTAAGACTTAATACTGCTGTGAATATTAAGTAAACAAATAAAGGGCAAGTCAGATGATAAGAATTTTCCTGATAGCAAACAGTCTGAGTTGTAAACAATCAGGTTAGCCAGCTTTTACCGGAAATAAAAGCAATTACGGTAATATATTTGAATATTAGTTATAAACTTTATTCATAACTATTTATTATATCTAGTACTGTAATTAATAATAAACCAGAATAATTTTAATCACAACCATTCCAAATTTAGGAATCCGGGAAGAAAATAGAAAGGGGGGAGCAAAATACGATTCAGACGGTTATGAGATTTTCACATGATTAAGGAACAAGCAGGTTAGCCAGCGAAGGTTTACAATAGATAAATATACATAAAGGTAACACTTCCGTGAATATTAGTGAATAATTGCAAACGGCAATAAGAAGTCTTTCAGTGAATTTACAATATAATTTAATAGTCCCTACAACGGAATACGGCTGGATTGTAAACAAACAGGTTAGCCAACCTTGTAGTGCAGTATCCATAGATAGACCGGAAAAACAAACAATTAAAGAAATATATCTGAATATAAAATATTAATTTTATTGGAAACTATTTACTATAGTTAGTGGAGTAATTTGAAATGAATCAAAATAATTTCTATCTCAATCACGCAGATTTTTGTAGTCCAAGAAAAAAGGGAGGGGGGGGGGCGGTTTGAACAGAACGTATTTGTTTGTACCTCATAAAATAAAGCATTGTTGAAAACAATATTTTGTATTTAACCTAATAATGAGGTGGTTCATCAGCTTATTATTAATATGTCCCTAGTAGGAGTGGGGGTTTACTGAAAGCGGATCTCATTACAAAAAATACAAATATCTCGGTTAATACTCATTATACGGAAAATATGTATAGAACAATAATTATAGTAAATGTAATTTGCAATAAGATTGATTCTATACAATTTTTCGATCCGACGTATAGTAACGGAGATATTTCGAATTTTCGAAAATTCTCCCCTCTAAACCCCCCCCCCCTCCCACTGGTCCGATTTCAGCCGTTAACGAACTTGATCTTTCTTTTTACATAAAACGACTAAATTTCGAGTTTCGTAACGATCAAACAAAAATTGTGACCGCTAGAGCGGTAACAGACAAATATATATATATATATATATATATATATATATATATATATATATATATATAGATACAGTTTTGAATGGACCTCATTTTCGTCATCTACTATGTAGGATCGATGGACAATTGAAGAATAATGTCGAAAATTCCGTCATGAGTACAACCTCAATAGCTAATTTCCCTTAAGGAAAATCTGCTAATAGAGCTGGAAAAACCAACAAATGTCCAATATTTATCTATAACAAGAGATGGTAACAAAAAAAAATTTTCGATTTACACAAAAGCAACTACATGAGACCCAACTCCTCCTACCACCATTTCTCTAATAAATTAGCATTTTTCATTGAAGCAAAACTTCTGTCTAAAAAACAGTATGGAAAAAAAACTCTCCCATACCTATTATATAGCCATGGAGAATGGTTGCAACAAGGATTTGGTGGATTGGTTAATTGACAGGGGAAAAAATTAGAGAGGTTAAAATTCGTTTAAAGACCTAATGCAAACCAAAATTCCAGGAGGAGTTTAAAAAAGTCCATCAAGGGGATGCGTTAACTAAGCAAATTTCCCGCTTGCGCCATGTATTTGCATTTATCTACAACAATATTTGGTATTTAGGCTTCAAATAAAGTGCTTCATAATATAATATCTTTTTGTTAATATGACAGGAGTAGTAGTGGGGTTTACTGGTGGCCGAAAACTAAAAAATGCAAATATCTCTGTTAGTAATCAAGACAGTAAAATAATACATACCAACATTTATAGAACATTACATTTGCAATAAAATTAGTTCTATACAGTTTTTTGATCCGACGTATAACAACAGAGGTATTAAAATTTTTTGAAATCCCCCCTCCCACTGGTCGGATCTCAGCTATTAATGAACTTGATCTTTAGTTTTACATAAAATGTTTAAATATCGAGTTTGGTAATGATCAAACAAAAATTGAGACATGTGCTGAAGCATTATCAGACATACATATGTATATGTAAATGAGTGTTTTATATATATATATATATATATATATATATATATATATATATATATATATATATATACTAGCAAAGGTACCCGGCTTCGCCCGGGAATTCATTTGAGGCTGAATGAAGATGGTATATTTTTGGCAAGGCTTTACTTTCCACAATATTTTTTTTATTTCCTTGTTCCAGTGTTTAGAATTTATACCCGTCGTTACTGTGGATTTGTTAATAATAAAATTATTTGTTATTTAAGACTTCATTGTCCTAAATATTTTTATATTTCCCGTCCTCTGTGTATGTAGTTTTTTTTTATAAAGTGATGGACCATATAATTCATAATCCTAGAATGTATTCTATCTTCCAAACCATGTATGAATAAGTTTCTTTCCCTTCATGCGGTACAATGTCCAACGGTGACAGCTGTTTTAGGTACGTCATAGCCTCTATTAAAACACTCTTTCATAAGTCTCGATTGTAAACTGTGTGTTCATATTGGTTTTCAGTAAAGTATATCATAGTACATTAACGGAGCTGAGTTAATAAATACCAGAAATACCTGAGTGCACCTCCCTAGCGTTTATTCTAGTAACTTACTTATTTATGATAATTAAAGAAATTCACATTCCTGAGAATAATAATACATTGCTATAAGCATCAATTAACATGTAAACATAGACCAATATGAGGTCGGAAGGGAAGCGGCAGAACTGATAGGACAAAGGAAGTAGCTCGACACTTACATAGCCTCAGTGCTGCCAACTTGCAATGCATTTTGGATAGCTATCCTCTAATACATTCAAATATATTAAAAAATCATATTACATTATCTTCACAATTCTAAAACTGTTTCAAATATTTTTCACGTTTTAATTAAATAATGTATTAAATACACTTAGAGAAGGGTGGGGGCAGTATACCTTATTTGGTGCAAACTGTTACTGGCGTTAAAAAATAACATAGTTTTGAATTATTAAGGATAAAATTCTAACATGGATTTGAATTAACTTATCCAGGTGAGATACCTGGGTAGTTCATAGTGGAATGTATTGTTGAGCATATCAATATTTCTAAGCAAATTACTTGCTTCATACCTTATTTTACAAAAAAAATAATTATAAAACAAAATTTACTCTAATTAAAAAAGTAAACAACTTATGTTATGTGCACAATTGCCAAAAACCAAATAGACGATGAAATATCGCGAATTTTTATTTCAGGCCTCCCGCATAACCCCCATTCCCCTTGGAACCTAAAATTTTTAGTATAGCTTATAATCATGGAGGAATTAATGCTAATTTACATACCGAGTGTTGTTAAGTTCGGTTCTACCGCTAGTGCCCAATAAAATAGTTGCCCCCGCTTTAGTTTTTAGCGTATATCTCGTTTATACTTTGTTATAAAAGAAAAAGGTATATAACAAAAGTTACTCTAAATAACAAAATAAACAACTTTTGTTTTGTTCATATTTGCCAAGAAACCAATACAAAACGAAATATCGCTATTTATAATTTCTGGCATCCCTCATAACCCCCACTCTTGCCCGTCCCTAGAAATGTTGGTATGGCTTGTTATAATGAAAGCGTTAGTGCTATTACATATGCCGAGTTTTATTTATTTCGGTTGGATCTTTTGTCCCAAATAAAATTGTTCACTTCCGCTATAGGTTTTAGCGTATATCTCGTTTATAATTCGGTATAAGAAAAAAGTGTATATAACAAAAGTTACTCTAAATAACATAATAAACAACTTTTGTTATGTGCATATTTGCCGAAAAACTAATAGGAAACGAAATATCGCTATTTTTAATTTCTGGCTTCCCTTATAACCCCCACTCCTGTTCGTCTCAGAGAATTTTAATATAGCCTAAAGTCTAAGTTGGGTTAGTCGTAATATACATACCAAGTTTCATAAAATTCGGTTCAGCCGTTTATGCGTGAAAAGGTAACAAACAAACAAACAAATAAACAAACAAACAAACAAACAAACAAACAGACACCAAAGAAACAAAATGCAGTTATGGTGTCTATGACATGTGAAACGAAAAGTTATCGTGAAATTTCGGGGAAAAAATCAATGTACAGACAGAGGTTACAATTTTATATATATATAGATATATATATATATATATATATATATATATATATATATATCTATATATATATATGTAAACAGTTTTGAACCGACCTCATTTTCGTCATCTCTTGGGTAGGATTGATGGACATTTGAGGAAATATTTCGTAAATTGTGTCTTGAGTACGACCTCAATAGCTGATTTCCCTCAGTTATATGCTAAAAGGGCTTCCATACCATACATTGGTGCCCTGTCAGGGAAAGTTGGACATATTCTACTATTGTTTTAAAATATGTGACTTGTTGATATATGTATATATAATTTTATTCAACTTTAAGAGTTTTTATTTTTAAAAACCTGTCTGTTATTAATATTTTATATAGTATTTTGAAAAACTATTTAACTTAACATAATCCTTTTACTAACCTATATTTTTATATTTTAGAGTCATGTCTTTGTTTTAGCACTTGAGAATGGCATGAATGTAATAAATAAAAGTATTCATTATATGAAGACTGTTCTTCATTTACCGCATTTATTATTCTGTTACACCGTTTTAACAAGTGTGTAACAGAATAATAACTTTTTTTATCTCTTTACTGTAACTAATGAAATTATTTGCCTTACATATCCCTTCATACTGATAAATGTATGTAACACTCATTAATTTTCAGCGATCTTCCCTGCTGCCTTCCACGAAACTTTTGTGCTTCACCATTCCTAATTTCCTTATATGTCGACAGCTACAAAACAGCTGTCACACCTCAGAATTCTTCTAAGCTGCCTTCTACTGTTTCTACGAGCACTTCCCTATTGCCATCAACCAATTATGCATCATGCAACTCCTTTCTTCTTAAGTAATAATATTGTACAGACAAAAATTTAATTTCCTTTTCATTGATGTGATAATATTTTACAGAGCGAGGAAGAGTTCAAGAATCGGCTCATGAGTAATAATATGCCGAGATTTATAAAGCCTTCAGGTTCAGAATACTCAGCACCAAGCAATGAACAGCTTCCAGAGTCTGTGGACTGGAGGACAAAAGGTGCAGTTACTCCCATTAAAAACCAAGGTGGATGTGGATCTTGCTGGTCATTCTCTGTGGTAATTAAATCTTATTTTAAAACCCTTACAAATATTTAGTGATTAATTGTCAAAATGGAGGCGCTAGAGAATTTCTATTGCTAACTAATGTAAATTAAATTTATGTTAATGCTCAATTGAATTTAAAAGGTATGAGAAATTGGGGAAATTTGATTAACACGAGTTAGAAAGTATGATTAATTCAGATTGAAGTAGGCCCAGTGATTTATAACAAATGTGTTAATTGATTATTTGATTAAGAACAATCCAATAATTTTGGATTACCTTTCTCATTATTATTTCATAAGTTGCAACTTTATTTCCGAATCAATAAATAATCACGGAATGTCTTCCTTAATAGATGGTAGATATACAGGAATAACATAAGTTGATGTCATCGGTACATGGTAGTCTATATTTGCCTCTTTCTAGCTACCTGAATTGAAAAATGTTGTTTAGGCAATCCTTTTGTTAATATTGTTAAATTTCTCTTCTATAACTTTTTTTCTCTAACTCAAATATTAAGCAAGTTATTCATGTTTCTTTGTTTCCAAAAACACATACCAATCTCACACAACAATAATAAGCTAATATATCTCTTAAGAGCTCATTGTGATACAAAAATATAGTTTTGATGTGATTTCATCAAAGAGCATTCTTAATCCCTTTATTAATGCTCTAATTAAGAAATATGGCAGAACTAGTCTTGTTGATAATGTTATGTACTACATTTGTTATTCAATGCTTTCTTCTCAAACTTGAATATTAACAGAGTTATTTGTATTGTCGGGGAAATTTTATATTTGCTTTACCAGCAAGTTGACCAGGTTGATGAGGGTGACACTAGAAAGGGCTTTCAGTAAAATCAAGTCCTGCAAGGGCGTCTCAGATAGCTTTGAAGTTATGAGGGGTCTAAAGGAATGGTCCACACCTGGTATCACCTGTCCTATTTCACCTTCCACTTGAAGAGGCAATCAAAGGAATAAAACTAAACCTGCTGGTACAATAAACAATAGGATCATGGCACATGACTGCAAATGTACTAATTACTGCTAGTTATATCATTGTATTTACCAGTGCTGTAGAATTTACAAGAGCATCCCATGATTTTAGGCTTACAATAATAGGGACCTAGAGTAACATAAAAGTTGACATTAGAATTAGAAAGATTGCAGGGACCGGATTTTACAGCAGTCCTAAATGTGAAATTTTGACATTCTAAGACTAGTTATTTTTTAGTTATGGGAGATACGTGTGTACAGATATCATGTTAAATTGGATTCAAGAAGCTTTATTTATCATGAAAAATCTCTTTATTATACAATTCCTAAAATATAGTATAATGAAACAACTTTTTTTGTTTTCATGTTTTCTACTGAAAAAAAAAGGAAAATTGTTAAAAGTACTACTTAAGGCATGAGTTCAGTCCCTTTAAACAATAAATAAATAAAAAAAGAATTCTTTCTTACACTATAATTGCATAAGAAATAACCTTCATAAATTTATATTTACCTATGCTTTTCACCTTCATAAATATATATACTATCAACAGGGGTAAAATGAAAATAAAATAAAAAAATTGTAAAATACTATATAGTTGTTCATTTTATTGGAAATGATTCATGAAGACATTAGACCAACAAATAAATTCTACCTATTTTTTTACTTTAAATTATAGTTTTTAAATGATTTTTATCAATAAAAAGTCCGTCACGCAGGGGATGCGTAAACTAAGCAGATTTCCCACGTGAAGTTTTACAATAGAGAAATCCGCCTAATAACAACAGTAGTAGTAGGGAATTTCTAAACCTATTCACGAGGGACGAATAGTTACCGAAACGGCCCGCACTAGCTCTTGGCGGAGGGTCCCGAACATAGCCGACTCCTGCCGACCATACACATGCATACAAATGCAAATATCTCGGTTAATATTCAAGATACAGAAAAAATGTATAGAACAAAATTTACAGTAAATTTAATTTGCAATATGATTGATTCTATACAATTTTTCGATCCGACGTATAATAACGGAGATATTTCGAATTTTCAAAAATCCCCCCTCTAAACCCCCCCTCCCACTGGTCCGATTTCAGCCATTAACGAACTTGATCTCTCTTTTTACGTAAAACGCTTAAATATGAAGTTTGGTAACGATCAAACAAAAATTGCGACCGCTAGAGCGTTAACAGACAAATATATATATATATATATATATATATATATATATATAGTAACGGTCGAGCTTTAGAGCCACTCCGCTGTCTCTATATCTATGAGATCAGAGTGATTAGTACTAGGCTTTAAACGAGGTAGCAACACCTGTCAGTGGACTGACAGAGGAGCCCGGCGAATCCAAAGGTCACTCTCGCAGGACAGGAACAGGCAGTCGACTCCCAAGATGCATAGAGAGTAAGTGTTTCTTTAATTATCTAGCCTAATTGTGCTATATCTCTGATTAAATAGATAAATTAGTTCTTATAGCAGAGATGGTGGAAACGGGAATGCTTGCCGTGCAATATATGACCCTGAGAAGTAGCCGGTAAATAGATTAAATTTAAATAATGATAATAATAATTAACCTTTCATTATAATATATATATATATATATATATATATATATATATATATATACTAGCTAAGGTACCCGGCTTCGCTCGGGAATTCATTTGAGGTTTAATGATGGTGGTATTTTATTTTGCAAGCCTTTACTTTCCACAATATTTTAACATTTCGCGATGTATACCCGTCGTTGCTGTGGATTTGTTAATAATAAAATTATTTGTTATTTAAGAGTTCACTGTCCTCAACATTTTTATATTTCCCGTCTCCTGTGCATATAGTTATTTTTTTATATATAATTCATAATCATAGAAAGTATTCTGTCCGCCAAACTATGTTTGAATTAAACTTCCTTTCCCTTGAAACGGTACAAAGACCAACAGTGACTGAAAAACGAACAGAAAATGTAATATACTGAAAATTTTTATTTTAGGCTTTTCTTATAACCCCCCCCCTCCCGTTTGAACCTAAAAAATTTAATATAGCTTATAATCGTTTAAGAATTAATGCTAATGCACATGCCGAGTTTTGTTAAGTTCCGTTCAATCGTTGGTGCCATATACAATTGTCGGCTATCGTTTTAGTTTTCAGTGTATATCTGGTTTATACTTGGTATACGACGATTTTTTAGCGTATAACTCATTTATACTTCCGTATACGGCAAAAGTGTATATAACAAATGTTACCGTACATAACAAAATAAACAACTTTTGTTATGTTCATATTTGCAGAAAAACCAATGGAAAACGAAATACCGCTATTTTTGATTTCAGGCTTCCTTTATAACCCCCACTCCTGTTTGTCTCAGAGGATATTAATATAGCCTAAAGTCTAAGTTGGGTTAGTAGTAATATACATAATATATATATATATATATATATATATATATATATATATATATATATATAATTTTGAACGGACCTCATTTTCGTCATCTCCTGGGTAGGATCGATGGACATTTGAAGAAATTTTTCAAACGACCTCAATAGCTGATTTCCCGTAAGGGAAATCTGCTAAAAATGCAGGGTTTACACTTGGTAGGAGTGTCCTGCTCAATGCCGTTAATTGACAATTGCTGTCCCTCTTCAATATATCGATCCAGAGTGTCATAATTGGAGATTTTGGTTTCCAGAGCAGTGGTTGGTAGCCTCTTGTAGTTCAAAGATAGTGAGAGTACTGGAGAAGTTGTCAAGAATAAGTACTAACTAACTCCCTGTAGTATGAACACCTTTTTCCCTCAAATACAAAATATTTAAATTATGAATCCTGTTTTCTTTAGACTGGCTCAGTAGAAGGACAAACATTCCTGAAAACAGGCAAACTTGTGTCTCTGAGCGAACAGCAGCTTGTGGACTGTGGGACTGTAACTGAAGGATGTTCAGGTGGATGGAATGATGATGCCTTCAGGTATATCATAGCAATTGGCGGCTTAGACACTGAAGATTCTTATCCATATACAGGGGAGGTAGTATTTTAATATTATATACTGAAATATTTTCTTATATATTGGATTTCATATTGTTAAATATTTTGGCACTTTATTTTACTTAATATTTCATTATGTGACATTTGATATTAATTTTAATTATAAAGAAAGCTCTTAAAATATTTTATCGAAATTACTTTCAAACATAGTTATGTCATTCCTTTATAGGAGTATAATTTGTTATTATTAGTATTATTAATGAAGAACAATAGTTGAAAATTGTGAGTTTAAATTAATAATTAAAATATAAATATTACAGAAATGAATGAGATAGGAATGAGTAGTTCAATAGACACTGTATGAAATAAATTCTCTATCCATTGAAAATTAAATGCCTTTGAATAGTGCACTGAGTGACTAATATATTTTATCTTTATCTTTAATTCATACTTTCATATCTAGTTGATTGCTACAAATTTCTGGGCAACACCTCAAACTTCCCTCGCATTACAACATATGCCTGATCATAACTTTTACACTATTGCTAAGATGATGCGATTGTTATATTTTGATAGGAAACAGTGTTTATTGTAACCCATAAACTAGCATAAATTTTTATTTTTATCATTGGGCATGAACATGTAAATGTTTAAAATGCAAATTGCTGTCTTGACCGAGCCAAGTCATTTTCTATTGCTTCCTCCTGCGTTTTTAACTAATTTTAAGAAACTAAAATTTTTGTTCTTCATAGTATAATAGCAAGGGTGACCAATAAAAACACATTTCTTTCTGCACAAACTTTATTCACATTGCCCTACGTGTTTTGTGGCTTACCTACCACCTCTTCAGGGGCCATTCAGTTCTGAAAGCTCCTTCCCTCTTGGGCAAACGCACCTTCTATTAACCCTCCGTAAGGCGCGGGTCATTTCCAAACGACTCTAGGCGCGGGTCACCTATGAGGTGACGATGGGGAAATATGTTGGTAAAACTGCTTCTTAGGGCAAACATAGAGTTAAACAAATATAAATACTTATCTGAACAAATAGTAGACCTATTTTATTTTAAAACTTAGCGAAGTAACACATGAATATATCTTACAACTATCAAAAATATTAATTCATTTCAGGTAACATGAAGCAATTTATGAACTATGAATTCGTTAGGTACTACTTACTAAGCTACTAGAAAACATATATAAATAAAGTGCAATAAGAATAGTTGAGAACTACTTATTCATTTGATTACTGCAGGAATAACAAATACAAGAAAACATTTATGATAAAAAAGGAAATTAAAACGTTTCATGTCGAATATTTTAGTGCTTTCAAGTTCAACTCAGGTGTGTTTCTTGCCCAACATGTTTTACATAAAGTCTTCTAAATTCATTCTCGCTCCTCTGTATGTGCGAGCTAAGTAAAGGCCTATATAGGCTTTTATTTCTGTGAAGTCAGTCACTTTGGCATCCCTCTGCCTAGAAAATTCTGGCTCAACGATTTTTATAAATTCGTTTGTGTAATGCAGAATACTACTAATAATCGTCTTATCAAAGAGGCAGAACCAGCAGTCAAGTTCATTAGTAACCTCTTTTACCGCGCCCTTTCACTCCTGGAAGGTGTGTCAATACATTTTGTTTTCCTATTGTACGCAAAGGAAAAGGGGTTATAGAAGCATTGCTGGAGGCGGAAGTCGTTAGGTTTATTCAATCGGAAGTTATTAGAAAAACACCTCAAAGATGCACCTGTCAGGACGCCGCGACTAACGGAGGGTTAATCCACTCTTTTCTGTTAAAGGTTTATATGCTTTCAAAAAATGAATAATCTAACAATAACGTATTGTGACCACACACATTACTGTTATATCTGCAAATATCTAAACAAACTTTCACTTGCAAAGTACACTAGTTATCCTTGTATAAACTCTCACAAACAACAATGTTAGAGAGGCTAGACTGGAGTCTACATTAATGCTGCATTCACAAGACTCATACTAGCTAATGACTTCATTCAGTTAATTTATTCAGACTAAATGCTAATCAGGGGCATCTCTCAAGAAAGTCTGGCCTTTAGTGAAACTTTCTCTCTCTTTGTGGTGATTTTGTTGATGGTTGTTTAGTAACCTTCTATACTTCCCTATTTGTTACCCAGAAAATCCAGATTTCATTCAAGATCAAGCACAATCATCAGGGGTAGATTCTACAACATAAATATACAAATCATTGAATTACATCTCTTAATTATTAACAATTTAATCCAAACACCTTATTTATTATTATTTATGAATTAACAATATATCTATTTTGATGATTAATAATTATATTCTTATTAATATAAAATTCAACGACATAAAATAAATAATGTACACATATATTAATAAAATGACCTTTACTTAATATACCTGAAAAAAATCATATATACCAATATAAATATATATAAACACACACCCAAATATATGTTTTTGTCCACAGGAAGGAGAATGTAAATTCAAGAAAGAGAACATTGGAGCAACAATCAGTAACTATACTGATGTTAAAGCTCATAGTGAATCAGACTTGCAATCAGCAGTAGCTAACATTGGACCCATAGCTGTTGATATTGATGCTTCGGGTTTTCAGTTCTATTCAGAAGGCATGTACTGAGACTCATATCCTTTAAAGCTCCTTCTAATGTATGTTGCTTATGTCAACAATTTATTTATATTTCTTATTTTGTTTAGGCATTTTATATGAGGAATCTTGTAATCCTGAATATCTAAATCATGCAGTCCTAGTTGTTGGCTACGGAACCAGCAAAGATGGAGATTACTGGATAGTGAAGAACTCTTGGGGCAAACTTTGGGGAATGGATGGTTACGTTCTCATGGCCAGGAATAAGAATAATAACTGTGGTATTGCGACAAAGGCCAGTTATCCCGTCATATAAATTAAATACAAGCCATTTTGTTTAATGAAAAAATAAAAATATTTTTATTAACCAAATAAAGAAAATACCTTTTATTTTAAACAAAAACCAATTTTCTATGCATCATAAGCATAACAATGTTTATTTACTATAAAGAAGAGGAGGGGGGGGGGAGAGGAATTCACATAATTTATTAGGTGCGGACTGTACTTCGATACTAGATGGTTTCGAACCCCAAGAGTGGCAACTATATTTTATTTAGTTGACCGATTGACAGGGTTTGAGAGTGGATTTCTATAGTTGTCCCTGTAACTGTTCATTCTTGTGAAGTTATTTAACAAAGAAGTAGCATACTTTGGATGAAGATACCACCAATAGAGCAGGCAGCGTCATGATTTACTCATACCTTCTCATGCCAAAAGCCAATTCATCAGTACTTCACTCCTCGTGGGATGATGGGCCAAAGTACTAGCATCTCTAAGAACTTGTAATTACTCACTAATCCTCCACTTAACCTTGACTTATGTGATCACCACAGTATTTTGCACACACCTCTACACTCAAGGTTATATAGTTTTAATTTCATTTTGATCACGTTAACCACCTGGGAAATCAATTGATTTAAATATATTCAATAATTAATAAATAAATAGATTTCACAATATCTCGAAATGCTGCAGCACAAGCATTTGTGTATGTTATATGCGTGTACTGTTTTGGGTTTGTAAGTATGTGTGAAAATACATACTTGGTCAATTAAAACAGCCCCTAAAAGCAGAATTTCCTCATGGGAAATCATCTTTTCAGGTTGTGTTCATGATGTAATTTTCCAAAAAAAAAAAAAATGATTTTATTATATAAAACTCAAATCCAACATAATCATTGGATTTTCAAAGTCGCACTAGTGGAAGCAAAGATGGAAAACGCCTTCGATATCACTTTGTTGTGTTCAATAAAAATATATTGAAGGACTTACAAAAATATTGATTCCAGAAAAATCCAGCTGAAACATTTGCAATTTTAAAAAGACTTGAATACATAAAACATCACAATATGACATCAGTATGCATTAACAAAGACAGTAAAATAATGATTAAAAAGCTTATTTATAGAAACTTATATAAGCCTTTAATTAAACAATGAGGACAACTACTCAATGACATACTTTCTTTTAGGCTAAAGAATACATCACGGAAATGAACTAGCTGGCAGAATAGCAAATGCAGTTGCAATAGAAGAAAAAATACCCATAAATTACAATAAAATTTCAAAAAATATGCTCTGAAACAATTAATCGTTGTTGGCAAGAATGATGGTTCACAACAAAGAAAGATTGACACTTAAAAAGCTTAACTCCAAAAACTGAGGGATATTTAAATGGAACTGACTATACATTACACAAATTCACACTGGAACTTCAAACATTTACATACATTTAAAATTAAAAAACCCCATGCCCCTTTGACTGTGCTCACTGACAAACTACAAGAAATTAAATTCGACCAGCAGACCAAAACACCTTCTTCAAAAAGTAAACATTATTATTCAAAAACTACTAAAAACATATACTACAGACATTAGACATAATTAATAAAATAATGGGCTAAAGAAATAAACAATCTTATGATTTTTTTATAGTTAATGATACTCCATCAATATAATTAATGTGAATCCATCAATGCAATCTTCAATATCATATTTTGATTGATTATCAATACAACTGAATATTTAAATTTTATTTATCTGTTATTAATGGTAATTGTCATTTATTTTAATTTCATTCAAAATTCTATGGATTATTCTTTTTATTGGAAATATTTCTAATTATATAAAAATATGTATCAATTGTGTATGTCTCTTCCTTCCTGTATTGCATATTGTTGTACATTGATATAGTTGTGCTGTAGATTCTGTTCCGCAATAAAGTGTGTCGGCCAAGTGTTTTTAGTTACTTATAAATGTATTAAAAACCTTATTTCCAAGACTTTTATTAGCAGATTTCCCTTAAGGGAAATCAGCTATTGAGGTTGTACTCATGACGGAAATTTCGAAATTTTTCTTCAAATGTCCATCGATCCTACCCAGGAGATGACGAAAATGAGGTCCATTCAAAACTGTATATATATATATATCTATATATATAAATATATATATATATATATTTGTCTGTTACCGCTCTAGCGGTCGCAATTTTTGTTTGATCGTTACCAAACTCGATATTTAGTCGTTTTATGTAAAAAGAAAGATCAAGTTCGTTAACGGCTGAAATCGGACCAGTGGGAGGGGGGGTTTAGAGGGGAGGATTTTCGAAAATTCGAAATATCTCCGTTACTATACGTCGGACCGAAAAATTGTACAGAATCAATCTTATTGCAAATTAAATTTACTATAAATATTGTTATATACATTTTTTCTCTATCTTGAATATTAACCGAGATATTTGCATTTGTATTCTGCGTGTACCAGTAGGCTATGTTCGGACTTTCCGCCGAGAGCTCTGGTGGCCGTTTCCATAACCAATCGTCCCTCGTGAATAGGTTTAGAGGTTAGGTTAACTGTTTTTTGGGGCTAGAAACTACTGGGTTATTACGCCCTAAATAATGTTTTAGGTTAAGAGGTTTCTTACTACTACAGTTTTTATTAGGCAGATTTCTCTATTGTAAAACTTCACGTGGGAAATCTGCTTAGTTTACACAGCCCCTGCGTGACGGACTTTTTTCCATAGTGTGCAAGCTAATTTTGTCTTTGATAAAATCTTAATTTCAAAATTAGATTTTCTTTGCTGTTTACACAAAACAGAATTTATGTAATTCACTTTTTACAGTGCATACTGAAAATAAAACCCCTTAGTACAACAACAGTATAAAGAAAAAAAGAAAGTGGATTAGGAAAAGGGGAAAAACTTAATAAAGAGTGTTATTTTCCATTCTAGAGTTAATTTCTGTGGGTTTAAAGTTAAGTTCTGGAAAATATCAAGAGGGATTGGAGCTATTGTCCTGTATAAATGACATTCTTATATTCAAATACAAAGTCTAAGCATGCAAGAGGTGTACAGGGATGAGAACTCATTCAAAGTGCATTAACTAACAGCAAAGACAGATAAACACACATATATTAATATTTTTTTTTTGATAAAATACACAGATATGCTTTTGAACATTTTAAGGCATTGAAACCACAAAGGGATTATTAAAAAATTGTAAACAAAATGTAAATGCATGCTACAAAAGACACTCTGAGTGCATATACTTTAAGAAAGACAGGTGATATATATTGTCATTTTAGTTTCAAAAGACAAACATTACTTACATGCATATCGTATTACAAATTATTGGTAAGATATTCTTATAACTAGTCAAATAATTAAATTGAATGAGTGACGGTTTACAATGATTTTCATTTAGCATTTTCACTCTCAAGTTCGGCACTAAAAACAATAATATTGTAATATAATTACAAATAATTCAAACTGCACAGTTTATTTAAGAATTTTCAGTCTTATATATAATGTAAAGAGATTAAATTGCAGTATAAATCTTTATTTATTTATATCATTAATAAATCAGGTCATTCTAATAATATAATTAGCATCAAAATTGCTATTGATATCTATCTGACTTTGTTGCACAGTAATCTCACAATTACAAGAATTTAAATGATTTTTATATTGTTGTCACCAATCCCAAGATACAACATATCTCACGAACATTTAATTCAAAATGTTGTCTTACAATTATCAAACATTGAATATACTACAATATTATTACAAGAGAACTATAACAGAACTTCTAAGTTGATGATGTTTGAATAAACGATTTTGAGAAAATAACCTCTTTTGCTTTTTATTTACGCTAATGGAGCTGAAGGTTAACTTTAAAATCAAAACATAAATTGCCCAAATCTAGTTTTTTTTTGTTTTTTTTTATTTAAATTGAACAATACACGTTTTTATATCGTTAGCATAAATGATTTATATTTTGTATAAATATAAATTTGTTACTTTTCAATTTCGCTTAATGAAAAAATAGTAGATAAGAACTATTCCAACGTCATAATAAAAGAGATACTTTTGGAAAAGTAGCTTAATTTGATTTCCATTCTAGTTAAAATTTCCAGCTTTTGAAGCTTTATATTTCCAAAAAAATTAGAATTAAAACTCTCATAGTAATATGCAACAAATTTGAGATAGGGAGTAAAACATAGAATAATTAATCATATTATGTAGTGCTTCAGTTAAATCAATCTTTGTGCTTCCGAGGTAAACCATTTTTATTTCAATCTATCTTTGATGGTAAAACAGCTAGTTATAGTTAGCCAGTTGAGAAAATAAAAATAAATCTTCTTTATTATAGGAGGCAAACTTTCTGATTCAGAAAAATGACTACTCAAAATGATGATAATACCCAGTAATTACTATAAACATTTTGAATTTGGAAAACATTGATTTATTAAATATAAATTCATAGGAAATTTCAAGGAGCTCCAAAACTCAATGGTAAGTAACCCTAACTCATGATTTTGTTATTGAAGGCTTGGAACATATCTCTGAAATATGATTAAAAATGTTGATAAATCTTTAAAATGTATGAAATCATCAAAATAATAAAAAAAGAAAGAAATAGAATTAATTTTATCAATGTCACAACAATTATAAAATTTTATTTATTTAAGCTACTATGGCTAATCAGGATGGATTATCTACAGGTTAAACCCATTCCTAACCAGGGTGGGATTACAGATGTTTTTTTTTAGTAAGTTACTTCAGTAAAGAAATTCTTAGTGCTCAAATTGGAATATAAACCCACTACTCTAGGTTTATCAAGTGTCATAAGAACAATGGTTTAACTCACATGGCTGGCCTGAGCACTCAAAATAACATTTAAAATTGGCTTCTAAAAACCTCTGTTATAATTACCGTCACTCATTCAAGTAAAATACTCATGCACATTTAAAAGGGAACAATATAATTCATGGAATGGATAAATTTAGAACAGATAACTTTGGAATGGCCTTGCTGAAATAATTCTTAAAAATTTATTTTTTTATTTCATAATGTATGGTTCGTATTATGGTAAAAATCTATCAATGGAGTATATTGCATGATATTAAAATGTATCAATCATTTCTTGCTGATAGTTGAGTAGGCCTTTCAACAAGTGTGAAAATGGTGCTGGAACTAAAGTGCCAGGTTTACTCAATGAACAGCAAGTAATGTTGGTCTCTGCAGATAGGTCTGTTGGTACTTAATGTGCTACAGTTATCTTAACCACCTACTCTAGTTAGGCGTCACAGGAGGTCAAGGCAATGTACCAAACACACCCGTATATACTCCTAACAAACATATCGTTTTAATTATTTCTTGAGCCTTAGAATTGGAAAGAAAGTTACAATAATTTCCATTAAAATATCAAGAATTTATCCAGACAATGCCATTCATATAATAAAGGATTAAAACAACATCTTTAAAACAAAATAAAAACATCAAAGACCAATGCACAAATAAAAGACAACACAAAGTGATTTTTTTTTTCTTACATTAATAGAGATGTACAAATAAATATATATTGACATTGAAACATATATATATATATATATATATTTATATATATATATATATATATATATATATATATATATATATATATATATATGTATACGTACACACATACAGAAATGGATTTTATTAAAAGGATTACTCTAAAAAGTGTAAATTACATTAAATGCTCAAACTATTGATGAAAAACCTAATTGAATATAGTAAAATAGGTTTATATATGCTTACCATACTAAGTGACTAATCTTTAATAAAAATATGGATAAAAAAATGGAATAGATAGCACCAGGTTGTTAGGGAGGCACGAGCTTAATAATTGAGCCTTCAGGTAAAACAACGGGAAATCACTAATATTTTATTATCGCTATTTATTTAATTGACACTAAACATTATTGAGTGCAGATACCTCTAAAACAAACAAACACTTACAATTCATATACAATTATTTGTAAAGGGGTTAAACCAAAATTATAGAGGCCTCTAATACATTAAATTTATAAAATAGAAAAAATTATTTAATGCAATATTTCATGAAAAATTACCTTATTGAAAAACAATTATTTATTTGATGGAAACATTAGAAAAAAGAATATTTTATTCAAAAATATGGAACCTATTTTTTTTTATAAGTATATTAACTGTCATCAATTCTTGTACCATGGATTTTTCAACTAATAAGAGGTCTACAAATAGAGTTCTGCGGGCCGAAAATTTGAATTTATAGGTGAGTGGTAACATCGGTATTAGAAACACTCAAACCTCTGTGCTTGGAGCCCCCACTAGGAGTGTTCCATTCTGAACAGTTAATTTTTTTTCTGATTACATACAATTAATGAAATAATGTGTGTCAATAACAGTTTTTGTTTTTTTACATTGGTTTCATTTGTATCTATTATACTAAATCTTTGAATGCTAATTTTTTGGATCCACCCACTTCAATTAAATATTCTCAGAGTTTATCCATTAGTTTGGATGGCTTGAAAAATGAGTAGTACATAAGAATATAAATATTTTTAAAAAAATCATGCTTCATATTTTCAACTAAATGGTTGAAAATGAATACAGAGTTCATAAACTCTATGAAGCATGTGGTACACACATCAGTAAACTGAATTTCACTTGTGCAATCTTAATACTTAATTCTATTTATTCAGAATGGAGTGATTTCACTTGTTACTTAAATAAGAAGTTGATTTTATGGACTTATTGCTTTTATCATTCATTAACATATCATTTATAAAACCATAAATTATGTGTCTCTCCTTCCTTTATTTATTTATTTTTGATGATGTCTTTATCAAAATAAACTTTTCCTAGACAAATAAAGTATTTTGAAATATGAAACCACTAATTGTGTGAGCTTTATTTAAGCTAGAAATGGGGTAAAATATAACAACATCAGTCCATTAATGGAATGGTTCTTTAAACAATATTGTGTCACCACGAGTTGATGATTTAATTGTTGTTGTCATATAATACACACATTTTATTTAAATTAATTAAAAGTCCATTTTCATTCTCTAAATAGTCCCAGGAAAAACTGTCTACAGGAAAATCTCAAATAAAAGATCTCAGAAAATCTTTTGAGTCTAAATTATGATTATGAGTGTATGTTATTAATTTCATGGATTCATAATAGATATTATTTTTATAATTCCTGCCACAGAACTCCTATGTTTTGCCTTTATAGCTCTGTGCAAACTATTGTGAACTCACTTTTCTAGTCCTTGTTAAATAAAAAAAAAAAAAAATGTAAAAGAAATTTCCCATCTGCTGGATATGCTACTGTTCTGACACCATCTATTCTCTATTTTCCCAGTAATATTGTTTGTTATTCGTTAAAGTCCACTTTGTGCTACTAAGACTAATCGAGATGTTACTACAAGTTACTAGTAAAAATTCGACTTAAGGATTTTATTTAGTGAGTACATCACTAAATAAATTCTAATTCCCAACATAGGAATCTAACTCAAGACTCTAGGTTTACCGAGTTTATTAAGACCAGTAATATGAAAGCTATATAAACAGGACTTCAGATTTATGCTGAGCAAGACATATTTAGTGGCACAGTTACTTTAAGTGAAAACCCTAGTAGTAGGAGGAAGAAAGTAGACAACCGAAAACTAAAAAATGCAGAAAATTAAACTTGCAACAAGAATGGTTATGCTACTTCTTGATGTCCTGATTCATAATAATTGAGAAATTTCAAATTTTGATTGTACCCCTCTCTGATTGACTTGATAAGCATAAGTCAATATTTATACTTTTCTCTAAATTTCAGCGCTTATTTCAATGAAATTTCTTGAATTTCATTTAATTAGGATGCTCCTCTGAAACCAATACCAACAGGTATGCCTTTTTGAATTGATCCTCAGCCAACTAATCTTGTCTAAAATTGACAAAATTATAGCTGAAAAAGAGGAAATGTGCTTAACACATAGTAATCCCCTCCTCCATAACCATATTTAACCTCCCTGACTCCACTCAGACCTACCTGCTTAGTGCCTTTTGCCTCAGGCTCTCATGCCTTTATATTTTGAGGTATTGTATTTTATATATATATATATTTGTTTTTTTAGTATTACTGGATCTCGGGATGTCTGCAGACTATCATTAGGATTCCAGGTTCTTAATCTAAATTGTCACTAAATATTTAGATTCTTTCGTGATATATACCAATAAAACATAAACTATGGACGTTTGAACTTCTTAGTAACAATATTACTAAAAGTAATTCCCATATAGCCTTATAGTAAGGATAACATGGGAATTACAATCAGACATGACTTGGAGATACAAAAACCCTGATCTTACTGCTGACAGTTTGCAAACAGAAGTGTGCATTACACCAGGCACTACTATGTTAGGATACCAGTATAATAAAAATGTATTGTATGACTTTTAAACATTCAACATAAGCCCATTCAGAAGAATTCAAATACAGGAATTCACACTTAAAGAATTGAATAACAGACAACCTGCCCAGAAACAGTCAGATTTTGCTTTATTCTTGTATCTGTAAATTGCTATAAGTTCAAAGAAAACAGTGTAATTCATAAACGATATCTGTTGTAATTAAAAATAAAATGGCATATTTTGTTGAGTGTACTATTGTAATTTTGTTTAAAGAAAAATGTCCTATCAATAATAGACTTTATATATGTACTTTTTTGTTTTTAAATTGTTTAAATTCTAAAATATAATTTTAATAGCTACTAACAAACTTTAGTAGGAGACTCTAGTTTACTATAATATGTGTGGAATATAACACAGGAGAGATTCCTTAACCACCCATCCCTTGTCTTCATTAGCAGCTTGCTTCTCTATTTCGTTAACCTACTATGATATCACTTTGAGACTTCTATATTCCATTTGCTATCATCATAACATCAAAATAGTTTGTAATATAATTGTATTATAAAATATAAGCTTTCTGATAAATCATTATGCTATATTATGTTTGATTACCTAGTTTTTATTATAATTCTGTTTTAAATTATGCCTGTCAGTCATAGACTTTACACATTTGTAGTAACTAGACCTAATTCCAAATTTAGCATGGATTCGTACACAGTTACTCTTGATCATTACTAATAGCCAATCTGCATAATTTGTCTTTCCCTCCTATTCGTAGGCCTAAAGGTAGGGAGGGGCAGAAAATTGTATTTGTTCTGCACCATTTTTTTAAAAATATAATGTAAAATGTAAGTTACGGTTCATTCTGAGGGGTATCAGGCAAAATGACACATCAACCTCTTTTCCTTCTCCAATCTCGCAATCGTATCCTAACAAAAATGTCTCAACATTTTTATTCTTTACTTTGCTCATTTATAATTGCTCAACAAGATAAAAACAAGTTGCTCTAGCACAGTGTTGATATGCCACTCTCTCTTTTTTTTCTTTTTTTCAAATTGTGTCAATGTCACTAAGAGAAAAAGTTAAGTGCTGTTTTGAAATATTCGAATAATCTTGACAGCGTTTCCAACCACACTTGGCTAATTTTTCATTTTCATGGATCAAATTAAGGGAGACAAGCTTATATTGATTATGCCCTTAATGCGATCATGCAGCCCAATTCACATTTTAGTGAAATCAAATTATTTTTATAGCGTTATTATTATGAAAAGCCTAAAAATGAGTTTCAAACATTAGTAGAGTAAAAAAACTTTTGCCTGAAATGTGTATTTATGACTAGTAGCCAAAACCACCATGAAAAAATAAAAGATCCAGGTGTTTAACCTACATGTAACACATCATATACAAAGTTTCTTGTATATTAAATTGTATCATATGTATAAGAAAGTTTGTTTAATATGCATTGACCAATTAGAAGAGGGTACGGAGCAAATAGAAGAAAGATTAGAACATCACGCATTAGGGACAAGGCCAACCAACAGGACCCACCAGCATTCGTAACGCCAGCATGAGGACCAGCAGTCATTTTTGAAACCACTTTATCTGCATACTAAGAAATAAACAATTTATAGAGTATTTTATCTTTTAACAACCACATAATGATGCAGTAGATAAATTGGGATATACTATCCAACTTGTACTTAATCTATTCAAATTTATGATTCTTAGGTAAGGTTTAAATCGAGACTATTACTCCTACTTAACCCTCCTCCCCTACCCACTGGGTCGTGGGCGACCCAGAGCTGTTTTGTCGGCGCTTGTACGCACCTGTGCAAGGTGGGTAGGGAGGAGGGGGTCAATTACCCTCCCAGTAAGTCCTCTGGAAGCTGTACTAGCGATAAGGTAAGTGTGGTTGCTTTTCTAACCTTTATTCTAGTATTTTTCTAGAAAAATCTGCAAGTGTGGGTCGCATACGACCCAGGGGTAGCTTATGTGTCATGAATATTCTAAACTGTTTTCTTCTGTCTGGTCTAATTATTTTGTTTACATCTGCAGTAAAGATGGCCGAACGACGCCTTTTAATTACTGATGATGAAATTCGAGAGGAATTGTCCCGGCAGATGGAGGAAGAAGACGGTTTAGACCCAAGCGGCGAGTCTAGTGAACCTGGCGACGAAATTATCGCCAATGATGACGATGTAGCTGACGATGAAGAATATACTTCCGACCAGGGAGATGATGTTTTACCTTTTTCCCCTGGAGAAGAAAATGATGAAGTAAATTTTGTACTCGGGAAGGATCTGGAAACTATTTGGGCTAACAAACCTATAAGCACTAAGTACTCCAGAACTCCCAAAAAAACATAATTACTCATTTGCCAGGCCCAAAAGGGGAAGCTAAAGAGCTCGTGGACGAGAATAAATTATTTTCTCTCTTCATAAGTGAGAACATGATAGGCCTCATTGTAAAATATTCAAATGAAGAGATTGATACGAAGGCAGCTCAGTTCAACTCTAAACAATCTTTTATTGGACGGACTGACAACAACGAAATCTCTTGGGCTTGCTGCTTATGGCAGGAGTCCTAAAAAGTGGTGGATTGTCTACGGATGAGTTGTTGTCAACCACTCTAGGCCCTCCAATATTCCACTGCACAATGCCTAAATGCAGGTTTGAATTTCTTTTACACTGCATTCGGTTTGATTCAAAAACCACTCGAGCATCCAGAAGAGAAGAAGATAAGTTCGCTGCATTTAGAGAGGTATGGAACTTATTCAATGATAATTGTAAGATGCACTACACTCCCTCCGAATACCTTACAATCGTCGAGACACTTCTGGGCTTTAGAGGCAGATGCCCATTCCGGATGTATATACCCCAGAAGCCTAACAAGTACGGCCTGAAAATTATATCCATGTACGACGCGAAATCATTTTATTTCTGTGGCGGGATCCCATATATAGGCAAAGAGTTGAGAATTAGGCCTGATTTATTACTACCATCTCAATATGTTCTGAGCCTTATTGAACCAGTTACCAAATACTAACAAATATCGGTCGCAATTTCTTAAAAAGCTAGCCATCGCTCTCGTCACTCCGCACCAAGAACAACGGATGTCCAAGCCCATTCCAGGAGGTCTAAAATTGGCAATAACCAATTTTTTAAAAAAGGAAATGGTAGAACCAGGGCCTACAAAATCTTCAGAAACTTCAAAACGAGCTAGGTGCAGTTTCTGTCCCTGGAACAAGGATCGAAAAAGCAATTCCAGCTGTCAGCTTTGCCAAAAATCTATTTGTGGTGAACACAAAATGGGTATTTGTCCATCTTGTTTGACCGAAGCGGGATTGAATATTTCAAAATCACCAATATATTTAAAATATGAAGGATTAAATTGCCTTGAAATATAGTATAATGTAATATTTCTTGTAATGTATTATTTACCTGTTCATTAATTTTGTTTTTACAATTTGTTATTTATTTTTTACCTTTGTTTGCCTTTTCAAGATTAAAAATGATGTTTCTATACTTCATAAGTTTTGTACTTTTCATTTTAAATCCTAAATGATTTATTTTTATATGACAAGATGAATTTCAGGTCCATGGGTCGTACACGACCCAGGAGTAGTATATGTGTCATAGAATACAAGGGTAGGGGAGGAGGGTTAAAGTTGGAATGACTATCTTTGCAGCAGGAGAAACACTAAAAGGGAAATGGTCCCCATTATGGTCAGACAATAGTAAGAGACAATATGATATAGACAGTTAAACTTAAGTAATTACAAGTAATCACCATTACTATCAATTACTTTCTTCATATTTCATGAAATAACAAAGTAATTTGTCTTCCTAATTAGACAAATAGATTATCAATTTGTATAATATATTCGAATGTTTAATAAAGCTTAAATATTTTTGAGATTTAAAGTTCATTATATTAGGAACATTTCTAATTTTACAAAAGCACCAACATTATTTTGTTATAAATCGTCCAAAAAGTATGATACAAATTGAGTAAGTTAAAAAAAAAAAAATTAACATTCCTTCAGAACTAATATAAACCCACAGTCATAAACAAACAAACAAATGAATAAGACAACCCAAAAATGACATATAAAAGGCTATTGAACAAAAAAAGTTATAGATAGAATAATTTAATAATGAAAACAAACCGGAAAAAAAAAGAGAAAAACACTACAAATGATACCAAAATAAATAAATAAATGTTACTAGAAAACAATGCCAAAATTTGTACACTGTTTTCAAGTAGCTCTTATGCTACAGATATATACAAATACTGGCCTAAGAAATACATTGATCTTCTACCAATAGTATATCATACAGGGCCTATAAATATGTTTGCTTTGGGAAGTTGCCTATTTTAATTTTTCTAATTAAATACTTTTATACACATGATATACAAACTTACAAAATACTTGTTCAATAAAAAACTGTATACATAAATAATTGAATTTTAACAATCAATAAACCTATAAAATATATAAAACACACTATGAATACAACATGATTTTATTAGAATAAGCTTAAGTGCAACAGAATATATGCACTAAACAGAAAATCAAAGTTTCGTGTAGTTAATTCGATGTGAACGCTCGGGATAAGATTCCTTAAAATGTAAAAAATCTTAAAACTATACAAATAAATTCTTCAAAAAGCCAATGTTACTATGTAAGTAGAAAAAATAAAGCAATGAATATTCCTAGAATTGTTCCTATGGATGCTCATGCAACTCCACATCCAATAATAAAATAAATTATGTACGCTTTAATGATATAAATTCAGACATTAAAATTAATATAAATTATATAATCAGGAAACAACAAACATAAAAGTAATGCTGCAATAAACTTAATTTAAAAGCTGTAAGGCTTTTGTAAATTACTAGAATAAATATTTACCAAAGGAAATTATATTAAATAACTCCAAAAATCTTTAATAAAAAAATTAAATAAATATAATTAATTTGTACGAGAGATACACCATTTAATATTAATATATATAAAAAAGATATTTAAAATTCAGGTTTCAAAGATATTTTTTTAATATAAAGTATATAAAAAAAATATTGGACAGCTCAGAATAAATTTGAAAGTAGACGACCGTACAAAAAAGTAAAATACCATTAAAAAAAAAATGAGATAACCAGTAGTTGATAATGCTTCCATAAAATAAGGTAAAAAGTGTTTTAAAATTGTAAAGGTATAAGGGGAAAAAATATATGTCATTTTCAAACTTGGAGTATATCTTGATATACAACAAGAAAAATCATCTTTTATGAGAATTAAGTAAATATTTGCTGAGGCAGTTAAGAAGTATCAAAAATAGAGCAAGTTGAATCCACGGCAAACAGCAAAGAACCCAGCAACTAACTGCATATGTAGTAGAGAAGGGATTACTAAGATTATAACACAATTGGGCACTGTACAACACATATCCTAATCAAGACCTAGCTACAATCCATAGCAAACAATAAACACCTCCAATTTTACAATTGGAATTTAATGTTTAATTTATTTGATGCAATTTTATACTTAAAAGAAGCTGTCAATTATTTTCCATAACCCATTAATTGTGAGATTCATGACCCACTTATGCCAATGAAGTTGAAATATCATTGAGGAAGTTCTGTTTTATTCAGTGAAATTCCTAGGCCTTTTACCCAACAAAGGAAGATTTTTATTATTTTCCCATGAATTGGAAACAACTAGCTCTTTTTTGCTATCTCAAATAAAAAATTTAATTTATTCTTCTCTTCACGGTTCATTATAAATTGAGTTACCATGTTCTTTTACCCAGGCTTTTCACATTAAAATTAATAGATAACTAGTAGCAGTGAGATATAAAGAGAACAATTCTTTTTCACAGCTATCAGAATAAAACTAATAAACTTTATAAAGAGCTATTTATATTATCCCATATTATTCTTTTAACTGTGAACCAACTACAACCATACTTCTTTATTATACTAATTCGGCTTACAGGCAGCTAAACATTACAATTTGTTTTTACAATTGGTGAATAGTGTAAAGCTCCAAATGAATCACAGTGTCAACTATAGTGTACAGTTGCTCCCTTTTGGCTAAGGAGCAACACAACTCATACCATTTCCTTAAATGTACTTCTCTAATAAATCATTTATTGTACTTTAAGCTCAAACATTTTTTATATTGCTAACTTTAGACTTTTCAATCTAGACTATAATAATAATAATAATAATAATAAGGCAAAAAGTCAAAAGACAAGTGAAAAGTTACTACAAGAAAATAAATACGAGTGGATTAATTTCTACCCACATGCATTTTTTTGGAAATTACAAAAGCTTTGAGAGAATTTTATTACAAAAACAATAGTTTATGGGTATTTTTCTTTAAAACAAAATTTGTTCCTTATACCGAGTAGATACAATAGGTAGAATTTGATAAGCCAGCTATATTTTACCGTCCTTTTGGGCACATTCAGATTGTGTTCAAAAGATTTTTCTATAATAAGGCTACACCAAAAGAAGTGTCCCATATGTAGTGGTCATTGAAAATGGCGCTATTTCTATAAAAGTTATTAGGTAAAAAATTGGGTTGAAATGTTTTACAAATTCTCAAATCCACCCTACTATAAGTGTTCAATTGATTCAACCCAATAGCTAGGCAACTGCCCAGACACAAACAGTAAACAACTTCCAACTTGTTTTAGCCAGCCACCTGGTCAAGACTAATGAGGGAACTGAATACATTTACTTTACCCATTTATTTATATACTTTTACCTAATAAATTTTCAGTAATTAATGACAAGCCTTTCAGCAAAACTACATTCTTCTTCTCATCTCAATATATAGTAAAATAATAATTCACAAGGATTAACTATGTAATCACAATTCAACAGGACAATGTCTTTTATTTAAGAATACTAATGACAAATTGAAACACTAAGAAGACAGTGTTGGAGTGAGGTTAGAAGCCCAGTCAAGTACAACTAGGTATAAAGAAGAATTCTCAGATAAAAAAATATTGTCTGTAATTGTGAATAAATAATTTAGTACATCCAGGAGTACCACAAATTTTAATGTAGTTAGCAGTTTTGAATTGCAGAACCCCTAACATCGCTAGTTTTAACAATTAATGTTTCTATAGAATAGTTATTCTTTTAGTTACATCAACTACTTTATCGTCATGCATTTTTATTAAAAATATAAAGGCAAAAATTCTGTAAATAGAAAATTAAACTATACAATTTTGTTATAAACCAAACTTTTATAATCTTCTAATCTAAACATAGTAAAAATTTGAACGAAAAAATAATTATCAGGCTGAGCTTCAATTAGACAATGTATCTAGTAATGAAGCATCAGGTGAAAAATGATTTATTTTTTGCAGTTATTTTCACTTGTTTAATTTGACTATCTGCCAAAATTATTATTAAAAATTGAAAACATATTTTGCATCCAAATCTTATATTTAAAGAATTATTAAATTACAATATCTTTCCAAACATTATAAGTACTAAATGTATAAGATTCCTATAAGAGGAACGCCATTAAAGTAAAAAGTGACAAATATAGTTTGATTTCTTATATATAAATCTAAACAACAACATAACTTTCCTGTACCAGGTGAAGTACTAACAGTAATATAACAGTCTTTAAGTAGGTACAAAGGTACAGGTAGTTAGTTACGAGCAATATATTCAAATAACGATGATTATGAAATAATATTCATTCTTATTTTCCCAAGGGTTAAAAAAATTGGACATTTTCGCCTGTTATAGTCTAAACAGTCTATAAAGTATTTTATACATAGTATCACCACATTGTAATGAAATTTCTTCTGAAGAAGAAATAAGTCATTTAAATAGAACAAATTTCTATTCAATAGCTAATATTCTTGGAAAGACAATTAGAGTATATTTCAAAAAAAGAAGAAATGAGATATGCTTCATTAAAAGTTATTACGCACAATGTAATTCCTAGAAGACTAAAATACATATAGCCATAATGGCAGTTACAATATGGTGTAAAATAATGAAATGTTTAGACAGAAATAGATCAAAGAGTTATGTACAATACAAAACAAGAAACAAAGAACTTGTACAAATGTAAGTCTATTCCTTCAACTTTTTAACAAGATCTTCTATTGCCTGATGTTCAACTAGGCCTATGAATTTATCAATGACATGACCATCTTTAATTGCAAGGACGGCTGGGACAGCTTTCACTTCAAAAGTATGAACAAGCTCTGCATTTGCTTCAACGTCGACGATAGCCAAATCAATCTGAAACATAACCATGCAGTTATTGAACATTACATAAATATACAAGACTGACTCGCATGAGGACTCTAAAACTGAAATAAAAACTCAGACACCCATATTTTAATAAATATTTAAAAATATATCTGTAATGCATAGCTAGATATGTAAACAGTACTATTCAATCAGGAGTGAAGTAGCAACTAGTCTAGGTCTGTCAATAATGATGTGCAAAGTAAAGAACAATTGAAGTGTTTGGACTAGTAATATTCAATTTCTATGAATAGGAAGTCCTGTTTTCCACAGCACCAAGGTAGTGAGTTCCTACTTTCAAGCATACTAAGTTTTAAGTCTTCTCCTAGTCACAAACAGTTTAATAATTTTTTGGTTTAACAACAAATTATGATATAAAATTTATGATAAATATTCCCACGAAGCAGCAAAACTAAAAAAAAACAAAAAAAAATATAGAAGGAAAAACGAGAAGGAAGTGAGGGTGAAGAGAAAAAAGTTGTTCAAGAAATAAATAGGTATTTACAAAATATATAATACTATATCGATCAGATCTTATCTAAAATTTTATTCAGATTCCACCAGTAGTAGAATGAATAGTTTTGCGAAAACAATTATTAACAATAAAGTTCGAGTCATTCCTTATACTAGTAGGGTGCTAACATATTAAATTGTCATATCGTAAACCTGAGCTGGAATTATGAAGTATAATATGGAATAATCATAAATTTATTACATGTATTTCTGGGAAGAAATCGACAAGTAAAAGTGATCATAATAGCTTAGCTTACTTAAATGGGTATAAAAAAACAAAAAAAATACACATCAAGAAATCATCAATGAATGATATTCCATCAAAATTTGATATTTAAAACATATATTTAATCTAGGCAAAGAAAACAGCAAATTATTTAAGAAAATCTAGTAGAGAATCAAATCAAGATTATTATCAGATCAACATTACTGGGGTGCTCGGTTCAAAACAACTATATATCTTAATTTCAAAATTTTCTGAATATAAAGAAATTGGAAGTTATTAAAATATTTTCAGAAAAAGTATCCCAGAAAATTGATCAAAAATTATTTTGTATTTATCTGAAGAATCCTAACAACACAATTAAAATAATGATTCCTCATAAAGCTATATTAACAATAGTTTTATAAATATATATATATATATATATATATATATATATGGACACATAGGGATTTTGAAAACTTTAATTCAAAATCACTTCACAAGATGAAGGGAAAGAAAAATTATAAAATAAATACCCCATTGCACCTATATGAAAACTCAATTAAAATAACATGAAGAAGGTGACCCAACTCTGACTTTTTATCGACACATACATTTTTACCCTTAGTTTATTTAGAATAAATATTATATTTATTTATTTTTTTTAAACTCATAAACTTCTTCTTCAAGTCCTTATTCAACACATTAACAAGTTCTGATATTTTATAAAATAAAAAAAAGTCCGTCACACAGGGGCTGCGTTAACTAAGCAGATATCTCAAGTGCATCACGTTTTTGCATTTATCTCAAAAACTAAAAGTTCAATGAGAACAATATTTGGTATTTAAGCTTCAAATAAAATGCTTCATAATATAATAGAATATTTTTAATATGAGATGAGTAGGAGTGGGGGTTTACTGAGGACCAAAAACTAAAATATGCAAATATCTCATTTAATAATCACGATAGTGAAAAAATGCACATAACAACATTTATAGAACATTAAATTTGCCATAAGATTGATTCTTTACGATTTTTCGATCCGACGCACAATAACAGAGATATTAAGAATTTTCGAAATTCTCCCCCTCTAACCCCCCCTCCCCCTGGTCCGATTTCAGCCGTTAACGAACTTGATCTGTCTTTTTGTATAAAACGATTATATATCGAGTTTAGTAAAGATAAAACAAAAATTGCGACCACTAGAGCGGTAACAGACAAATATACATAGAGATAGATAGATAGATAGAAAGAGATATATATATATATATATATATATATATATATATATATATATATATATATATATATATATACAGTTTTCAACAGACCTCATTTTCGTCATCTCCTGGGTAGGATCGATGGACATTTGAAGAAAAATTTTGAAAACCGCGTCATGAGTACAACCTCAATAGCTTATTTCCCTTGAGGGAAATCTGCTAAAATTCATTTCAATGCTCTTAGAATTTCCAGTTATTATTTTTTTATTTTGTATTGGTATTAGATTAAATTTTATCTCTTGTTCATAAAATTTATCATTCAATTCAGCTTTAAGGATGGGCTGAGTTCATTCAAAAATGGGAAAGTTCTCCTAAGAAGCTTCCACATTTAGATTATTTTTATTTATTTGTTTGACCAACTTTTTATTTGGTTTGTCAGGTTAGCTAATTCTTTATTTTACTTTTCAAATTACCATTTAATTTTTTAATTTGATTATTTAATTAATCTCTAAACATATCCAAAAGGAAATTCATATTGTTCATTTATTTACGTACTTAATTGTTTCATTTGCTTATTAAGTTTTTTATCTTACTCATCGAATTTATTATTTAGTGCTCAGATTGCTTTGAAAATGTAATTTACATCAGTAAGGGGGAACTCCTGTTGATGGCATAAATCTGCCTCTTGATATACAAATATTGAGAGGTTTCCACAAACCAATCCTCCTTAGGTCTTTGAAAAATATTATAAAATAGGTTACCGCTGATATATATTTTAATGTGCCATGAATAAATATTTTATTGCTGATATACAATGACAACAATATATTCAGTTCATTTAGGAATAAAAATGAATTGTAAGTCAACTTCTTAGACTAATAAAATACTTCTCTTATTCAAAAGACAGAAATTCATTATAAATATCTCAGAATGAAAAATTAAGATATGCATAATATAACTAAAATGAGCATTGCCCAGAATACCTGTTCAGAGCTGTCCAACATACTTTTAAGTTTAGGTGTGAGAATATGGCATGGGTCACACCATTCTGCATGAAAATTAACTACTACAGGTACTCTAGACTGCATCACCTAAACACAAATTAAAAGCAACATTGATAATCTCCATTAAAATTAGGTAAATCATTTTTTTTTTCTTTTTTCAGCTACATACATACCCATGTTTTCGACTGTTTTAATAGTTCTATTGTTTTTCTTGCTTTAAGTTAGTAAATTAATTCCAGATTGTAAGCATGTTAGAGATAAAAGTTTGGTACTCTTTTCATACATACAACTAATACAAACTTTTTTATAACTCCCATTCGTTCTGTCCCAAATGATGACCTTGTATAAATAACATCTGTTCATAGCTTGCCTTTGATTTAAACATCTTCTAGCTTCCAAGTGTTTCTTTTTTTGTTAGCTAACTGAATGTGTCTATGTTCAACAATACCAGTAATTTTGGAAAAAAATTAATAAAAGACATATACTTCTGTCTATTTGTGTGGTGTATAGTGTTCCCCTGGAAACTGTTAATCTCGGTAATTTAGCATTTTTTATTGGCTTCAATCTACATCAGTCCTTGGAGAACTACCAAAAAATATTTTATGTGTCTTTAATATAAAAGAATAAACGGATTAAGAGGTGATGTATAATGTAAACTGATCCTCCTAGTAGCAGTTCCAGTGGTGAAATGGCTCCAAGACACATTCAGCGATGTGAATAAAAACTAGTATAAGCAAATACTAGGGATTTCTTAAGCAAATGCTACGTTTTGTGTGAATAAACACTCCTAGCACTTGCTAGGGGTAGTAAGTTCTAGAGTTTTCCCGGCTGAGTAGTAAATGCTTAAAAAATGGCGTGAATAAAACTTTTGAAGTAGATTGTCCTGTAGCATATGCTTCAATATTTTCAAGCCTGGTCTGGGGCATGCTAGACTTTTTCCTAGCATTTACTACCTGTCTGCTCAGTCCACAGTTTGTTGTTGATCATGGCTGAGTTTATGCCTATTCGTCAACGTAAATTTTATTCTGTTCGCTCTGGAATAAACGAATGTAATTGTAAAGAACTGTTAAGGTTTAACAGTGAGAGTGTTGATTTCCTTGCGGCACAGTTTCTTGAAGAAAGTGATACTCGTGGCGGTGATATTTCCAGAAAACAGCAAATGGAAATATTTCTAAGGTTTGTGGGTGATCCTGGCTTTCAGTCTGGTGTAGCTCAAGATGTGGGTGTACATTGTACTACTGCTAACAAGACTATAAGGTACATGATGAGTAGAGTAGTTGAACAATCACATAATTGGATAAGGTTTCCAACTACTGGTGAAGATATGTCCTACTGGACAAAATATGATGGAGCAGTTTGTCTTTTAGGAGATTCAGGATACGGTTTATCCCCATGGTTGATTACACCGTTCAAGCCTGCACGAACGCATCAAGAACAAGAGTTTAATCTAATCCATGCTAGAGAAATGGTTATAATAGAAAGGTGTTTTGGCCAGTTAAAAAGGAGATTCCCAATCTTGGGAAACTGTGTTAGAGTTGCATTAAACAACATTCCACAAGTGGTAGTTAGTTGTGCTGTGCTACACAACATTGCCAAGCATCTAAAGGATGACTTTCAGTATGGGGATCTTGATAGCGTCCCAAATGAAGATGACCAACCTGGGGTGGTTCGTTATGAAAATCCCGACACAACATTAAGAGGCAAAGAGAAGCGTGCCAATATGATGGCGTATTTGAATATTCAGTGAGGAAATTGTTTTTGTGAAATTGAACTTAGTAACGTTTTCATGTTTTTCTCACGCAAGCACCTATTTGCACACAATTTTGTATATATATATTTTTTGGGGATATGGGTTTTGTTTTTTTTACTGAATAAAATCATCTTATTTTATATACTAGTTTTTATTCACACCATTACTGAATTATTTCAAATTACAAGTTTGTTTACAATGGTAAGAATTATAATCCTAAGAATCCTACATTAGTACAATCCAAAGGAAAATACAACTTATGTAGCTTATAATTAATTACAATGTGAATAGAGTATGACAATCATCAACAGTTACATTAGTTTGAGTAGACTTTTCAACGGTTTGCTTCTTCATGGTTTCCAACAATATAGTTTTCTTCTCCAGTTTGATCTTATTCAGTTTGTATTGTTGCAACAAAACAATCCTTTGCAACTGCGGTGTGGACAGGTCTTTAGTTTCATCTGCTTTATGACTCGACACAATTTTTTCACTTTTTCTTATCTTATTTTTGTGGTGGTCGGCATCAGATTTAGTTTTCATCGGCTTCTTTGTTTCTTGGCTCTTCGGTTCTTCATTTTTATTTGGTTTCCCTTCAGTTTCTGTATTCGGCAAATTTTCTTGGATGTCATCACTGGTCGGTTGCTGAACTGGGGGCCCAGCCCTTGTGCCAACTGAAATATTACCCGGGATTTTATGGAATACTGGATTATCATCTTCTATCAACTCCAAGAATGTTTTTTCCCACAGTTGTAGTTTAATTTTCCTGTTTCCCGTCACTTTTACGTCAGTCTTCTTCTTAACGGTAGACTTCACATTGTTCAATGCTTTTATTAGTTGGCCTATAGTAACTTGTTTCCCCAATGCACCACAGTAGTGAGAACGTAAGGTTTCCCAAGCTTCTTTCTTAGCATTCATCACAGCAGGGGTTTTTGATTTGCTAAGTAAGACAATGTGATCCGAAAGGAGACGTACAAACAGAGTGCGATCAATTTTATTAAAATCATTGTCAGATTCTTCTGATGATGAATACATATTCAATCTTCTAACACGTGGTTGAACAGAGTGAGAGAGGAATATGCCGCCGATGTGGAGTAGACTGAAAGGTAGTGGAGGGGAGAACGTGTCATGACAGGAACGTTAAAACCTAGCATTTACTTGGTCTAGCATGTACTATCCCGCGAGTAAGTGCTTGGGTTTTTCCGGATTCTACTAGACTTGCCTTAGTATTTTCTACAAATCTTTATTCACACTGATTTGACCAAATACTTACTAGACCTAGCATATGCTAGTTAGAAAGTGCTAGTTTTTATTCACATGTGTTATTATATAAATGAATTTATGTAATATACTTTTTTGATTTTTATTTGTCTATAAATTTAAATATTTAAAGTATATAAGAAATTGAAAATTTACATCAAGAAAAACTATAATAAAATTATCAATAGAAAAATCAGCTTTAAGAGTTACAGAGATATTAATGACAGTTAAGTGGTCATAACACCAATTGTATGGAATGTAACAAGTCAATTGGTACAAATCATCAATAAGCCTAGAACCCAATGGAGATAATGGAACATTTTTGATTTATTAGACATATGAACTAAAGAATTAAATCGCCAAGATAATTAACATGATTTGATAAACGATTTGATCAATTATGTCAACAATGAATGACATCCTGGTTAGATGACCATGTTTGAAAAAAATATATCTGTATTGAATCTATAGCAGATTTGGCATGAAATAATATCAAAGAGAAACTGGGCAGTCTGAACTTTTTATTGAGAAATTAAGTGTAGGGACAAAGAATAATTTTTGAAAAAAATATCCTTTTGTAAATTGAATAAACATACAATATCCAATGAAATTGCTGTAATTTTTAATATCTCAAAGGATGATTTTACTAAGAGACTTCTTAGAACAGATAAAGTTTTATTTTTTGTACAGTTAAGTCTAAATAGAGAAAAATAAAAAGGAAAACAGTTATTGAGAACTAAGTTTCTTGACTGAAATTATGCTCATGAATAAAAGAAACTTGGATTTAGCAGAAATTATCAGGGAACTTCATGAAAGAGGTGTAATGATGAAAAAAGTACATAACTGTTATGAAAGAAATCAGAAAAACTCTCCCCTGAACAAGTTCTTTCACTTTTAACTTATCAAATTCATTCTCAAAATATTATGTAATATATAAAAAGTTTTTTTTTTTTTTTTTTTTTTTTTTAATGTATAAAGATGTATTTTTCTTATTCTGCTTATAAATAAAGATAAAGGTCATAAAAGAAAATGAGTTGCCCCTCAAGAATAAGTATTAGGGAAATTTCAAAAGAAATAAAACTTCAGGGAATAATAGAACACATTGAGAATTTTGAAGATAACTCATCCTAATCAGCCTTAAAAATGTGAAGTGAGGATTAAAAAAATAAAAAGAAGACTTGCCTTTTTATCAAACTCATCAGTGCTAGTTATATTAAATGATTTGCTTCTAGCAGGTGGTCCACAGAGTAAGTGTCGAGCCAAGAGGAACCTCTGATAAATTCTTATTCCTAAAACAAAAAAAAGAACGATTCACTTCATCCGGCAATACAAGTAAGGGATTTATTAAGAAAGCATCACATTTCTCCAAGAACTAGCTGCTAGCCACAATAATGATTTATTTTCACATGTCCTAGACCATCATAGTCATATGCTAATAGCTGTACAACTCTAAAACTAGATTGAATCACACAAACCGATCATTTAATATAGTGTAAGTGGCCAATAATTTATAATGAATTACTAATATACTCTGACTAATATTACTTATTATATACTCTGAATTAAAAAATAAGAAATCAATAAAAACTAAACTAACACATTCTGAATGTATTTACATCCCACCCTATTTAAGCGACACACTTATATAAATGTATATAAAACATACATTATTCTATATATATATATATATATATATATATATATATATATATTAAAACAGTTAGTTAATGTGTTCTTATAAAATTTAAAGCAAAAGAAACATTATTATTGGAGGTTCAAATAAATTTAAAGAATTTTCAGTGAAACAAACAAGTATTGCACTCGTACAATGGCTCTTTTTCCCTCCAAGGGAAATCTTCTATAAATAGGTTGATCCTTGGATTGCCTCCAAAGACCAAAAGTAGCTAGAACTAAGCCCAAATTTACACAAAAATATTCTTTAATATGTGCAAACACACAGACATACGCATCCTATATTCCCACTGGTTGATGGAATTGCACTTTGTAAAATAAAAGGTAGTACAGTTTAACAGACCCTATATAGAAAATAAAAACAGCATAATAAACAAAGAGACCGTGGCACCATCTAGTTTGGGCCACAAATAAACCTCAGAAGTGAACAGTGTTTTGAATATTTTTGTCTAAATTAAAATTATTGCTCTATATATTTTATTTATTTAAAAGTTTAAAAGTGATTTTTTGTGAATAAAATATTGCCTTTGTATCAATAACTGAGCAACATAAAGAAGCCAAATTGTGTTTAGCAACAACAAACCTTGGTGTTAGCAATAATATAGTATTTACAGGTTGCAAATAGGTAATTCCCATTGCCTTCTGCATCAGACCATCCAGCAATAAAGGCGTTATGAGGAAAATTCCATTCACACCAGGAAAGGCACAAGTGAAGAAAATTCTATTCAAGGCCAGAATTGTTAGATAGTCACCCCTCGGTAGCCTGTAGCCTGCATAAGCTGACTAATGATAGGCATCAGCCAGTATGAGTATGCAGACTATAACTTTAATCTAGCCTCCGGTTTTGCCCCACTGACATTGTGAGAATTTAGACAGGGAAGGGAGTTAACAACCTGTGATATTATATCAGCTGTGAAATTTTCAAAAAATAATCCCAGTCAGGAGGTAGTTGGGAGAGGACTATGATAACTCTGCTATCTGATATCTCTGCCATTTCAGAATATTAAAAAACATGTATTTCATAAGAGTACTCAATGAGAAGAACTTTGAGTGATCTGTTACAACATGAAGATCAACCCTTCCCCCCCCCCCCCGCCCCCGAAATAAATAACAGTCATTAACAATAAAGAAGAATAACAATCCATAACTGCCATGCCAAGTTTCATGAATTTATGTTAACAGATAAAGATCATTTCATATATAAAGATTGTAATAGATACGTGAAGATACGCATGGCTGCACTATAAAGGCCTAGGGGACAGGAAACCTAAAATGATAGTATGGAGATAAACCATGACAGAAGTCAAGCAATAAGCCCCCCCCCCTACCAAAAAAAATGCACTAATATGGAATTACAAAAAGTACTCACCAAACATTATAAAAATATTTCAATACTGACCAAATTATACAAATTGATCAGTATTTATACTCAGTCAAGAGTATTAACATAGTTTACTAATAAAATATTAGCTCTATAGTAGATTACTGTAAACCTTATCAAAATTAATAAGCAAAACATAACAAGATAAGGGCAAGCAAAACAAAATTAGATAAGGCACCAAATTAATAAACTAAAAATTTTTCAAGCATTTGTTTTTTTTTTCCAGGATGAATGTTTATTAAAAAGGGTACTTATGTTTAACCATCACCTAAGGTAATATTAAAAATAACCCTCCGATGTATAGAGGGTTTCAAATAAACTAACTAACAAACACTTTTTTTCTTTTTAAATTAAATCTTAGATAAAATATCCAATAAAAGCATGATTATACATCTGAATATTTATTTAAAATTTATTTAGCATAATCATTTTATTACCCAACTTAAGGAAACAGCAATAACTGTCCTTCCTCGTTAAACTTTTTAAATTGATAACTCAATTAGCAAATAGCAGTCAATACGAGTAGTCTAACTCTTTTAATCAACTAAAGAAAACCAATCAGGTGGTGTTGACATTAAGTTCAAAGCAAAACTTCACTCTTATTTACTCAAAGGAATTAACTTTTACTTACTAAAAGTTTCCCAATCTCCTGTAATTTATTCTAATACTCTAAATGTTTTAATTCTGGAAATCAAAGAGAGCTATAGAGTGCTGATCAGACAATTTTGTCACATGTCAAGGATCATTTAGGCTGAAGCAGAAAATAGAACAGTTCAAACATGTGAATGAAGTGATAAATTAAGAATATAAATATTTTGACCTAGCTCATTGACGAGACATATCATATAATTTCAAGGCCCACTAGACTTAGAAAAGAGTAGTAATCAGTAGATATCTCATCTATATAGCTATGGTAGTATAGATTAGACTATAATCTATAACATTTAAAATTGGGGAAAAATAAATAAATAATACTTGTAATAGAAAATTACTATTGATTAGAAAGAATACATTTAAATAACACATTTGAATTTTGTTGGGAAACAAAGTAATTTGAATTATGGGTTCAATTCCCTCATAGCCAAAGAAGTCTACTTATCAGCAGACACAATACATAAAAAAAAAATTCTTACTCTATCCAGAATAGCAGAGTCAAAACTTGTAGAATATAATGAAGAACATTGTTAGTAAAATTATTTAATCAGGGTACTTCGGATAAACTATGTAGTCTAAATTAGTGACATAACAAATTAAATCAAAATAAAATTACAATTAGGAAGAACATGGTATACAAAAAACAAACAAAAAAAATTAATTAAAAATAGATGAAAATTATAAAATAAAAGTTACTGGTGAATTTATTTGCAAAATCTTAATTAAAGTAGAGTGGCAAACTCAATTCCCGCCTGGGCAATAGGAATTTATTTAATGAAGAACCCATTAAATAGAATCCTTAGTCCTCCCTAGCTAGAAAAGGGTGGTAAACTGTAGATAATCCATCCAAATTAGCCATATTAACAAAAAGATGATGTAAACATAAAAAATAATAATAACTAAGGAAGCAAAAAGAATTCATTTCAGGATATAAAAAATGTGTATACTTGATTCTAATGTTATTAAGAAAACATCCTGATTACAAAACTCCACTACTTTGTTGTTATTGATCTTTGCAGTATACATAGTTCTTGTTTATTGTTCATTGCAGTATACATGAAATACCCAAGGTTTGAAAATTTAATTACAAGAAATATAAGTTGGTCAATAGTTTCTAATGGTGATTTTTGTAAATTGTGTATGGTGTTACAGACTATTGTAGATAACTAGTCTAATCTGCTCATTATCCACACAAGCTTTGTGGCAAGCTTCATAGGCTGCAATGTTACCTTCAGTTTTTTTCACACAGTTCAGACACAAACATTACATGGATCCATTCTTGCACTTAACACAAGTAAACAGGGTAAAATGTTTCATCCCAAAGCTATCAGGGAAACTAGCCTTCTACTTAAAAATCCCTTTAAAAAAACCTTTGAAACTGTACAGCTGTTTTAAGTTATTTTTTAAATAATCGCAAGAGTTAAAATCAATGTAATTAAAGGAATAGTGGGTTCAGCAAAAAATAGAAAAGAAAAAAGTCCTCTCTACTTTAAATAAATGTGAAACATTGACCAATAATTCCCTGTAATTTCACAAACTTAGATTTCTTTTAATGACCTGATATATTTATAATAAGTCTTACTGAGAATGATAATATTCATCATAAATATTTAAATTAAAAGGCTAACTTTGCAAGCAATTAACACCTCATAGAAAGAACTAGCCATTGTGAGTGGAAAATGGGTACTATGTTTCGTACTTGAGGTGTTTAAAATCAAAACCTGTGAGTCCATTTTTCATTTTTTTCAGATCAAAAAAATATGAAAATTTAAATTTTAGAAAAAGGAGTTCAATATTTCCCAACCATTTTGGTATGATTAAATGTAGCTATTTGAGCATTACTTTTGACATTTTTAAGAAATTTTAAGTGATCAGGTGCACCCACAATAATGTTTTGAAAGATGGACTTAGTAGACTTTGATTCAATTATTTTTTCAAAAGGAATATTTTTAAATTAAAGATGACATAATAATAAACATAAACATAAAAAAAAAATTGTATTCTCACTTTTCCATATAAAACAAATTTACAATTGATAAATATCAAACAAAAGCATTTTCATTTGGATCTTCATTGTCAGAATGACTTTCTTCCTGTTTGTCCTCATCAGCTTCTTTTTTTGTAAGGATGCCAAATAATATTCTAATCAAGGATTTGAAGTCCACTGATCGCCAAAATGTTTTTTTAACAAACAATCTATATCACGGAGCTATAGTATAGTGGGTTTATGTTATTAAACACAGGAATTGGTTTGTCACTGTAGTTGATTTTGATTTGAAAGTTGACTTTTAAATGGTATTTTGAAAGGGATTTAAGTCGTTTTGATTCAAAACATCAGACCAGTAAGTAAAACATAGTTTGAACTTATGAAATCGCTGAAGATATGTTTTTTTTCATTTTTTGGACTTTGCAGGTTTTGATTTTAAAGTCCTCATTTACAGCACAAAAAAACTAAATAATTAAAATTTAAGTTATTTACTAACGGTCAACTTGTGCTACTAAGGTTAATTGGTAATGGTTATCTACAGGTTTCAACTCTTTTCTAACCAGGGGGACTATGGATTTTATTCAATAGATTTGTCATTAAATAAATTTCAATTACATATGTGGGACGGACCCATCATTTCTGGGTTTACAAAGTGAGACTTTCTCACATAATGAACCTGAGCCCCATTTAAATTTTAAATAACAATATATAAGTGTGCGTGTGTGTGCGCGTGCATGGGTGTGTGTGTGTGTGTGTGTGCGTGCATGGGTGTGTGTTCATTTTTATTTCAATGAGTGTTATTTTATTTATTAGAAATATAAAACATACCCCTCATGATGAATGATTAAGCTCTGATAAGAGTGGGCCTGGTCTGAGCCATGAGAGTGTCAACAAATAGGAAGCAGAAGCCAGCGATGGTAGAGAAGACAAGGAGAGCCAGCAAGCACAGCCGTGGGATGAACAGAGGATCCTCAATCTAAAAACAGATTTACATATATTACAAATAATCTCCAAACAATGCATTACTCTTAGAATAATTGTTTGTTTCTACCAAACAGATAAAATAAAACAGAGAGTTCATACATTGTATTTTTAACCGGAAACCAATTTATTACATAACACATAAAAACTATATATACATACATACACACAAATGTTTAAATATTTTTAACACTTTAGCCTTAAAAGTTGTGAATAGATTTATTATACTCAGATCCAAGAAGGTCTATGAATATATATTAGCATTTGCTATCCACCCCCATAAATTCACTAAAATATCTTAAGACTGCCGAAGAACAGATGACGAACCCGCATATGTGTAAGTATTTTTTTTTTGCTTTCAGCCAATAGTATGCCTCCACCACTGCCCTCAATTTTCACTCATAGCACCTGGGGCACTAAACACCTCATGTCTAGCTTAAATTCCAATTTCTGTTAATATAGGCTCCTTCTTACTCAAAAAAATTCCAAATCTCTTCATTATTATACATTATTATATGTCCGATTGATAAATTGTATACAGCTAACCTTATTCCAAATAAAATGTACTATAAATACTGTCATGTACATTTATTCTCCATCTTTAATATTAACAGAGATATTTGCATTTTTTTTAGTTTCCAGCCTTCAGTAAGCCCCCTCTCCTACTCATGTCATATTAACAGTAAGCTGTTACTTCATTCCAAGGTTAAAGACCAAATATAGTTTTCATTTAAGTTCTATTGTGTGAGTTCAACTACTGACCTAGAAGTGCTTAAAAGTTTAGAGTGCTTATTGGAAATAACAGCTGACAATGTGATAAAAAATGTACATTAGTTGTAGACGACATCGGACGCCGGGGACCACTCCTGGCTTTGCTGGTGCTAGTTCTTGGATTGGAGGACTGAAGGCTCTGCTAATTCATTCATTTAGTTCACTTGAATTGTCAAGAGATAGCGTTACCTTCGAAAACTACATCGGTCCCCGGGGTCCGATACAGGTTTTAACGTTAGGAGAGGCATCGGACGCCGGGGACCGGTGCAGTTAGTGGTGGAGTATATCACATATAGACTGCAGCAGCGAACGTGTTAATACAAATTAACTTTCCATAAATGTTGCTATGTATGTGTTTTTACTATCTTGATTATTCACTGATTTATTTGATTTTTTTAGTTTTTCACCCTTAGTAAACCCCCGCTCTGACTCATGTCATATTAACTACAATAATATACTATGAAACACTTTATTTGAAGCCTAAATACCAAATATTGTTCCCATTGTACTTTTACAGCTTGAGATAAATGCAAATATGTAACGCACGTGGGAAATCTGCTTAGGTAAGCCAGCCACCGTGTGACTGACTTTTATTTTCTCTTCATCTCCAGCTAAACTTGTGAGGAAGTGTTGATGTTTTGTTGTTTCTATGTATAATATTTGCAAGGGAAAGTTTAGCACTTAAACAGAGAACAAACTTTGGGTGTTAAAAAAGACTGTGCAAATAAACAAGATAGTCAAAAAACGTAAATATCATTTATAGAAAATTTTATTTGCAATGTTATTTGTTCTATACACTTTCTCGATCTGACGTATTATAACAGAGTTATTTTGAAGTTTCAAAATTCTTCCCTCTATCCCCCCCCTCTTCCCTAGTCCGATTTCAGCTGTTAACGACTTGATATTATTTTTACATTAAACATTTAAATATCCAGTTTGGTGACAATTAAACAAAAATTTACAAAATTGTATATAAATATACAATTTTGAACGGGCCTTATTTTCATCATCTAGGTAGAATTTATTGAAATTTGAGGAAATTTTTCAAAAATCACATCATGAGTACAACCTCAATAGCTGATTCCCCTTAAGTGAAATCTGCTAATACTGGTCTTGAGGGGAGAATGATTTCTTGACTTAATGTGAAATTATATCCAGAATTTCTTTGAAGACATGTAAATATTCTGTATTAATTAAATAAATAAGAATATTTTATTAAAATTTTCTGGGTGTAAAAAAAAAGATTTTTAAGAACGTATTATTTATAGCTGTTCTTCAACTTCAAGGACAACTTCAGGGATTTAAAAACTATTTTAAAATAAACTGCAAAGCAATTTTAGAGATAAATCACAAAGCCTGAGAGTATTTCCCTTTTTAAAATTTAAAATTATCTGTTCATGCTGTATCTCGTCTATAAAAAATTATTTTCACTACTGACTCCAGTTTTGGTTTTCAGAAAGTCATCCTGTTATCAGAGCCAAATTTGTTCTCCACCCATCACTCATAGTTGAGATCCACAAAAAGATATTTAAATTAGCAAATCAAATCTTATATTTTGAACTCAAAAAGTACTCCTATTTCTTATATCCTTTCTGGAAAAAACAAAAGTTAATTAACCTAACTAAGTATTTAAAACTATTTGGAATCAATTGTTTTATAATTTTTCGGTAAATTTCTATTTTATCATATATGATATAATAGTATGGTTGTCGGAATGGTACATTGTCTTAAACTTTTTTATAAGTGTTCAACAATCCTAATAGAAGACAAAAAAGGTCTGTCATGCAGCAGCTGTGTAAATTAAACAGGTTACTAAATGCTGGAATGACAGAAAAATTATGGTAAACACACAATATATTCTCAACATCCCATTAGTAAAATCCCCTTGTAAATAAAATTCAGCATAGTGTTACAGTACCCCAAAATCAACAGTACCCAATCACTTGAGCAAAAGACGGATTATTTTCTGAAAACAAAAACACACAAGTCTGTTATTAGAATTAGACAAATTGTAGAATGCATTGTGTATAGAGCAATTTAGGAATCTATTTCATTAACAATATTGGTTATATAACATATTTTAATCTGATGCTTAATAAGAAAGACAAGAGATTTTCAATTTGTTTACTGTTTTCTAACCCGGGTCCTCCAAGTATAATTTTAGCCATTACCAAACTTCATTTTTAGTTTAAATAAAATATTTACAAGTAGAGTAAGGTAGTAATGAAATACAAATTACGGCTACTAGAGTATTAAGATACACGTGTACGCACGCACATTTTTTAGATGCAAAAATTATTATATTAATTATATAAAAACTTATTTAGTTTATGTGCTGTGTTGGGGGGAAAAAAACAAACTGATAATAGAATGATACGTGTATGAATTTTTAATGGTATAGAAAATTGAGTTTGATGAACCTTAATATTACTACTCGCTACCAACAATATAAAACAAAAGGCCACAATGTATACCATTTTCTCCTCTGCAATAACATTATTGCACATAGAAAATGAATACCTTTGTCTCTAAAATAGTTCTAGGTTCTTTTCAGTAATGTTTTGGAAGAATTATCACATATTCTTCCTTAGGACATGCCTGAGGGTAGAGAGTTAGTCAACTGATTATACCCTCCAACCCTGCCTCCTTTAAAATAAGATTGATAAAATTAAGATTTAGATTAAATCACTTAAATTATAAAATAAGATTTAGAAATTTGATTTAGGCAAAGATTAACATTAAATAATAACTTATCAAATATAATTTAAAAAGAAATACCTATTTTGAAGTGATATCTTATTAAACTTGATATACCACCAACTTTAAATAAGAATTAACAAAAAAATTAATGAGTCTAGAAGGGTACTCAACATTTAGTGGACAAGAATTTCATCAATATATTGAATTAATTATTGAAATGTCAAGACATTTTTCGTGTTTGTACAAAAATATGTGCATCCGCAATCAAACTTAATTGTTTCTTATGATTTAATTTGCTTGACATTGAGACTTATAGTCAAAGAGTCCAAGATTCAAGTAAAATCATTTAATCTTTTAACAATCCAGATTAAGAGACAGAATTTTATTAGGAATATCAGAAAGCTTCATAGTTTTAGTAGACCATTCTTTGTGCTACAAAACTGTGGTAATCTGAAGATAAATTCTCCCGACAAACCTCGATTTAATGAAGTACACTAACTATAATGATAATTTGTAAAGAATCTTAAAATAAATAATTATAATCATTTTGAGTAAATTCTTGTCTACTATGTGAAAAAAAATAATATAATAATAATATGTTATAATATTATAAAAATGTTCATGAACTAAAATATCATAAAATCTCCAGAAAACGGGATTATAACTTGTTTAAGATAAAAAAGGTAACGTTCAAAAATTTAAAAATAAAAGTAGTTTTTTTAATAAAGTTAAGAATAAACAAAAGCAATTGGCATATAGTTGAGGGAAAGACATCATGTAAGATATACTAGTTTAAGAGGTCTGATGACAGACTGAAACAATTTATTCAAATTAAGGTCTAGAACACAAATAATGGCGTCATTTAAATGGATATGTGCATAAATGAATAATGTAGGAGTTTAAGGAGGAGCCTATCACAATTTCATTCGAAGACTGAGAGTTACATAAATCCTTCCAGGAGTGATGCTATCACTTCCAAAAGTATTTGTACAAGTACACAAGTTATAACCTGAATAACAGAATATCAATAATAAATTTATTGATTTAATATTTACAAACTTAGAGCATACCTGCCTTCAATTTTGTTATTAAAAACAGATTAGGTACTGTATTAGAGACAAAGTTGTAATAGTATTATAAATATATAACTAAGTATCTAATTATCTGGTGTCACATTTTGCAGAGTTCAATTCTCGCATGGGAATCTATTTGATACTTGATTTATCAAATTAAATCCTTCATCCCCTCATACCTAAAAGAGTGGTAATCTGCGAGAACCTTATCTTAGTTTCCCTACACAGCATGAAGTGGATGTTAAATTATAAATGAAATAAAAATATTGCCATGGTCATTAAACTCTTATTTCTTGAATTAACAAATTTATTAATCCAAAAATTACCTAGGTACTCTGGATATAAGGCTGTATAGTATTTTTTTTTTAATTGTAGATTAAAAAAATACTTTTGAAAGTATGTCAGGCTGTGTTTCATTAGTCTCAGTCGGAAATGAAATAGTTATATCAACACAGATTTGGGCTAGTTACTTATCATTCAATTCTTAACCTGATAATGGTGTACTAAAACTCCACCTAATAGAAAAAACAAATGGCACTTAATTAGATAGCATCATAACAATTAATATTGCAATGCCAAATTTTTAATCGTTATTGAGATACTAAATTGTATTTGAGGTTATAAAACCAAAGAGCTCAAAATGTTTAAACAAATGTTTGAATTTGGGGCTCAGTTCAACCATGTGTGTTAAGGCGTTACTCTTCACATACATAGAAAACTTAGGGTCGTGTATTCAATACAGGTATCGACAAAGAGAATTTATATAATGAAGTATTGACTAAATGAAATTCATAGACTCACTCTAGCAAAAGAAAAGTGGTACCCTTTAGCTAAATTGATTACGCTTAGTTGCATAACATGGATGCTGGCTTTAATTTTTGAATTTTAAAACAATTCTATTCCATCATTTTAAAATATTGACAAGAAAAATGGCAAATATTATAAAATATGAGTATTATATTACCTTATGTTAATCACAGTTTACAAACAGCAAAAAAAAATATTTAAATTAATAAAGATAGAGACTAGAGGTGTAGCAAAGAGATGGAGGGGAAACAGAATGAGCTAAGAAAATTACAGAGGAACTGGAAGTACTCCTCTCAAGCATGCTCAACCCAGCACACTAAAGAGTCAGCACTAATTATGAACCCTCTAACCAATCTCATAGTCAGAAAGTTTTCAAAACAAACTTCAAACTAGGAAGGGTTTCACAAGTACTGAATATACCATTCACGGAACACAGAAAAACCAACGGCCTAATCTGGTAGACTTTGTCTTGCCTATAATTATTTTCTTTAAGCTTTGACCCATAAGTAATGATTTAAAAATATTTTTTTTTATGTATTAACACCTAATTTGTGGAACTAAGGCTAATGGAGAATTTACAAATATAATTTCTAGAAGTTAATAATTTCAATAAGAAAATTGATCTTTGTGATTATATAAACATAGAATTAAAAGAAATTTCCTGAATGGCATTTATATTTGTGTTTGATTTCTTTCAATACCTTTCTTTCACTATTTGAAATAGCACTTGTCGGCGAGATATTAATAATGAGGGTTCATTTAATATAGCTGAAGAAACAACAACTGATTTTAGTTCATCAAAATAAATTGAGGAAGGGATGATTGTCAAACCTTTTCCACAGTTTTTCTGTTTAAAAATTACTATCCACCTTTCTTTAGTAGGCCACTTCAATTATTAAAAATGACATTGTTAAATGTAAAAATTTTTCATAACAGAGTATTTATCCTCATAGACAAAACTGCCTTAAAATTAAATAAATTATAATAATAAACCGATATAAACATAAGTCTGACATTAGTTCTATCCTTATTTATTTTAACTGTTGAATTATCATTCACAACTTTTTCTGTTATCCTAAAACAGACAACAGATAAATCATTATTAATAAATCTCCAAAATTTGCCTAAATATATGTTCATTATTATTATTTACAATTTATATAAAGAAGGTACGGAAATTAAAATTCTAGTCTGTTTGTTTGGTTGATGCTTGAACTATTTTAATGTGGAGTCATTTTTCTGTTTCAAATGTATTAAAGATCTTGTAATTTAACACATCCCATTTCTTTAGTAAAACCGAACTAATTTTTTAAGTACTTCTTGAATAATTTTCAATATCATGTAGTTGTATAACGTTGTTATTAAACTTTTAGGAGTCAACTATTATTTTGTTAACTTAGACCAAATTGTTGGTTTACTGGAATTAGGTGTTCAACAAATAAAATGATTACATATGAAAATAAATGTATTTCAATGACAACACATAAAATCTGACCAGGATTTAGGAAGTGTTAAACATTTGTTTAATGAAGAAGTTTATTACTAAAATATTTTACTAGTGAATTCTTTTTTAAAATTGATTTCAAAGTTGTGGTATTATGAACACCATTACTGTACCCCACGATACAAAACTTCTTTGCCTCAAATTATTTAAATGTTTTAATGAAGCTGCATATAATAATAATTTTATTTTTAAACCCGATTCCACACAAAATGTTTTAAAATACAAGTGAAATGTTGCCCACCTTTCACATCCAAAAATAGAAATTTCTAAGGCTCCTACTTTACTGCATTCATTGTAATCTATTAATAAACATGAATGAACTTAAGCTCTCATGGTGATGTCCTGGTTACCATTTATCAGCCATTTTAGGACTGGAAATAAAAGTTTTATAATCCAACAGCATTGCTTTATGCAGATTTTTTTTTTTTTTTTTTTTATAAAGTCCTTTTCATTCCCAATACTTAGTAGTTTAATAAAAAAATTTCTTTCATGAAAATATTATTAGCATCAATATAGTTTAAAAAACACAATCAATGAGTTACGTATCGGAAAACTAGCCTCAATAATAATTATAAACTTGAAATTATACATTTCAAATTTTTTTCATGAAATTGTACATTTATTGTAAATAATTCTGAATCCAATAAATGTTTAGGCTCTGCTCTATATGTAAACAAAATGAGGCAATAATGAACTATGTGTTATCTCCAGGGCAGTCATTCATAGAGATATACAAATTTCAAATGAAATAATAATGGAAGTATTTTAAGAGCCAAAATAAACCTAGGGAATTGACATTAACTAATCTACTTATAGAAAAAGGTGCTCAAGACTACACAAGAAGGTGCAGAATAGAATTAATGACAAACCTTTGGGACACCAGGCGGGCTATCACTAGTTCTTGGGATTGACAATAATAGTAATATGATAATAGTTGAAAATGTAATGAACCAAGGTCCTACTCTACTCTGTGTTCTATGTGACACGAAGCATAATAAAATTGATGTTGCCACAAGAAAGAAAACAATAAATGTTCCAACGCCTACTCCAAAAATATATCCTGACATTTTTTTATAAGTACAGGGAGTCAAATAGATACATACATCGGTTTTATAATATGTGAAATTATTTATTTTGACTTATATTAAAATAGTCATATGTTAAAGGATATTGGAGGTGTTAAGGGAGTTATTTCCTTCTAGGAAAATAGTGACATAGTTGTTATTTAAAATTAAAGTTTTATAATTTATGAATTTTTGCTTACAAAGGGAAAAATTATTTTCCTAAAACACTTGTCAACCTTGAACTCTCAGGACACAGACCAGACGATGTTCACTCACTTCCTAAATAAACCGAACTGATTCATAAAAATCGAAGAACACTATCATCGATGTGTAAGGTTACATCGACTTGTCATAACAGTCACGTGTAGATTTCTTATCGATAAGATTTGGCGGGAGATCACATTCCTGTCTCCTGTCAAATTTTTGAAGCCCGGTTTATTACTCGTAAACTTTTTTAATGTTATTTAAGTTACTTCTACAAAAGTTGTTTAATCAGAAATATTATTTGTTTTTGTAACGAGAAGGATGGATGAAGCACAGTAGGTTTTTTATATTTCTACATTTCGATATCAGCTATAGAGGCGACTATGCGAAAACATATTGTCTAGTTACATTCTAAAAGTTATTTTTCATTAAAGAAGAATATTATAATTGACTACTGTAGAAAATAATAATTTCTAATTATAGATTTTGCTGATCCTTGAGAATTTATGAATGCATTCATTTTGTTGTAATAACTCCTTCACTTTCACATATTTTGTTTACTTAATTTCGTTCATTTTCTTCCCCATTTGTATCTGACTTCTTAAAACTTAAAATTCAAGGAATGAGGGAAGCTAAATTTCAATAATCATATCATTTTAATCAAAAATTTTACAGATATTTACTCCCATCTGCATTCTGTTAATTTAATATGGAGGTACTTTATTGAGCAGGAATTATTGATGGGCTCAAACTTTTAGAAGAAATACCATGTTAATGTGAATAATCTTCACACTTCTACATTTCTTAGTTGTATTTTGTTGTAAATACTATCTCCCAACTAGTAATTATCACACTCATTTCCCACCTATGATAAAATTTTTGGCCTTCGATTTAAAAGTTTTCTTTTTTAATTTATTTTTTTCGCTGACGCTTAGTTATCGCACTTTCCGTAACGCTATAATTTTTGGTTTTGTAGTTAGAAATTAATTGTGGGGATTTGATGAAGGACTAGATAATAGAATAGCAAGTTCTGCTTAAGCCAGTTGCAAATAGATGGGAAGTAAAACATTGGGCATTGCACTACTTTTTTTATTCAAAGTTCCCAAGGGTTTCTATTCAATTGGTGGCAATAGGTAGAACTAATTGATTCACTCTTTAATGGTAAAAACATCTGACCATAATGCCAAAGGGCTCCTCCTAGAGGCTATTCCTATAATTAGTGGTTCATTATACTTAAGGTTTACATTATTATTTGTTTATTAGTGCTGCAGACTTTTCTTTTGTTTTTTGTTCCATTACAGATGACTCAAGAGTAATACGTAAACTCAGTCAATATTTGATATAGACACTTAATTAAGCTATTTCCTCCTTCGAAAGTTCTATGTTATTTATGATAGTAGTTCTTAAATAGGATGACCTTCCTTTTCACTTTGTACCACACTTTTGATTAATTTTTAATCCACCAAATTTCTTCCCTGCTTACTTTTTTTTAATATTCAAGATATTTAAATGTCATCACCATCTTCGTCATATTTAATGTAATTTTTCTTCTAAAAAATTTCCCACGGCATAATCAAATATGTTCCACTTGGTAAAATGAAGAATATTTATAAGGTATTCTCTGATACTGAACAGTAATAAAGATAAATTATCTATGATCAAAACAGATCTCTACTATCTATTTGATAAGCACTGTACTTAATTTTTTAATCACTTTCCGATTTTACACTTCTGCAAAGTCAAAGAAATGAAAATATTTTATAACAGTCTCTCCATTTTGTCTTTCAGCTTCTTCTTCCCTTTTTATGAATCTATAAATCTTTCTGAGTAAATACAAATTTAGGAAGTTCAACATGCATTTATATACGTTATTCTTCATTCTTATTGATAGTCACTTGCAAAATTTGTCTTATCCTCTATTTGAGGGACCTAAAGGGAAAGCTAGGAAAGGTTTTGCAAAGTTCTCCAGATTGTAAAACATGATTGAGATAGTAAAAATTTGTTTCTGTACTGAAAATGGTTTTTATGTTCTAATAAAATAATTTATTTGATCTTAAATAAGTATTAATTATTCATTCTTCTTAGTGCGTGTAGTACTCTCTTGCCATAGCAACCAGACCTATGAAATCTGTTTTTTATTGCTGTTGTTTCATTGTAATAAGCTTAGGTGGAGTAGGATAGTATAAATTAGCAAAATTGAGGTTAATTGGTATCAACTAAGAATTATGCTTATATGCACGTTTTTTTTAATTTTTTAACGTATATACATTTCAAGGAACCTGTTATTACCATGGAATTTATTTAGTTGTGAACCCACCAAATAAAATCCCTAAGTCTCCCTGGCTAGAAAAAAGTGGTAAACTGTAGATAACCAGCCCCTCAAAATCTTAATTGCTAAAAATGGGTGTTCATTTACATTTTTAAATATATGTATATGATTAAGCTAAAATATTGCAACAATCCATTACTGAAATCAAACATTATGTATTTTATGTTATAGAAATATACTAGAAAAATGCCGAGAACCTTTGGTGCCTCCAGAAGACTTTTCATTTCCATTTCCTCCATATTCAATTCAGAAGGATTTTATGGTCAATTTGTATAATGCTATTGAACAAAGAAAACTTGGAATATTTGAAAGCCCAACAGGAACGGTAATTGTAGTATATTATTATTTAAAAAATAACTGTTTTATTTTATTGTAGAACATATATGCATTAAGTGAAATCTGTCCCCCAACAAACTGAGAAATCAAGACTGGTCAAGCATGTCAATAATTCCGTAGAAGTCTATTTGCTAATCTCTAATCACTGCAGTTGATGTATGGTATTATAGTTTTGTTTTTTTTCATGTCAATTTAGATTGAATAAAAATAATAAAGTTCTCACTTTGGAATTTTTAAATTAGCTTTGTTTAATTGTAATCAATAGGTGCTTTTAGAGTACCATATTTCATAATAGTAATATTTGTTTTTTTCCAAGGACCTCTTCAAATATTGATTAAAAGACAATTTTTGAGGCATTCGATGTTGAGTGATAGACCTTAATACTCAGTCGTTTCTGTGGGATTTTTAAGATGTAAATTATAGGATATTTCATGGCAATAAAAATTAGATCTATAAAAAAAAATTAAAAAAAAATTGTCCATTACACAGCGAATATGTAAACTAAGCAGATTTTTCACTTCTTGGAATGACTCTCAGGTTATCTTAACTCACTGTCTATTTTCTGTTTCTCCTGTAGTAAAAAGCCTAAGTAAACAGGAATTAAAATGTAAGCTGGGCATAAGATGGTCAGTGTCTTGGTTACTCAAAGTAAAAATTCGGTGAGTAGAAGTAAAGGTTTATAGAATGTTGGAAATACAAACAACTTGCTTAATATTTGAGCTACAAAAAATGTGCAGCACAACAATTGTAGAGAACGCAATGTTTAACAAGGTTGATCCTATAGCATTTTTCAATCAGATTCTTAATAACTGAGATATATTTTTTTTTAATCCATCCCTCCTTTCCAGTTCTAATTTCAGGCATTAACGAATATTATTTTCAGTGTTGGAAGAAACGGATAGATATCATACATGGTTTTAATAAAATAAATATTTTCTAGGCAGGAACATATTAAATGATGTTATACATAACATAATTGCATGTGTCTCACATATTACAGGGTTTTTTTTCAGAGCCACTTATGATATTTAACAAGGAATAAGATGTTTCATGATTTATAAGGTGACTGGGGGCTGAAAGCTAAAAATTCAGAAATCTTTCTTAATATTCGGCATAGAGTAAAAACGTATGAAGTAACATTTATAGAAAATTAAATTAGCAACAAGATTGATCCATAAAATGTTTTGATTTGGTCCCCTCTAAATCCCTCCTCCTGGCCCAATTTCAGCCATTAACAAACTTAGTTTTACATGAAATGCTTAAATGATGAGTTTTGTTACGATCAATCAAAAATTTTTACTGCTAGTGTATTAACATAGCTTTTCATATTTTTCATTCAGTAAATACGATTATTAATATATAATGTAGACCACTGCATTTCCACTATACATTTTTAGCATAGTTTACTACAGTTCTTTAGGACAGGCTGTCATGTTATTGATTAAAAAAAAACAAAAAAATACTATTGCCATGCATAGACTCGCATGCTGATAGTCATCTTGAACTGAACATGTTAGAACAGCTTACCATGAGAGAGAGATAAACCTTAAATTTACAATATGTCTGGTGGAAGCTGACATTGGTTCTTTAAAGTAGAACATTTCATGCCCAGAAGAATTTCTATTTGAAAATTCTGTTATAAACAAATCCAGAATTCCCTATTATGATTCTTTCTCTTGACTGTTACTTTTCACGATGTATTCTCAACTTCATTTCTTGAGAGTCACATCAAAACAAGAAACCGACCATGGTAAAATAACAAAATTATTCACTATTATACTTTTTAATAATTTGTTAATAAATGACACACTTTCATATCACTAAGCTGCAGAGGTGGGTCAAGTATAATAATTCTTGACTTTATATTTCTGTATATAATGTTGCTTATATTTACGAGATACCAAAGTCTTAGCAGGCAAGGAGTAGAAATTGTTGGCTGAGGAGGAAAGAATGACATGTCCCAAGTCCTGGTTGCAAAAATGTAAAAGTTAGGTTAGGTTAAGCAGTGGAAATACTTGCCTTACTTAAGGCATTCTTTATTATTCTCTACTTGTTTTGCCCTCTTTGACATTTCTTTAGGGTCTGAAACTTTTTTAATATAACTTCATTACAAAATTTAGAAAACTTTAAATTATTAAAATAGTCAAAACATATAATATTGAGTCACAATCTAAAATAAATCAATATCCTTCATAACTGAATAATTTAGGTGGATTGACCCGATCCAGTTTGGTGGCTGGTCAAATACTAAGTGAATTGTACCAGACAGTAGCAATATCTAACGTGGTGACACTGAAATTAGCTGACTATATGAAAATCAATAGTATTGCTCTATTGGTTAGTTGAATAATGGAAGATACTATTAAAATATTTTAAATATATTTTTTGTTAGATTGTTATAATCTCATTCTTCGCCTTTTCAGATACAGTTGTTCTTTGAGAATGTGCAGCCATCTTTTTTGGTCATATATCTATAAGACAATTAAAAAATGATTAAATGCTTCAATACTATGAGTTGCAGTACATAGAACTTCCAAATCAGAATATTTGATATAATAAAAATAGGTTGTTGAAAGATACCCACATTTTAGCTTTGTTGATTGCATCAACAATAAAGAAAGTCCACCAGAGTATTTTTTCTTCAGAAAATTTTAAGTATATGTATTAAATGAAACCTCATTATTTATGGATTCTTTAAATTAATAACTGATTCACAAAGAAGTTGATTAAATAAGGCAATATATCCTCACCAAAATGTTTTAGGTCTGTTTAACCCATTCAGAGCTGGCCTCATTTGTGGGTCACTTCTGTGTGACCGAGAGAGAAATTCTCGGCAGGAATTGGCGTAAGAGTCACATGACCGACCACTCAGAGAAACATAGGTTGACGCAACCGTCGTGTGACTGACAGTGAATGGGTTAAATAAGTCAATCAATATTATTATTATTATCAATATTAATGGTGTGTTCTAGATTGTATGAGTTCTACCAAAGCAATTAGATATTAGCTATAAAAAGAGTTTGGAATACACTAATTAAGAGAGCTCAGGTTTGTCATGAGAGATGAGGAATCAAGCTTGAACTTACTTGGTAAGCCTAGAGTTGTGGGTTTGACTGCCACCTGGGCTATAGGAATTTATTTAGTGACAAAATCATTAAATGAAATCCTTAGTCCCACCTAATAGAAAAAGGTGGCAACATGTAGGTAACTCACCTCAGATAACCTTAGTAACACAAAAGACGATTATAGAAACCTTGTATTATTATGTGAATTTCACTGGGAAACTAGAAGTACATGTTTGTTTATCCTTGTGTAACCTTTATAACATACTTACTTGGTGCTACAGCCCTTGAATGGGTAGGTCCTCTGAAATGTATCTAAACAAGACTTCTCTAATTACAGTTGCCCAACCTTTACAAGTCCTCTTCCATGTCATTAAGTCATCTGCACATAGGTCTATCTCGTTTCCTACTTCCTCCTGGTTTAGTATAGAGCGTCTCGGGTTCTATTTTTTAAACATTACAAGTCCCACAGTCAGTACTTACTGATAGCACTGTTGAAGTTGAATTTTCCATGCAATTCTAATAGTTTGCCCTTTATAAACGTGGGGTAAATAAAGTTGTTATATTTTTAATTTAAAAGAAATGATAGTTTTTACCTAATGGTTACTGATTTTTTATATTAAAAAACTGTAATGAATTTAATTTTAACTAGGCTAACTATTTTTAAATTTCTATTCCTATTACTAATGACAATTTCTCCTCTTTATTTACTTTTAGTTATCATTTCATAAATATTCTCAGGTTTTTAAACTTTTATTTTTTTTTTCTTTAGGCTTTATATTTGTTTTATTTTTATTGTAGGGAAAGTCACTGAGCATCATTTGTGGGGCACTTACTTGGTTAAATGATCATGAAGAGAGGGAAAAAAATGAACTAAGGAAAGCTATGGAATTCATTGACTCAAACAGTAGCAGCAAGTCTACTGACTGGCTTGCAGATCAAATTAAAGAAATGGAAAACCAATCACTAAAAGCAGTACTTAAGAAAAGGCTGGACCGAATTCAGAAGAAAAACGATGAAATTGAAAAGATTAAGGAAAAAGCTCATGTATGAAAATATCTTCAATTATTATATTTTTATGCCTATATAATTTTAAATAAAATTACAAATTGAACCCACGAAATTATATTATTGTAAATCTAAGTGCATATATTCTGTAACATGATAATATTCGGCTCCAGCAAGGTGTGGCAATTTTAAAAAAGTTATATAACTTCAAAACCGGAAATCTGGAACTCCCTCAAGATGAAATTAGTTAAATACTTTCAAAATTAACATTTATTATTTAATTTATTTTTTTATTAAATAACATGCACTTATTGTTATTAAGGCTTACTGAGTCATTTTTATTTGCAGAAAGCTGTTATTAATTAATGAATGACAATTATTCTTGAAATAGATATATATTATTCATTTCCTATGTCTGAAAGTTAATTTTGTGTAATTCACATAAATTATTTCCTAAAGACTTGTCTTCTTATTCATACAACAATTAATTTATTAAATAGTTGCCTAATGGTCCTTTTTTATTTTTCATCAAAACTAAATATTGCGTTAGTACGAACACATTTTATTACCCTTTAATATGCTCTTAATATTAAAATTGTGCCTTCAGTTGTGTTTAATAGTTCAAATAACTTTGCTAAAGTATTTTAAAAACCAAAATCTTTAACGTAATAGGAAACTTTGGTGTCCAGAAGTTTGACCATCCATAAAATCTAGTAACTTATCTAGCCTCATTGCAAATTTAAAACTCTAAACACATTAATAGGCAAATTGATTCTAAGTATGGCCCACTGGTGACTCCAGATATCAACTCAGTGAAAGACAAGGTTGTACGCCTTAAATCCCCCCCCCCTCAGGTGAAGAAGAATGTCACATTTAATAATACAATTAAATATTGAACCATTGGAGCATGATGTGGAGGATAGCTCACTAAACTCGCACTAGACTGCACTTATCTGTAATCAATGTATTCCTTTATTCTCAATGGTTTGCATCCCTGTTCTATTACCCCTTTACATCTACAGTGCCTTCAGATTTAATGAAATAGTCACTGGAATCAGGCTGAAAAAAAATTAATTTTAATAAAATATTATTTCAAAAATTTGGACTAAGGAGATTTATAATCTTTTCAATTTTATTGAAAATGAATATTTCCATCATATTTAGTAGGTCCCCATTTTATAACCTATTTAAGAAACAGTTTGCAAATATGATAAGCTATCTTATTCACTCTATTGTATAAAAAAGTAATTACTGAAAATGTATCACTTTATTACAGGTATTTGCAATTAAAGTTTTTTATCATCAGTAAATTGCTGGGAACTAAAACAATCATCAAATCCTTGATGAATCATCAAACAGTTAATCTCATCACTAAAATTAAATATTTTCTTTGCTTTAAATGCATGACGCTTTTTAAAATTTTAATGGTGCTAATTAATTATTTATTGGCCTAGTTAATAATTAAAGCCTATCTGTCTTTTAGAATTGAATTATGTTTACTTATAGAAATAAGAAGCATGATTTTTATGTATTTCTTAATTATTACTTACTTTAAACAAATTAGCTATGTGTTTTATATGTTGCTTTATATGCATGCTACTATTTATTTAAATTAATATTGTTACATTTTTTTTACCAAAACCAGTAATAAATGTTTTTAATAAGAGTTCTTTTGGATTGCAAAATTAAATACTCGCAAGTTTCACAGTTTTTATCACTGCACAATTTATTTCACAATGCACAATAGACTTGGTAATTATTCTTAGTTACTACTCACAGTATACACTGATAGCGTCACTGTTCTTCAGATTACACAGTCCAATAATTCACTCACGGTCACTGAAAGACGGCACTGCACTGTCCTTTACTTCGCGGCACTGCACTGTCCTTTACTTAGCGGCACAGCACTGTCCTTTACTTCGCGGCACTGCACTGTCTTAAACACGGCACTAAACTGTTACTTACAGTCACGGCACAACACTGTTCTTTACATAAAAACACTTTACCGCACTGCACTAAGTCGCACTGTAGCACTGATGTGAACATCAAGACAGGTGAGAATAAAACTGACTCGCTCGCGGCTGGCTGGTTCTTTATATAGGTCGTCGGCATACATCAAAGGGGAATTGTCTGGACCATTCGATGCTGGACTCAATGGGTCTAGTAGGGGCTCGACCCTCTGTCGGCTTCTTTGATCTATCTTGTACTTCCCAAATACGCGACTCTCTCTCTGAAGGATTATTCATGTATTTAATTTTTGCAACGCTATTCCTCTCTTTAATTATATATTATTTCAATTAATAGTTCTTAATTCTTTCGTATCAATTAAATAAGACATTTATATATTAATAATACAATTAAATATTGAATATTAAACCACAGGAGCATAATGTAAGGGATAAAACACTCCCCTCATATTAGAGATGTGGAATTCATTCTAGATACTGCATACTAAGTTTTATTTAACCATATGGTATCAGGTTTTGAGTTTCAACTTCTATCTGGTCGCTCAGTGCCTACTAAGAATTGTGAAACAATTAAGTAGGAATTTGAATAAAAAAGTAATGATCATTGGTCTCTAATGCCATTACAACAATATGACAGGGGATACGCCTACCATTGACGCGAACAATGTTGTTTGGCAGACATGGTCTGTTCATGGGCTGGTGAGCCAAGGATTTTCAAATGTTTAGAATAAAGCATTTTTTTTTTTTTTTATTAATTAGAACGAATTTGCCTATATAAATGCAATGGTACTCTTGCATTTATATAGGCTATGCACATTTTTTGTAAAATGAAGTTTTAGGCTTTGAAGTTATTGAATTGTACTCATTCTTTAAGTTTACTATAATTAATTATGCACACATTTAATTAACTGGCAATGTAGATTAATTATATAAAATTTTCATTGAAACTACCCTACTTAGAGTAGACGTAAGGATTGGAAGTCTGTTGCAGTGGATATACTTTTTACTAACATTCAAGCTCATAATGGATGATTAATGCTAGGAATGAAGGATAATCAATGAGGGATGAAAGATAAATCTGCCAATACTGTACAAGTTTTATTTTGAAAGCTTCGCTCTTTCAGTGTTCATACCACCATCTTTGAGGGCTCTCCATATAGCTAGGCACGGAATGTGATGGTCTGAACTACTGAAAGAAGCTAAGCTTTTTTGTAATGAAACTAGTGAAAGGTTTGGCAGAGTTCCTACTTTGGACGATATACCACAGTTATTTTTTAGATGCCCTAGATTTATTTAATTTTTTGTGAGTGAATTCTGATCTTCAGCCCTACTCAAAACAATAATCCTTATATATTTCCTTGAGGAAGGGGACAACAGAGCCTCCAAAAATTAGTGATGAACATCAAGATCTACAGTTGGAACTGTCTGCCAGAAATTACCATCCTTATAATATTTAAGTTCTTTTTAGTAATATGTGCTATTAGATTGTTTTAATACACTATGCATTGCATGTAATTTATGTTATGCAACTTGAGTCTTTCAAATAGGTTTGTAAGAATCATAAAAAGCTTATTCTTTAGGTAATATGCTTTCGCTTCTTAGTAAAAGATAAATTAGTTATTGTTTCATACTTATAATATTATAAAGAGGAACTTTTAATTATGTAGTAGACAAGAGAAGTATTATGATATAAGAAGTGAATAAACATTAATTTATATCATATTTAAATTTTGTTTAATCTCACAAAAATGAGCTTTCAATTTCTTGATTTTAGGTTAGAGCAAAGAAAAAAATTTCTGGTTTGAAAAAGAATCCAGACAACCAAATATCTGATTATAATGATACTATAAATGAGAATTTCGAACCAAAATATGATGAGGATGAAGAGTTAATATTGCAAGATTTTATTGAGAATCAGTATGAAGATAATGTTAGTGATGCTGAGGAGGAATCAGAGGAAAAATATATTGATACCAAGGTATGTTAATTTACAAAAGTTTATACACTGAAGGAAGTAGATGTGAATAAGATATCTGCTCCATGAGCGAATGACATACAATGTAGTTATTACTGTGCCTCATTCAAACTTTAATCAAAACTGGGTGGGCTTAGTGCTGGCTTAATTCTCTTAGTAGAATCTTAATATTCTCACATTTGTAAAAGCTACCTTCTAGCCGTCAGATTTGAATCAAATCATTCTCCTTACTTAGCAAGTGCTTGACAATCAGTATGTTCTCATTTTTTAGGAGGCCCATTTTTCAAAAAGAAGAACTCTTTAAGAGTAGTGAATGAAAAAATTTTCTTGAGAATACGATTGTAATTTTATTTCAAATATTAAACTGATTTAATTATTACTAGTAGTTTGTGTAAAGGTATTGCTGTGAAATTTTTTAAATTTCTGTAGCTCTTAATTGATTATCAGAGAACTTGTACATGTAAGAGACCGTGAAAACTTAAACTTTTGTCCAATTATTTGGTTTTGCCTTAGTGAATCAACCTTGAGTACACCTCTCTTAAAAGTTTGAAATTTATGGAGCTGTACATGTACTTGTGAGGTAATCATTAAAGATGATCAAGAAATTAAATAAGGCATGAAAATGAAGTTTGTTTGTGTGTGTGTTTTTGCATTTTTATGCTTATATGCATGTATTCTGGATAAAAAAGTAATTTTACAGCATATCACTTAGTTTAAATATCAAAATTCTTCTGAAGAGCTTTCTTTGCTGATAACAGCTGACACACTTTGAGGTTGAAGTTGAAATCTTATTAAATTTTAATTCCAAATTAATAATAATTGAATGTATTTTATATCAATATTCTATTTCCTTCCCCATTTCTTGTTAAACTATCTTCTGAGATTCAGTGAAAATAAAAATAAAAAGATATTTCTTTCTTAAAAATTATATTTCTGAATACAATTCGTAATCCGTAAGATTACAACAGATACATTAACATAGTTCAGTTCGGCTCATTTATTCTCTAATACTTGTGGTTTGTTTAAGGGTTTGTTATGTTATCTAATCATAATTTTATGTTACAGATCATATTTTGTAGCAGAACTCATTCACAACTTTCACAGTTTATAAGTGAACTAAGGAAGACTCACTATTCAGAAGATGTCCGGGTAGCTCCTCTTGCTTCAAGGCAGAGCTATTGCGTAAACAAAGTTGTAAACAAACTAAAAAGCATCTCACTTATAAATGAAAAGTGTGTAGTAGTCTTCTATTATATATAATTTTATAATTTCTCATAATGAAAATTCATTTTTTTTAGTGTACTTTAATAGTAAAATTTACAGTAAATAAGGAATTTAATAGCTTCACTCATCCTAATATGTTTCCCCATATAGAATACATTTCAGTAGCCATTGCTGGGAACTCACATTTAAAAATTAATTATTTAATGATAACCTGCAGAAAGTGAGTTAGCCACTGGTTTTAAATGACATAGAGAATAGTTGGGTATCTGCTATGCTTACAGTTTTGTATACCTTTCGTATCCACGTTCTTCAGAGCTAAAATGAACAAAAATTGTATAAGAAATTTGTGTGGAAATAGTATATCAATTACTTATTTTTTAAATTATTTATTAACGTCCACTTTTTGCAACTAAGGCTAATTGGGACGGGTTATCTACAAGTTACCACCCTTTTCTAGCCAGGGTGGCACTCAGGATTTTATTTAATGAATTCCGTCTCTAAATAAATTCCTTTGTCAGGCGGGAATCGAACTCGCCATTCTAGGTTTACCATGTGAGATTAAAGGCAACGCTGTAACTCACATGGCTAATCTGAGCCCCACTTATTGTTTAAAACCACAGTTAGATAATGAGAAAATATTTTGAAACTATGTGGAGTAACAACATTTTAACACAATTATGACTAAAAATAATTGAGGTGAGGGGACATACGAAGGAAAACTACTACTATGAAATAATAAATATGTTACATACAATATTGGTACCATGAGGTTTTATCTCTTGTTAATTGACCTTTCTGTTTTGTTTGTTGTTTTATTGTTTTTCTGTTTCAATATATTCAAAGATCAAGTCACTTTGAGCTAAAATACAATTTGACATTTTATGTATTAGGAAGACACTGGAATTTCAGGGTTATTTTTTTTTTTGGTTTTGGCAGTTGTGGTAAACCATTAATTGAAGGGAATCTGCACTCTTCTCACTTGCCTCAAAAGTCCATTCGTCTCAAATGATTTCCTGTTCATTTCTCATATGAATAGTGTAGATATAGGTACATTTGAAAAACCTCAGTTAGATATTATTTTAAGACCATACAATTTAATTTTAACTCAAAAGAAAAGTAATTCCAGAATTCATGAAAATTGCTTCAAATATTTTTAGAGATAAAACAATAAGTTAGAGGTAGCCCAGAAATCATGAAGGCATATAATTTATTTTTCCCCAAAACAAACATTCTGATAAAGTAAATGTTCTAAGGATTAACAGAATTGGTACAATATAATAATTTATGTATTGGCAATATGTTGTTTTAAATTTCATTTTTATATTATAGCATTCAGATGTGGGAATATACTCAGGAAATCAATTGTTTATTTTTTTGAAAGTTTTGTTTAAGTAGACTAAAGATAAAACAACATTGAAATATATTATGTTTTGCACTGGGCGGCATATACCATTTTATTTTATTAGTCTAAAATTCTACCCTTTTTATGGGTCAGTCTTTCTTTCCTTTATTTCTGTTAAAAAATTAGGCAACTTTAAAATGTCATTGGGCAAGCTTTTGAAGAAACTTCTGATACATGAGAAAGCCCCTCAAATTTTTATTTGTTAGAGTCAATGTTTTATTTCCCTTCTTACTACAAAAGAGAAGAGATTGATATAAATCTCCATTAGTTTCTTTGAATTGAATCGCAGATGTTTAATTTGTAAATTCTACTTCTTCTGGAACTGTATTTGTCAATAAATAAAACTTATGTTTTCATTGCTAAGGAAACCACTTGATAAAATCATGGTGTTACAACAGTGGGCACAATATCATGTCATCAAAATTAACTGGTATGCTGTTGAGTTGGAAAAAATTTCTTCATAGCATGGCAAGCATTTGATTATGAAGACTCTATAGTTTCTTAGTTTTCTTTAGTATTATTTTCCTCCATTAATATTTTTCTTAGCTTATTCCAATATCTAGGCAATATCATTGCCTTTAATCTCACATGGGAAACCTAGAGTGTCAAGTTTGATTCCTGCCTGGCCAATAGGAATTTATTGAGTGATGAACTCATTAAATAAAACCCTTAGTCCCAACCTGGTTAAAAGGGTAGTTACCTGTAAATAACCCACCTCAATTAGCCATAGTAGCAAAAAGTGGGTGTTAATAAATTACAATAATAAGTGTTATGCTATTGATACTCTACAATTGTTGTTCTAAACATTTTTTCATAACTTGTGTCATATTAACCGAGTTATTTGTACTTTCATCTTTCATTGATTGAAAATATTTGATGGGAAAATACCAGCACATTAAAAATATCCTTGTTTATGCAGAGAGAGACTTTTTTTCATCATCTACAAAGTAGGATCAATCTACATTTGAGGAAATATTTTGAAAATCGTGTCATGAGTTCAACTGCAGTAGTTGATTTCTCTTACAGGAAATCTGCTAAAATTCAAAGCAGACACTTACAAGCATAATTTAGGTTATGATAAGATTTTTTACCAAAATACGTTATTCTTTAACAACACTCGAAATTTTCAAAAGACATACGCAAAATATTCACATTAACGTCGTCCAACACAAACTGTGAATTAATTTACTTTTTCCACAAATTTGTAAGTTTTACACTTTAAAATTCCACATAATATGACCCCCCCACTAATCAACCCTACTCCAAACTGAAAACAGTACCTCCTTACTTTCCTTTTTAGGACTCTTTGCAAGTACTACATTGTTTTTTCTCAATACTTACTCAGAGCTCTAATTCATCCCCAGTATCAGTTCTGGTAGAATCTATAATGCCTAAAGAAATGTTCTATAAACATTATTTTAAGTGTTATCTGATATGCTCAGTGAATAAATGTTAAATAGACATTTTGCATTCTTTATGTATTTCACTCCATCGTTTAGACGTAAAAATGAGTATATTTTATATACTTTGCAGATGCTTAGAACTACAGAAAGCTGGTAAAAGTAAAACAACTGTAGAAAGCGAAGATGGGGAACGAGTGAAGAAGAAAAAATGTGGTACTGGTTGCCCTAAGATGAGAGGAGTTAGCGAACTTGCAGAGCAGCTGGTGACAAGGGTGTTTGATGTAGAGGAACTGAAGGCAGAAGGAGAGTTGATGGGATCATGTCCCTACTATGCATCGAGGGCAGCTGTTACAAATGCTCAGGTATGCTCCTGTACTTACCACCTTAAGATGATATCTATAACTTAATTGAAAGCAATTATATCAACTGTGATTAATTATATCATTTCATGTTTTTAACAGATTTCACTTAAGAAAAATCAGCTATTGAGGTCGTACTCATGACGCAATCTTTGAAAATTTTCCTCAAATGTCCATCGATCTTACCCAGGAGATGATGAAAATTAGACCCATTCAAAATTATATATATATATATATATATATATATATATATATATACATATATATATGTATACATATATATATGTATATTTGTCTGTTAACGCTCTAGCCATCGTTACCAAACTCGATGTTTAATTGTTTCATGCAAAAATAAAGGTCGTTCGTTAATAGGACGAAGAGGAGATTTAGAGAGGTGGAATTTCAAAAATTCAAAATATCTCCGTTACTATACATTGGATCGAAAAATTGTATAGAGCCAATCTTATTGCTAATTAATTTTGTTCTTAGATTACTAAAATTTATTTATTTTTTATTAAATAGCTCAGGTAATATTTTTTTAGTTTTTCTTTCCTTAAAAGTAATTACTTCTGAGTGATTCATATTGTTGCACTGACATTAAATATCAAAGAAGCTTTTCTCTGTTTTGTACAATTTTAGAAAGGGTAAGTATTTGTAAATTTGGGAATTAACACCTCATATCAAGAAATAGGTGCAACCCAGGAATTTCAGTGTTCTCATTTCCCAACTACTGTATTCAAATACTCATAATCATAATTTCTTGATTGAGGAATTAAAGCAATCTGAATAAGGCAAACCTCCAATGTGGTGTTTCTTCTTTCATTTAATTTAGTGTGTGAATATTTCCAAGGAATGCTATGAACCCTTTTTGAAAAATTTGTTCGAGCTATCTTGAGCTCATAAACACTCAATTCTTAGTCTAGCTTTTCTTATTCAGTTTTTAACATGTGATCTTGACAGGAAGAACAAAGATCAATTTCATTCATTTTCAAAAAACCAATACAAGTACAATTATTAAAATCATTTTCTCTCAGATTTTTGTTTTTAATCTGCATTGAACACCTTTTTTTTATAACCATAATAATTTTAATAAACCAAATAAAATTCCCCTTGCTTCTGAAGGAAAAATATTTAAATCACCTAATAAGAGTAGAATAGGTTTTTTGTCGCTTGATGAATTATGTCATCTTTGAAAAATATTTTCTTTTTCTTTAGTAAAAATAAAAATATTTTATTTTATTATTTTTTAAATCTTCCTTCATGTTTTATGCCCTCTCTTTGGGGCTAAAGTTTCCGTCGTTGTATCTCTTTCACCTGTAGTCAATTGTATTCCTTTCCCGTTAGAATTGTTTCAGCGATAATTTCGTTGATTACAACTTTTATGTCTCAGCATTTTTCAATAAAATGTCCCTTTTCTGAAATGAAGATTTGTGCATTTCACGGATAAACAGTGGGTCAAATCGAAAAATTCAACTATACAAACTCATTTTAGAATTTGATTTTCTACAAGAATCAGCCATAAAAAGTAGGGCATTCCATTGGAAATTCCAAAGTTATGGTCTCTGGAGAAGTACTGGAGAATGTTACGAGGTTGAATACGGGCTGAAAGGAATCTTCAGGGGTCACAATTATGGCACACTAAGTCTCAGATTTCTATTAAAATAATTGGAGATTTTAAGGGGGGGTGGCAAGGGGAAGTTAGGACTCCCTGTGTGTAAGCATGGTGGCATTGTTAAAAAAAAGCAATAATAATTTAAAACTATTTACAAATATTATGGTTCACTATGCCTAACGAATCCAAGATAATGGACTCCATTAGGGTCAGTCAGCCTTCTTATTCAATGTAATAATGGTGAATAATAATGAATGTGCTTTCGGAAAAAACATCTATAGGTACAAGATGAGGAACTCCTCAGTACAATGAGGATATTATTGAAATCGCTTATTCAGATATTTTTCATATGCACAGTTAATGGTCTAAATAAGTATTATACGTAATCCATTTTGAAAGAAAATCTCTATTGGCTGAGTAGAGTCTTAATTGTAAATATAAATTTTATCTCATCTGCTTTTATGAAGTTTTTATTTGTTTGAACAATTTTAGGTTGTAATTGTTCCTTATAACACGCTATTGCACAAAAGTACAAGGCAGGCTTGTGGACTTGAAATCGAAAACAGTGTGATTATTATAGATGAAGCACATAATATATTGGAAACTATATCCCACATCCACAGCACAAATATTACTGGACAACAGGTTTGTATATGTATTATTTTTAATACCTAGAATTATTATTTGATAGGATGAACTTAACTGATTGTTCTTTACAGCTTACGTAATATCATTACTAAACTTCCAATGCAATATTTTCCTAGCTTTGTTTTATTTGGTTACTGACAATATGGATAAAAAACAAATGCTTAACTATTTGCTCATTTCAAAGTCTACTGTGTATGAAGACTTACTTTCAGGCCAGTCTCAAAGTAAATTAAATACTTTATCATGTGCAATGCTCGATTATTACTATTTCAGACTAGAAGATGTTATGAAAATTCATTTGGTGACCCTCATTAAGAAAAACTTTAGTTTCACCCTTGGCTAGAATACATGGCAACCTTTAGATAGCCTATCCCAACTAGCCATAATAGCTTAAAGTAAAAGCTATTTTAAAAAATAAAATTAATCTACTCCTCGTCAGGTTTAAGTCTCAAAAGCTCAGATGCAATCTAAAAAATTTTGTTGGGATTTCTTGGTTCTTAGTATTATTTCCATTGCTCTGGTGTTCACTCAACACTTTTGTGACAATTGAGGAACTAATTTAATAAAAATTTAGTGAAATTTGAATATTATTTCAAACTATATTATTTACACACAAAGAAGGGAGGTAGAAGGATACTTTATTCTGTAAATAAAAGAGTCTACCTTCATAAATCTGATTGCTAGGTTCACAGCATCTTCCTAATCAGTCCTTTGAACATTCATTTGATATTTGTAAAAAATATTTTTGTTTGATTATTCCAAAAATTGCATGTTCTTACTCAATAGAATATAAGCAATTGGAAACAAAATTCATGATTTATTTTTTAAAACTAAATTTGGAAACAGAATAGTTGGATGAGTGAAATGGAATGATTACTACTCCGTAGCTTCTTAAATAAATATCTAAATTTAGGATCCATAGAAAATTGATTCTATAAGGTTCATGAGAGTAATGGGAGACCTAAATTTTCTAAATAATGAGTGATGTCCCACAGTAATGTTCTACTTGGTCCAAACTGTAGACTTTTCACTGTATGAAGCAGGGGTACTTCCTTTCGATAAATGGATCTATTTTGGAACGCCATGGTTAATATTTAAAGTTAATTAAACAATATAATTATTAAAAAAATAATTGGTATTATTTTACCCATGGTCAACCATCCTCCCTTGAGAATAACCTTTATTTTATTTTTTATCAATTTCCTTTAAAAAAAAATGGAATTAAAACTAATGCTTACCAACAGATTGTCAAGTTTTATATATATATATATATATATATACATATATATATATATAAAACTTGATAAGTGTGTGTGAGGTTAAATTATTACAGCGATTTTCACATGGACATGTATTAACAATTTAAATGGATTTGAGCTTATTTATTAAACTAATATTAACTAATTGTGTTTTTGTAAAGAAGAAATATTTGGTATTATATTATTGCAGTTTCTTATTTTGATATTCTTTTAAAGGTTTTATTTTTGCTTATTGCTAAGTCTGTTCTCACCCGGTGATGCACAAATACATATTTTATAAACAATAACCTAGAACAAAAAAAATGTTAAAATCAACTCATGACTGGTCTCTTAGCAGTGCTACCTAGTTAAGAAGTGGAACTAATATTTTTATTGATGTCAATTTTTATTTGCACCCAGTTTTGGTACTCACCACACTCTTAGGCTAAAAGATATTGGGAGAAAAAAATCCCATAGTTAATAAATGATATGTCTTGCCAAGCAATGACGCCCAGACTTTGGCGAGGGATGTGCTTTGTTCATCTATGGGTTTTCCTCCCGATAACCATTAGCTTGAGGATAGTGTGAGCACACCGATACTAACTACAAATAAAAATTGGCAGGAAGGCATCCTTTTATTTATTCTGATAAAAAATTCTATAACATCAGAAAATATAGAAAGACTAATATATTTTTCTCTTTTATTTTTCTTTAGCTAACACATGCACACAGCCAGTTGACACAGTATAAAAGTAGATATGAAAAGAGATTCAGTGCCCTGAACTTAATGTACTTAAACCAGCTTATATACATCGTGGGCTGTTTCATTAAAATTATAGGTATCGTATTCTATGTGTATTTATTTAGTTTTTAATTAACTCAATAGATTTTAGAGACCAACTTAATTGCTATATCATGAAAGCGTTTAACCTTTTTGAGACTGATAACCACTTACATGGCATTTTTCTGCTTTTAGATTGTTAGCCATTTTTGTGTCTAGGTTATATTTCCTAGATAAAATTTGGAATTTCAATGGTGCTTTTGTCCTCTCAAGGAATTATCATCTTGGTCTCAGGCCTATATCAAACCATGTGACCTAGGGTAAAAGAATATTCCTTAAGAGGAAATTTGCATAAGCACAACAGCATCTTCATTTTTCCTGAACAATTGCTGCTGAAAAAACTGCACCACTACCATTCTACAATAAAAATTCTCATAATTTTGTCCTTTTTTTTGGATTAGAAACAGTGTTGAAATAATTTAAGGAAGAAAATGTATATAGATTTATAAATTTCCTCTGACTACAATTAAAAATTGTTCACTATCACCCTTTACAAAATAAAAAATAAATTGTTGTGACACATAAATTCATGTAAAGACCTGTGGCTGGTGTCCTGTGCCTTGCCTTTAAAGGAATAAAACTCATTTATTTCTAAAATGTCCTTTTAGGTGGCAGACCTGGATGCAGTTCAGAAGAGCCCTCTGAAAAAGTCATTGACAGTAGACTATATTCCATCAATGATTTTGTTGCCTCAACTCAGATTGACACATTTAATTTGTTCAAGTTAGTCAACTTCTGTTCTCAAAGCAAAATCATGCAGAAGGTAATTTATTTTCCTTTGTAGCTATTATATTTAAATTATTTGTCTTAGTTATAGGTCATTATAAAAATTATTCATGGATAAAATAAAATCTATCGGATGAGCTCGTTCATTATTAGTAACAGTATATTATAGTCATTACACAGTTAATATTGTGACAAACTCTCTTAGAGTGATTAGTTTAAATAATAGTTAAACTAAAAGTTACACTCTCTTTAGAAAAGGGCAGCAAGCCTGTTTTTAACTCATCCAATGAGCCATACAATCATAGTGACTTTTAGGTTTTAAAATAATGATGATTACATTGGGACTTCTAAAGAGTCTTTGATGCTCATGCCAAGAATGAACACTCTATGCCGCCTTGTCAAACAGATTCATATGAATGAAAGCTCTAACTGTCACACCCATGTCAACAAAACACATATGAGAGATATTTGTTCAATAAGTTTACTAGATGGCACATCATATAGTGGGTTAGTACCGCCAGTATATATAATAATACTATTGTCTCTTACCTGTCTGTATATGTCATTACTGGCTGATTATTGAGTAAACATGGCAAGCACTTTAAGTACATCTAACGATAGGCTTGAGGATGATGCTATCACATCAAAAGTGCTTGGCACATGTACTTAACAATCAGCCCGTAATAACAACATCTACCGACGGTTATGACAATGGTCTTTACCAGATGTCTCTAAACTAATGGAGTATCTCATATCGTCTCAGTGCTATTTTACGCTTAGTGCCTATACCTTATATGATATATCACATTTCTATATCTTATGTTTGATTTAATCACAACTTGTTATGAAAATAGAAATATACCACCTGAGTTTACCAGAAGTCGAACAGTCATAATACCAAAAAAGGTAGCACAATTAACTGCAGTAATTACAGAACTATTTCTCTTCTTTCGCATGCCTCTAAAATATTATTAAGTATAATTAAAAATCGGCCCATGGAAAAAATTACCACTAAATTGACGAAGATTAATTTGGATTCCGATCTAGAAGAGGAACAAGTGAAGCTATTCTTGAACACAATAATTCAGCTCTAAGAATTATTCTGGAGAGAAGAGGAGAGATGAATAAAAAAAACGGTAGTTGCATTTGTAGATCTATAAAAAGCTTTTGAAACCGTTAACTGGAAACTAATGTTTGACTCTATGCATAAAATAGGAATAGATTGGAAAGACAGAAGGTTAATTTAGAATCTTTACAAAAATCAGAGTACACAAATCATTATTAATTAATATGAAAGGGAAGCTAAAATTAAGAAAAATTTAAGAAAAGAATGCCCTCTGTCACCTTATCTGTTCAATATGTTTATTAAAGAGGCAATAATGAAAATGAATGTAACAGCTGTAGGCAAACAGATAAATGGTAAATTCATTCATTACATCAGATTTGCAGATGACATTACACAGGTGGCAAAGTCTGAAGTAGAGATGAATAGAATACTGCATGTCCTAAAGGACACCCTAGATCAAATTAAACTCAAGATTAATGCACATGAAACAAAAGTTTTGGTTTTAGAGAGAAAAGAAAGCCAAGGAAATATAAATACTAGAATTGGAAATATTGTGCTTGAAAAAGTGAGTTTTGTTACCTAGGGAGCATCATCGCTGAACACACGATAGAAGAGCTGAAGTCATTAGAAGAATAGCACTTTCTAAACAAGCCTTCCAAAGCAAAAGAAGTATTTTAACTAATAAGCTTATAAGCATGAATACCAAAATAATGTTCAATAAAGTCTTTCATATGGAGTGTACTGCTTTATGGGAGCGAAAGCTGGGCTCTCCACAAAAGAAAATATAATAGATTGGAAGCAATAGAAATGTGGATTTGGCGTAGAATCACTAGAACAAGTTGGACTAAAAAAAATCCAATATGGAAGTTCTAAATGAGGTAAGTGAGAGCAAAAGTCTTGTCAAGGCCATTGAAAAAAGGAAGGTGAAACTGAAGGCACAACAATTTCATCACAAATATATTTGAAGCTAAGATTCTTAGGCATAGGGGAAGAGGGAGGCCTAGAAAATCCTACTTTGAAGACAAACATCTTATGGATTTCAGTGTGTATAGTAATATGAAAAGAGCAGTTTTTGAAAAAACACAATGGTTTAACTACTAGGCATATCCTTTAGATCACGATGATACCTTATATACATTCCCTTATATTTATTATTTGTTTCTTAGGTTAATGGATTTACAGAAAAATATGTTCCAACTGTTGTTCCAAAAGCAAGGCCAGCTGGCTCTTACGGGATTAAAGCGTTTCTTGATGAAATCTCAAAGGGCAACAATAAGCTTCCTCAAGAAGCAGGTATTCTTTTTTTTTTCTACAAATATTATATAATTCTTGATGGTAAACAAAGTTTCACTCATCTAATTTTGATTTTAAATAAAAAAATGTTTTGTTTAAACTCCAAACTGACGAGATATTAATAGCAATACAGAGAGGGAGGGGTGGGGTGGGGATAGCTTCAGCATAAAATCAAAGAATGTGAGATTTTTTTTAAAAGCATTGCAAAAGGAATGGATATAAGAATAAAAATTATGAAAAATGAATGCGGGTCAACTTTATTTTATTTATCAGCTGGCCTCACTCTTTGAGTCTCTTTACTACTTATATATTTACACAAATATTGTCAGTGTAGAATCATATCATAATCTTATAAACGCCATTTATGAATAATTAGTTTCATTACTATTAATTATTGAGTTACCGTATTTACAATTAAGATTTTTATATTTTCAGTTTCTTAAGTGATTAAGTGTGAAGTATAAGTTATCTTATAACTTCTTAAATAAACCATATTTTTGTATAATGAAGTTTGTTATTTACAGTTTTTTTTTATTTAGAGAATACATAACACAATAAGCAGCAATTGCCCCATAGATTTGAATGAAAACTGGCTACCAGTATGAAGGTATTAGGTAGGAGGGTGTCTTGGGCATCAATCACTGAAGACATTTCATTACAAATCCTTTTATTGCAACACCCGAGTATACTTGGAGAGGACTTACTAGGCAAATGCGATACCCCTCAAGATGAGTCATATTGTACTTAGGGCACTCTACCTGATTATTGGAGAATGATAATATTTTATAGTTTTTACTAGGCAATGTTGGCATTTACTTTAATTTTTAGCTAGGTCTCCAATGTCACAATTATGGCACTTGTTTTCTTACCTGGGTCTGCAAACCTTGCAAACTCTTTTGCCAAACTCAGCAGTTTCAGTTTGGTCTAGCCAAGAGTACCTTATATGACTACTTATACTATTTTGTGAGTTGTTGTGTTCTGCAATATCTGGTGATTCATTCATGTCTACAATAATATATATATATATATATATATATATATATATATATATATATATGTGAGTGTGTGTGCGCGCGTGTGCGTGTGTGTGTGTGTGTGTGTGTGTGTGTGTGTGTGTGTGTGTGTTACGGTAAAACACCGAAGTCTGGTGAATGTTGACATTCTCTGATTTCGGTCTTTCACGGTAACATACACACACACACACACACACACACCTCTTGCATACATATAATTAATTATAATACACCAATTTCGAAATCAAATGCCCAACATATTACTTGATTACCAAACAACCACACTTGATTGATCACAAACGAGAACCAGCTGAGTATTAGCAGCTTCGATACATTAATATCTCATAATAAAACTTTTCTGCAATGTCCATTCCATCAATAAATAAATAAAATGAAATCATATTTGGAGAACTGTCATTAAGAAGATAGAACCAAGGATGCAACATATTTATTAAAATACAGTATTTTAAAATTTATTTATTTGGTATAATTTCATTTATTTAATGAAATTCAAGAATTTTCATTTTATGGTTATTATCATTTTTTTTTTTATTTTAGAAAAAGTTGAAGATCAGAAACTTACTGGCCAACCACTTCCTCCAATTCTATCTTTTCTTGAAAATTTAACTTTAAACAATAATGATGGGAGAGTTTTAGTAACTACTGGTAACATTGTAGCAAAATCATCTTTAAAATTTCTTCTTCTTGATCCAGCTGTAACTGTCAAAGACATCATCAGTAAAGCAAGGTATATAAAATTGCCAGTATATATTATAATTTTTCTTAAGAGAACATGTTATCTTTTTATTAATAATTTGAATGATTTTGTTTATTTATTTCAATTTTGTTTTCTTATATGTACTGAGCTATGTATTATATCAATTATATTATTCGTATGTATTGTGAGTGTTGGGGAAAGCACTTTTGAAAAGTCCTCTTCAGAACAATTGCCTTATCTTTGAGTAGAACCACAATAAATTTTGATCCAAATTAAAAATATATTTAAAAAGTAAATATGAGAATATGTAGTTCAGCTACTGGGGAAATGTTTTTATTGAAAGTAAATTGTGAATATTAAAAAACATAGTATTTTGTTTCCTGTTTCAATTCATATAGAAGCTATGTATTTGTGTTATCCCAGTTTTATTATTAATGGAAATATGTTTTAATTTGATTTATTGCTAGTAAACAGTTTATACCTTTAAATATTTTATTACTTTATTTGTAAGACATGCATAGTTTTACTTTACAGAAAGCCAGGAATATATTGGAATCATTCTGAACAGAGGCACTCATTTAAATACTTCTTTGGCTATTTGGAATATATGCGGCAACAGGGCTATGGGGGATGCTAGCGCTCTATTCTGCTGACGAGTTACCATAGCTCAATTCAAAATTTAAAGTACTATAAATTGGAAAACCACCGCTCTTGGATAGTGATGGATACTCAGCAGAATAACAAAAATCAATTCTTATGACATGTGCATAGTAATTTTTTATCGAATTGCTTTACAGTCAAAATGAAGCTACTCTTTTGCATAGTTGTATTCAAAATATTTCTTTTTAGTTTATACTGTGTAAAGGAAACATATTGGTGTTTATTTTAATAATAATTAAACCATTTTAGGAGTGTAATCCTTGCAGGAGGAACTATGGAGCCTAAGGGTGAATTACGTGAGAGGTTGTTTGTTGCGTGTGGAGCCGATAGAAGTCGTATTGTGGAATTTTCTTGTGGACATGTTATTCCTCCAAATCATATCTTACCTATTGTACTTACTTCAGGCCCAACTGGAAAGCCGTATGATTTTTCGTTTGAGAGCAGAGGATCCATAGTCACAGTTAGTATAAATATGGCCATTTATTTTTAATTCCATAGATAAATTATTAATAGGTTATTCAGGCACTGAATAGTAAAAAGTCCGTCAGGCAGGGGCTGCGTAAACTAAGCAGATTTCCCACGTGAAGTTTTACAATAGAGAAATCTGCCTAATAACAACTGTAGTAGTAAGAAACCTCTAAACCTAAAACATTATTTAGGGCGTAATAACCCAGTAGTTTCTAGCCACAAAAAACAGTTAACCTAACCTCTAAACCTATTCACGAGGGACGAATAGTTATAGAAACAGCCGCCAGAGCTCTCGGCGGAAAGTCCGAACATAGCGACCACACGCAGAATACAAATGCAAATATCTCGGTTAATATTCAAGATACAGAATAAATGTATATAACATTAATTATAGTAAATTTAATTTGCAATAAGATTGGTTCTATACAATTTTACGATCCGATGCACAATAACGGAGATATTTCGAATTTTTGAAAATCCCCCCTCTAAACCCCCCCTCCCACTGGTCCGATTTCAGCCGTTAACGAACTTGATCTTCCTTTTTACATGAAACGATTAAATACCGAGTTTGGTGACGATTAAACAAAAATTGCGACCGCTAGAGTGTTAACAGACAAATATATATATATATATATATATATATATATATATATATATATATATATATATATATGTATGTATATATATATATATATAGATATATATATATAGTTTTGAACGGACCTCATTTTCTTCATCTCCTGGGTAGGATCGATGGACATTTGAAGAAATTTTTCGAAAATCGCGTCATGAGTACGACCTCAATAGCTGATTTCCCTTAAGGGAAATCTGCTAAAATGGAAGAATCCAGATTTGAATATGTTCTAAGCTACACTTTCTGCATAAATATACAGTGAAGTTTTCAGACCTTTTAGCAGATTTCCCTTAAGGGAAATCAGTTATTGAGGTCGTACTCATGATGCGAGTTTCGAAAAATTTCTTCAAATGTCCATCGATCCTACCCAGGAGATGACGAAAATGAGGTCCGTTCAAAATTATATATATATATATATATATATATATATATATAGATAGATAGATAGATAGATAGATAGATAGATATTTGTCTGTTAACGCTCTATCGGTCGCAATTTTTGTTTGATCTTCACCAAACTCGGAATTTAATCGTTTTATGTAAAAAGGAAGATCAAGTTCGTTAATGGCTGAAATCGGACCAGTGGGAGGGGGGGATTTTTGAAAATTCAAAATATCTCCGTTATTATGCGTCTGATCGAAAAATTGTATAAAATAAATCTTATTGCAAATTAAATTTACTATAAATATTGTTCTATACATTTATTCTGTATCTTGAATATTAACCGAGATATTTGCATTTGTATTCTGCGTGTGGTCACCAGTAGGCTATGTTCGGACTTTCCGCCGAGAGCTCTGGCGGCTGTTTCTATAACTATTCGTCCCTCGTGAATAGGTTTAGAGGTTAGGTTAACTGTTTTTGGTGGCTAGAAACTACTGGGTTATTACGCCCTAAATAATGTTTTAGGTTTAGAGGTTTCTTACTACTACAGTTGTTATTAGGCAGATTTCTTTATTGTAAAACTTCTCGTGGGAAATCTGCTTAGTTTATGCAGCCCCTACTTGATGGACTTTTTACTTTTGCTAGATGGTACACACAGTACCTCACGTTAAACAAAATTGTAGATTTTTTTTCTTCTTTTTAAAATTTTGATTAGTAAAATCCATAGCGCTATAAAAGTTGTGGACATATGAGTATTTGATTCCGGTCACTAAACAGCTTTTAAATTGCGGCTAAATATCAAGGATGTTTACTGTAGAATTATAGTAGTAAATCTGTTGTTATCCCTTCAATATCAGGCCTTTAACCTCTGCCCTGTGTATGGCTTCATATATAATAAAGGAACTATATTTACAATTACCAGCCAACATATCAGGTCTTTACAACCATTTTAAAATTTTTAATTTGTTCTAGATGAATGAACTGGGAAGGATTCTAGTTAATATCTGTAACACTGTTCCTGCAGGCATTGTATGCTTCTTCCCTTCCTATGATTATGAGAATACTGTATTTACACATCTTCAAAAGCATGGTATCATTGAGAATATTTCAAAGAAAAAGAAGGTAAATCAACTACAATCTTTCAGTTATTCTGTATTTGCTATTTATTCATGCATAGTTAGATTTAATTTTGATTTAACTCTTCTTCAGGTATTTCGAGAGCCAAAGAAGTCTTCCGAAGTAGATGCTGTTCTCAGTGATTATGCCAAAGCTATCAAAACAGCAACTGGGAAAAATGGTGCACTTCTATTCAGTGTTGTTGGTTAGAATTTTTTTGATTTTTTACATTTTTATCATTTGGTGAATTTTATGTTTGTTTTAATACTGTTTTTTAAACTTATGCAGAGTTTTATTAAAATGTATTTAAATTTTATTGAAATATAAAGAACACATCAAGAATTGTATTGCAGTTATGAGATCTCTATTAAAATGTATTGTATATGTGCTGAAAGCACTTTTATCCATACGTAAAATAGACGCCAGACTTTCAAAAGAGATTTATTTCAAATTTTTGACATTTCAGTCAATCTGCTGTTTTGAATTTTTTTGAAACTCTTTTTGAAGCAGTTTAAGATCAACATAATGGTGCAGAAACAGAAGAAGATAGGCTCATGAGTTAAAAATGTTTCACAGAACAATTGACTAACTTACACTCAAATTAGATCAGACAAATTAGTTTTTTCAAAAGATGACTTTAGACTTAATAACAAAATACTCTAGATGAATCAAGCTAAACTAAAACATTAACTTTATCAAATGAAATATATGTTGCTAACTCAAGCAATATCAGCCCATATATAAATAATATATACAGCCCATGAGCTATAGTAGTTACATTGGTACGATAGAAATATTTCCATTGAGTTGATCAATAAACCACAGTCTTCTATGAAAAGCTTCACCTTTATTATTTTTTGAACAACCATGATTTATGCTGGCCTTAATATTTTCTGAAACGTAAAATTCATAAATTATGAGAATTGTTAACATAAATAAATCTTGGTAAAAAATGGAGATCTTTGGCTTAACATCCTACGAAGGGCCAGAGTTTGCTTCAGAGCTTTGGCAGGAGTCCACGTGGTCAATTTGACATATTGTTTGTGGTTTTTGGAGGTATAGACTTATGATCGATGTTTCTTCCATTGATTCAAGTTGCTGGGCACTGAGGGAACAGAGAGGTCTGATCTCAAACCCATCCCTATAGCATGATAATTGAGTAACCAGTAGCCACTCTGTATCTTTTACCCATAGAACAATTATTTCTGGAGTAACACTGTTTTATTATTTATTTATTAACGTCCATTTTATGCAACTATGGCTAATTGGGATGGGTTATCTACAGGTTACCACCCTTTTCTAGCAAGGGTGGGACTAAGGATTTTATTTAATGAGTTTGTCACTAAATAAATTCCTATTTGCCCAGTCGGGAATCGAACTCGCCACTCTAGGTTTACCATGTGAAATTAAAGCCAACACTTTAACTCACATGGCCAACCTAAGCCCCTACTGTTTTATTAGAAAAATGTAAATCATCCATGAAAATTCAAAATGGACAATATCTTACAAATTGGCCCCTACTCAAAAAAGGTATGGGCCCCCTACTCTGATCAAGAGAGGGGAGTGTACTACTGGGTCATGGTCTTATATAATTAAATTTTAACAAACCTCATTTTTTAGCAGGTCAGATTAGTGGACTTATGAAGAAAGTTTGAGAGTTGTGACATTTTTACATTAGTAGTAGCTCATTTCCCTTAGGAGTAATCTGCTATAGCTACTACTGTATTTTTTGTAACCTATCAAGTTTTTATTTTACAAATTTTTCCTTAATGCTTTGTTATCAGCCATTAGTATAGCCCAGCCTTGCATTACTCATTAATCACAACTTTCAAAGTTCTTTCTAGTCACTTTTCTTTTTGTGTTACAATGGACATACTATGATCTATATCTTTTCAGGTGGCAAGCTTAGTGAAGGGCTCAACTTCAGTGATGAGCTCGGAAGATGTGTCATTGTTGTTGGAATGCCTTATCCAAACATCAAATCTCCGGAGCTACAGGAAAAAATGAATTATCTTGAAACACATGTAGTGAGTAGTATAACTATTATATTAAGACAAACACAAAAATAATAGGCTGATTCTAAGTCTCCTTTATCACTCATCCTTATCTGTCATTGGTTGATTTTCAGTTCAACAGACAAACCGTTGCTCCTTTTCTTTGAATTAGGATTTTACTGGTGCAGTCAATGTGTGTACCATTTGCCATGTCAGTAGCACAGCATCATCAGTATAAAATTGTAGCTACGCACCTCAAGTGCCAACCAGTGATTTTTATTTTTCCCTTTTTTGCAATTTGTTTTGAAAGTGAACTTGCTAATTTGCCTGAAATTAGGTTGAAGGGCTCGGCTTACAGACTTAACTTTTGCTACTATACAGATAGAGCATTAAAAATGCTAATTTGGAAGGTTCCCACAAATTTTCTAGAGCATTGAATGCTCAATTAAATTTATATGAGGGACACAGCACATCATATAAGTCAAGTTATGTATGTATAAAAGTAAAGAAAATGTTGTACATTAATGTTGTTTTGTTTTGGATATAAAATGTTTTTGCTAGGGTTGACCATTTTCAAAATATTTTTAGGAAACAAATAGAATACATATTATTCTCTAGTTCTCCATAGTAGTCTAGTTCACTTCCTATTTTATCGGGAATTTCAATATTACCTAAATTTTATCATCTTATGACTGAACTATACATATCTCTGCTTAGGGAAGGGGTGCTGGGAGAGAGCATTATGAAGCTTGCTGCATGAAGGCTGTCAACCAATCCATCGGTCGAGCAGTCCGCCATAAATCAGACTATGCCGTTGTGCTTCTCTTAGATCGGAGGTATGGTGCACATAAGGTTTTAAATCTTCTTCCATCATGGATAATGAGTTCCTTGGCTGTTGAGGAAAAATTTCCAACTGCTTTATCCAATATTATTAAGGTAAGATATCAATTTAATAAGATAATATTTATTGGATGAATTAAAAAAATGTTGTTTCAATTTCTTAATTATTCACTGAGCCCCTCTTAATTAAATTAAACTATTATTTTCTGTATCAGTTGCATAACATCTGACATTAGGGATTCAAATAATCCATCGTTAATTTTTGTTTCATCTCCCCTATCATTTTTATGATCTACTTAAGGGTTGTCCTAAACCTTCTCTTGATTCCCAGCCTCAAAGTCACTACCAAGGTCTCTAAAATCACCATTTAGTAACTATGACAACAAAAGGTAACTTTAGGAAATCTTTGCTTTAACAGCCCTAACACAAAGGTAATCCAAGCTGTAATGTGGCGACATTCCATAACCTCAGTTTCCAAGTGAACAATCTGGACTATTGTATTGTGATGTGATGTGTTAATGAATTTTGTTAGGTGTGCTCCTATATCTTCTCTAATAGCGCTTTGAAACTCAGGGTTCCCTCCAAAAAATGTCTATTCTTTTCCTTAAAAACAGAGCTGATCATGTGTAGTAAGTGGCAGGCCAAGTCAAAGGCCGCTCTTTCCTTCTCAAAACCCAACCAACAACTTTTTGGGTCTGTTAAATCCATACCCTCTGTAAAATTACTGATCCATACGAGCATGAGCACAACTTCTAAATTGTCGAGAAAGTGAAGTGTGCCTCTAGCTATAATTGCTCAACAATTTTGAAGTAACTAATACAATAAAATAAAACAACTGGTTCTGTTCACAAGAATCAAGCAATTAATGTACTTCACCTAAAAAATTCTAGTGTGGACAATTATTATTTATTTACTGTCCACATTGACAAAGTGATAGTAGTGATGCAAGTTAGAGGTTTTTTATTCTGAGTGTGTGAGTACTGTGTGGTTGATGAGATAATGCTAATGTTGTCATTAATATCAGTCAGGTAAGGAAGTTGTATAGATTAGGATGATGATTCAATAATATTGAAAAGGCGAGAACTGTCAATAATATTGATTGAGTATATCCATCTAAAGATACCTTAATATGGTCAATAATATTGGTCATCAACCTAACCTACCGGCTCTGCTTTAGATAACCAACAATATTGGTAACACTACATTTTAATATGGTAAATAGGATTGACAATCTCCAACCCTCCCCCCTTTCTTGTATTGCATACCGAGAAAATACATCTTTAATCAATATTAACCATCTACATGCCTACTGAATCCAAATGAGTTAACACATAGTACTGTTAATGCTTCTTATGGAACACAAGCGCTACGGATGGCTATAGAAATATTTTATGATGATAGACATGAGAATATAAGATTACATCGAATTCTTCTGTTTTACTTCTAGGCTAGTGCTATTGGTCCAGGGCTTGGAGCTCCTTTTTTTATTGAATTTATATTAAATGCTAAATTCTAAATGCACATGTTGGTTATAGAATGTTGGTACAATTGCCATCTTTGCTTCTTAATAATTTCTTAGAGTTTAATCTCCTTTAATTCTCTTCGGCTGCTGACTGGCAAACGAGAAGTCTTCTGGGCCAGATGTGATGATTGCACCCAGGGGCCAGTGAAAATAGATATTTCAGCTCAACCTTCACATCAAAGGGATGGGAATGTGACTATAGAATCAAGCAAAATGATATACTATTAATAACATCCACCTTAGGTCATTGCTCATATATTTTCAATGTTTATCAAAATATTATTTATCTACTAATTCAAATTTTGAAATTATATTTTCTTTTTCATGGAATAAATTCATAAAACTTTATTTGAGCATTCTCATTTACTTAACTTCAACCAACTCCACGGCATTTGCCTTTGATGTGAGGTGTCAGTAAATTAATAATACATTTTTGTTGGATAATATTTCATAACATCTACTTTTCTTATTTCAGTTCTTCAAAAATCATGAAAAACCAGTTGATGTCACTCAGTGAAGGTTCCATTTATTTTTTAATATCCTGTATATTATGTAAATCTTAATAAAATAAATGTAAATATGAAAATAATAAAAGAATAAAACAATAAGGATAAATTAAATCCTAATATGTTGAATGTTTTATAAAACTAGAGTCTTTCCTGAAAAAATTAGATTCTTAAGTGAGCTGATAAGTGAGATTACGGGACAAGCTGGCAATTTAAAGAGGAAGTTACTTTTGTTCACAATAGCATTGAAGAAGGATGATAAATTTGAAGCAATTACCAACAGGATTTACCAATGAACCTATAGACCAACCATTCCTTCAACATGTGATTTAAGGTAATATGGAGGTAGTAATTGCATTAGTTAGCAAAGAAAATGACAACCTTATAGAAGTATAGGCTGTCCATCAGTACTAGAAAGTGAAACATTTTTGTTCCATTTAACAACTAGAGCTTCCTGTGGCCGACTTTGATCACTTTAAAAGGTTTTAATATATTTTGTGACAACACATATTTTGTTCCCAATTTCTTTTGTCGTTATTTATTAGTGCCCACTTTGTGCTACTAAAGGTAATTGGGTTGGCATATAACCTGGGTGGGACTAAGGACTCGATTTAATGAGTCCGTCTCTAAATAAATTCCTTTTGCACAAGTGAGAATCAAACTCACGAATCTGGATTTACCAAATGAGATTAATACCAGTGCATTAACTCACCAAGCTAACCTGAGCACTCCCCCCTCCTCCCCCAATTTCTTGTAAGCCCATTTCTACAGTGAGTTTATGGGGCAAGTTCGCAGAGATCTGGTACAAACTTGAATGTGGTAAACAGATTTTCCAATAATCATACACAAAATATATTGATACTGAACGCCAAAACTAAAATATAGAGACATTGAAACTTCACTGACTATTCAGCAACTATTAAGTTCAACAATTGCGCTTAAGTTTGAATAATGTGTTTCTTATACAAGAAGTACACCCCCAGATGGAGACTACTCTGAGTCGGAAAAATTTAACCCATAAATGGTAATATCCATCTGTAGGACGAGTTAGAATAACAGTTTTTCTGCTAGAAAGCGTAATTGTCATTTTGAAACCTCCGTCTTCCAGCTATGCTCCAGTTAATCTATTACCTTGGTTGTGTTTGTTTACCTTTGGTGATAGTTTCGTGTTTGACTATAAATTTACAATTTGAAAATAAGTCACCCCGCTTTTGGGATGGATGTTACTCTAAAGGAACGTAGTAACTCCGTCTGTTAGACTAATATTACTGTAAATGTCTATAATAATATCCGCCTATTAGACGGATATTACTTCAAACATTTGTATTTGTATCCGTCTGACAGTCAGATGTTACTATAAACGTTTGACTTTACGTGTATATTCGCACTTCAGATCAAAGAATACTCCAACAGTATAATTTTTTTTATGAACTAAATTAGTTATCCCCTGCCGTAATTATCTGCTTTTTAGTTCACAATTCCTTTGCTTTTACAGATAAAAATGTCAAAAAAACTTCAAAATATACGTTCAAATGTGTCTGAAAGGACTAAACGAATTATGTAGCTCTGCATGGAGGATGTAGCAGAAAGTGACACTGAAGTTGGTTCTGTAAAGTGCGGTACACCTAATTGTTTAGCATGTTCGAAGAAAATTTGTAATGTGTATGTACAGAATTTTTAACTTTGTTTTATCTTTTAATTGATTCCTAAACATGTATATACTAGCAATAAATCTTTAAATTCTTTTATTCCATTTTTAAATGTTAACTATTATTTTTGTTTGTGTTATTAATATATTCATTCATTACAAAATAAAGTCTTAGAAAAATAAAGTTTAAATATTAATTTTATACTGATCTTTTATACCCTAAATACAGAAGAAAAAAAACTTAGTCTCATAGACGGATGTTACTGGGAGAGTGAGTTGGAGAGATGTTACCATTTACGGGTTAATTTAATCACTAATCTCATAAAAATGGACTAAGTGAAATGAAATATTTTTAAACAGAATAATCTTAAGAATAATTGATTTAAAAGAAATGTCTACCTCAAAAATGTATTAACCTTAATAAAAATTACCTCATTATTATTTCAGCGGAATGGTTACTAACAACTGAACTCTAATTCTACATTCTGGCATAATGTCAATAATGATCAGTCTCTGCTTCCAACATTGTAAAGTAAATTATTAGCGGAGATGCAATAAATCATTTATTTATATTAATATTTGTTGTGTTTGTTGAGGTGATAACTTTGAAGGCTTTTTGACTTTAAAACTCATTTAGAAAAATAAACAAGACTTAGTTTATTTCCACCTTATAAGACCCTTCAAGACCTTGTTATGGAATAAAATAAAGAAAAAATGGGTTTTGGAAATGCTTGAGAACTACAGTTTAAATAAAATGTTATTTTTACTTTAGAAAAATAAATGCCACTTCAAGTAATAAACTCTTTTACATAAAACAGACTAGTTCTTTTTAAACTCTAACATAATGGTTAACAAATAGATAAAACTCTGAAACAAAAAAATTAAGGTACCACTATTCTTTATCTTGACTAGGCCTTTTGATGTGCATCTTGATGTGCTTAGCAAGTGCATATAAATCACATGCATAGTACGAGCAGTGGAAGCATCTTACAATTTGGTCCGCATGAGATCTGATCAAATGTAACTGTAGGTTAAAATAAGAGCCACCACACAGAGAACACTCGTGTTTGCTCTTGTATCCTTTTTCATGCTTCTTCTGGTGGTTCCTTAGGTTCTCCGACCTGTTGGTTCTGAATGGGCACTTGGTACATTGGTACGGTTTCTCGCCAGTATGGCGTCGGTAGTGCCTCTTCAGAAGTCCTGGTCTCTTGGCAGCGTAAGAACAATCAGTGCATTTGTAGGGCCGAACCTCTGAATGGGTTTTAAGGTGTATACGCAAACATCGGTAGTCAGCAGTGCGGTGAGTACACATAGGGCAAACAAACGGTTTGGTCCCATCGTGCTTTGTTTTATGAACAAGGAGGCTGTCCTTACGCGAACAGGTGTAATCACACTCATCACACGAATATGGCTTTTGCTTCATATGGGTCCAAGTATGTGCTTTCAAATTGGACATCTGAGTTGTAGTAAAATTACACAATGGACAAGGAAGGACAGTCGCTTTGCTATGTATAAGCAGATGTCTTTTGAGATGGCTGTTCCTGGCCGTCTCAAATGTGCAATATTCACATTTAAACGGTTTAACTCCCTCGTGTCCCAAAATATGAATTTTTAAATTAGGCTTTGAAGCAGATCTGTAGTCACATTGAGAACAGGCAAACGGTTTTTCACCTGTGTGAATTCGAGAGTGGCGCCTTAAACCTTGCCTATGGCGAGTCCGAAAATCGCAAAATGAACATTTGATATTTTTCTCTCCATGAGTTGAAATGTGTATTTTAAGACTGCTAGAGTATGGTGTACGATATGGGCAGTGTGGGCACGAAAATCTCTTTTCTTTGGTGTGAGATAACATGTGAACTTTAATGTGTGTTGTACGTATTGCCCGGAAATCACACAATTCGCATTTAAAGCACTTATCTCCTACATGTATCAATTTGTGTTGCTTTAAAGAACTCGATTGAGCTGTGTTATAGTGGCAGGTATTGCATGCATAAGGCCGCTCACCTGAATGCCCTCTTAAATGCGATCTTAAACTACTTCGATATGCTGTTTGGTAACCACAAATATTGCACTTGTGAGGTTTTTCACCA